>OX381708.1:21090364-21197953 GCA_947462335.1 Harmothoe impar | reverse complement strand
TATGTGGAAGATTGGGCCAGGGGATTGGGCCGTTACTGCAGTGGACGCCTACAGTCCAGATCCCGGCACTAAGAACACTATTACGTTTGTATAACGTATAAACTATATGATGAAGTCACATAAGTCACCTTGTAATAGTAGTAGACATGCGGCCCATAGCAAGTATACCCTACGCTATGCATGTGTATTTAAATACCAGTTCCACCAAACATGTGTATGTGTATGCTGGTGACGATAAAGTACTTTTGCTGTTGTTGCTGCTGCTACTGTTGCTGTTGTCACACACAGACTATAGCAAGACATTTTCCCCATACAATAATTTTTTGAATAACTTGGAGAATATGTTTTGTTCAGGGAATAGTAAAGCACATCTAGCAGAAATGCCCCATTACTAATTAATAATTAACCTAGATATCTAGCTACATACTAGAGATACTAGCATAGATACATGCAGGTGCCCAGCCATGCAGGTGTGTCAGCAAGATGCCCGAGGACGGGCGTGGGAGGCCAGGGCGAGCACCTAAATGGTGGCCGATATAACGACAGGTAGCACCTCAGGTGTTGGATCCCGGCCACCACACCTGTGTCATGTGCTGCAGGGTCGGTGCGTGACGCCCTTCTGCAGCCATGTTAGTTCTGGCAGTGAGTTAAAGGACTCTCTGTAGTCTTTGGTTCTGCCAGCGGATCTCTCTTGAGGGACCAGGTTTCAAGATCTCATGATCGATATGCCAGGAACAAGCTGGGTTGCGAGAGCACAATAAACATCTCAGGAGAAATCTCTGCCAGCATCACACATTGTGATCCCGGGAATAGTTCAGTCACGCGTTTCCTCGCTATACCACTCAAGTCTTATCCTACCCGTGTGTAATGTACATGGGTTGTCAATATGGGGGTCTTTTGTGTGGCTCACAGGGTCGTCAATACAGGGTCTATGTGCGGCCCAGCGCTCACAGGGTCGTCATTATGTACAGGGTTATAAATATGTCCGGCTCACCATTCACAGGGTCGTCAATATCAATATGGGGGTCTATGTGCGGCCCACCTCTCACAGGGTCGTCAATATGGGGGTCTATGTGCAGCCCACTTCTCACAGGGTCGTCAATATGGGGGTCTATGTGCGGCCCACCTCTCACAGGGTCGTCAATATGGGGGTCTATGTGCGGCCCACCTCTCACAGGGTCGTCAATATGGGGGTCTATGTGCGGCCCACCTCTCACAGGGTCGTCAATATGGGGGTCTATGTGCGGCCCACTTCTCACAGGGTCGTCAATATGGGGGTCTATGTGCGGCCCACCTCTCACAGGGTCGTCAATATGGGGGTCTATGTGCGGCCCACCTCTCACAGGGTCGTCAATATGGGGGTCTATGTGCGGCCCACTTCTCACAGGGTCGTCAATATGGGGTCTATGTGCCCGACTCACCACTCACAGGGTAATGGTCGTCTTTTGTTCCCACATCGTCTGTTACTCAACGCGCACGCGCGCACACGTTCCCGACGCGCATGCGTGGTGAGATCAGTCACTGCTTTCCTGTCAGCATACGGACATCTGGAACACCTTACTCGTTACCATAGCAACCCACGCTCCTACCGGGTCCCATTCCCGTCTCATATAAAAAACCGTCTTCATGTACAAACACTCAAAACAAAGACATCCATGCATACAACTGTCAGTTATTTATTTTCTGGTGCCAAATAATGCATGGTCATTGGACATGTTTGAGATTCCCTTTATAGTCCCCACTCCGCAGCACATGTTGTAATGGATGGCAGCAACTGGGAGACGTGGTATGGACAGAGGCCCCCAGTGCCTGGATGGCAACCTAGGAGTCATGTTGGAGCTGGGGGTCAGGGGTGGGGACGGAAGGAGCACTGGAGGAGGGGTAGATGGGGTAGCCTGGGGGCAGGAGGCTGGTATGGTGGGGGAGGGGGGGGGGGCTGCACGCGTCCCACCAGCAGGCCTCTAATCGGTTTTCCCTTCTCCAGTGACATCTGGATGATGGACATGAGCGGCACCCTGCATGCAGCTACACACACCGGGCCTCCAGCAGCCATTAGGATCATTAGGGATCCACACACAACTGTCACAACTACATCACACACAGACACTCGGGAAGGATCCTGCCCTACACACACCCGCACACCGAGATGCTCATTACACACACTGTAAATAGTTTAAAAAATTGACCCTTTTTCACAACAGTAGATTCCACTGCCCATGTACACTGATACCATAGCTATATAGCTTATACTGTAAAGCTACAGTAGATTCTACTCAATACATTAGCAACTAGCAGTGTATCCACACGCACACAGCGTACATACCTAGAGGCATTAGAAGCACAGAAACACAAAAAGTGACCACTCCCACATTTCAATGACAGGGTGTCCGTGTCATCATGGATTCCACCCCAATAAGACACACTCAGTCATTGCTGTTCCCGTCACAGCGTCCTGCGGCCTCTGTCAGCAGCAGCTCACGGACGCCCCTCCCCATACCGGAAGGAGGCCATCCAATCCCACAGTTCCCGGTTCCACCAGCAGGGGGCGTGCTGAGTGGCGTCCCGGGTCACGTGGGTACCCAAAAGTCACGTGGTATCTGCCATATGGTGTCCTCCCGTCGTGCACTTCTAGGCATGCCATTTGGGGCTCACTTCCGGCACACCAAAGGCCGGCCCGTCGCATCCTTCCCGGCAACTTCCGGTGACCTCTGACACGCGTGCGCAGAGCACGTCTGCTGGGGGCGGGGTTGTCAGACTGAGCGGCTCACCTCGCGGCACACGGCACAGCCTGGGTTCTGTGTGTGTGTGGGGGGGGGGGGGGGGGCTCATCCTCACGAGACAAAGGGACAGCGCCGTGTAGGGGATGTGAGTGCGCATGTCTGAACATGCAGCACGCGGTGGGAGCTGCTCCCCACACTGGTGCTGCAGTTGTTCTTGCTATTATTGTTATTGTTATTGTATTATTGTTATTGTTATTGTTATTATCATTATTATTATTATCATTATTATTATTGTTGTTATTGTTGTTATCATTGTTGTTGTTGTTGTTGTTGTTGAGGCAGGGTTGTTTTGTGATGATTTACCTGATTTTCAGCTATACATCAGGGATCTGTTATGCAACGTAAATCCATAGCGCAAAAATAGGGTGATAAGAGATTTTTTTACACTGTTTTTCAAGGGGCTGTTACAAAACGTTACTGGTTTCTTAATGTTATGGACGTTTTTTTACGTTATGGACTCCATTTTTACCCGCCACCTTTCCAGGAAGGGTAGGAAAATAGCCTAAATTAGCCTTTTTTTAAAGATCACAGCGTAAATTTGACATTTATGCTAATACTAACATAAGTTTTTAACCACTAATGTAAACTTTTAACCACTAATGTAAACTTAAAAAAGACACGTTGATAATAACGATTTAACAACTAGATCTAAGATCTTTTCAGGGCAGTAATGATGATCGAATCTATGAGATAAGTCAAGGCAGAAAGCACGCCCATGCGGACTGAAGCTAAACAGTGGTTATTTGACATACGACATTAAGTAGAGTTGCGTCCTGTGTACTACTGTGGGTCCATGAGGTGCTTCTCCAGGTGCGGGATGTGTGCGTCCACACGGTGTGAGATGACGGCGGGCGGCGTGTGTCATGTGTACACCCGCACGCCGTGTGTAGCGTGTGTCATCTGTACACCTGCACGCCGTGTGTAGCGTGTGTCATCTGTACACCGCGTGTAGCGTGTGTCATGTGTACACCCGCACACCATGTGTAGCGTGTGTCGTCTGTATACCCGCACGCCATGTGTAGCGTGTGTCGTCTGTACACCCGCAAGCCATGTGTAGCTTGTGTCATCTGTACACCCGCACGCCGTGTGTAGCTTGTGTCATCTGTACACCTGCACGCCATGTGTAGCGTGTGTCATGTGTACACCCGCACGCCGTGTGTATCGTGTGTCATGTGTACACCTGCACGCCGTGTGTAGCGTGTGTCATGTGTACACCCACACGCCGCGTGTAGCGTGTGTCATGTGTACACCTGCACGCCGTGTGTAGCGTGTGTCATGTGTACACCTGCACGCCGTGTGTAGCGTGTGTCATGTGTACACCTGCACGCCGCGTGTAGCGTGTGTCATCTGCACACCCGCACGCCGTGTGTAGCGTGTGTCATCTGTACACCTGCATGCCGTGTGTAGCGTGTGTCATCTGTACACCTCCACGCCATGTGTAGCATGTGTCATCTGTACACCTGTACGCCGTGTGTAGCGTGTGTCATCTGTATACCCGCACGCCGTGTGTAGCGTGTGTCATCTGTACACCCGCACGCCGTGTGTAGCATGTGTCATCTGTACACCCGCACGCCATGTGTAGCGTGTGTCATCTGTACACCTGCATGCCGTGTGTAGCGTGTGTCATCTGTACACCTGCACGCCATGTGTAGCGTGTGTCATCTGTACACCTGCATGCCGTGTGTAGCGTGTGTCATCTGTACACCTGCATGCCGTGTGTAGCGTGTGTCATCTGTACACCTGCATGCCGTGTGTAGCGTGTGTCATCTGTACACCTGTACGCTGTGTGTAGCGTGTGTCATCTGTATACCCGCACGCCGTGTGTAGCATGTGTCATCTGTACACCCGCACGCCGTGTGTAGCATGTGTCATCTACACGCCGTGTGTAGCGTGTGTCGTCTGTACACCTGCACGCCGTGTGTAGCGTGGGTCGTCTGTACACCTGCACGCCATGTGTAGCATGTGTCATCTGTACACCTGTACGCTGTGCGTAGCGTGTGTCATCTGTACACCCGCACGCCATGTGTGTCATGTGTACACCCGCATGCCGTGTGTAGCGTGTGTCATCTGTACACCCGCACGCCATGTGTGTCATGTGTACACCCGCACGCCGTGTGTAGCGTGTGTCATCTGTACACCCGCACGCCGTGTGTAGCATGTGTCATCTGCACGCTGTGTGTAGCGTGTGTCATCTGTACACCCGCACGCCGTGTGTAGCATGTGTCATCTGCACGCCGTGTGTAGCGTGTGTCATCTGTACACCCGCACGCCGTGTGTAGCGTGTGTCATCTGTACACCCGCACGCCGTGTGTAGCATGTGTCATCTGCACGCTGTGTGTAGCGTGTGTCATCTGTACACCCGCACGCCTCTGTAGCATGTGTCATCTGCACGCCGTGTGTAGCGTGTGTCATCTGTACACCCGCACGCTGTGTGTAGCGTGTGTCATCTGTACACCCGCACGCCGTGTGTAGCATGTGTCATCTGCACGCCGTGTGTAGAGTGTGTCATCTGCACGCCGTGCGTAGCGTGTGTCATCTGGACACCTGCACGCCGTGTGTAGCGTGTGTCATCTGTACACCTGCACGCCGCAACACGCAGCACTCAGTCAGCATAGAACCAAGTCAGAGATATTTGGGTCTGTTCACTGACATATGTGAACTGTGCTGAGACCTCCATATTTGATATTAGTCACAGGCCACGGAGACTACGTGGTCAAAATGTCTTGCCATGAGTCAGGGGCAAACCTAGGAATTTGAAAGGTGTGTGTGAGGGTGGGGGGGGGGGGGGGGGGCTACCAAACACCACGGTACCTCAAAGCATCGCGCGATACATCTCAGGACGAGGCTGCAGCGTCACCTGCGTTCTTAATCCGGAAAGATGCCCCCGTATCCACGGATACTGGGGGTTGGAGGCCGCAAAACAAAACTTATTCTGGGCAACGTGGAGCAAGGACCAAACTTTACACATAAATAGGATTACAGGAACGACCCCTTTCTCCCTGGTTCCCAAGACCGAGAGAAGTTGACGAATAGGGATTGCCCTCCAACCAAACTGATCTGCAAACATACAACCCGTATAAACACCCCTTACTCCCAATTTCACGGAGTTTACTTCAGAAAAAGTACCCCTTATTCTAAAATCCAGAACCTTCTTAAAAATACGACCCCTTATTCTGGAATCCAAGAATTTTGGAATAGGATGAAAAACAATCATGATTTCGCGTTTTTTTTCAGAACGCAGGTGACGTACTCCATAAGCACAAAGTTTAAGGGGCACCACAAGCCAACAAGGCTGAGTGGTGCCTGACCCCGCCTCACCCTGCAGCCTCTTAGGTGGCACATATTTAATATTTACGGTCCCTCTCCGACAATAGAGGTTCCCAACATTTACATAGGGGCACGGGGTGTGAATCTAAATGCTGCAGTGTTGGTACTTGGTGGTAGTGTACTTACAGGTGTGTATCGTTTAACCCACAGTGTGGCCTACCCCTGACAATACAGTTATACCGCTATGGACGAGGGTATCAGTGGTATATGGCAATACAGTTATATGGACGAGATTGTACTTTAGAACCGGGGACGGAGTGCGTTACACCAAACTGTAGTTATGGACTAGAGATAATGGGCGATTTCTTGTATCATTATTTGTCTTTTATTTATTTATTTTTCAACTTTGATGTATTATTGTTGTTTAAATAACAACATGGTTTAGAAGCATGTGATCATGCCTAATATAGACCAACAAAGAAGAAGACGATGTCTACTAGCCGAAACACGTGCTCGAAATAGCACACGGAGGTAAAAAAAGTACACTAGGTTATGGGTGGTATAGATGTCACAGTTATGGGTGAGGTTATGGCAATGTATAGCACATTAGCAATACAGTTATGGCCAAGGTTATGGGTATAGCAGCACGTAAAGGACGGCATGATACCTCAAGACTTATGCTGTTGTACCCTGGTAACAATCACAATGACCTTTATCTTGGAATTTGCTGGGTTTGGGCAACCCCCGTGCACCCCTGGTACCTTGAGTTGAAACCAGCAAACAGGAACCAGTATGTATGATGGTAGTTCTCCCATCATACTTTCTGGTTCCAGTTCTGGTTCCTGTTCGGTCCAGGCTAGTCACAGGCTAACCACACGGATTGCCTAATCCCCCCCGGGGGGGGGGGGCAGTCACTTTTTGATGCTAGATACCAACTGCGAAACTACAGCCCCCCCCCCTATTTGGTCATTTGACAGCCCCTTGAAAATGTGCATTATTTTTACAGCCCCCTATGTTCTAAGAAATCATATGACAGCCCACTGTTAAGAGGCCTCTTCCATTCAACGTGAGGTTATTTTTGAATTATATAGATTACTCAAGTCATGTATGAGATTTAAGGGTCCATTATCTTAATTTCAAGTGTCACATCCCCTGATTCTGTACTTTCCAGTCGTTGACAGCCCCTAGTTTTTTTTACTTTTCATTGATTAACAGCCCCCCTTTTTTCTCGCTCCGACGCGCGCACACCGACATCTCTTCGGGGTGGTTACCGCAGTTGGTACCCATTCCTATACTGAGTACCCCCCCCAAGTGCACAAGTGTACTAGACTTCATATTCACTTGTCGCCATGCGCACCACAGCAGCAACAGTGAGCAACCTCACAGAAATAAAAAACAGCGTCAAACCAAAATAGAAAATCGGCGTAGACAATACCTATGTAGACTTTTTTTGAGATAAATAAAAGGAGCGCTGCTCTACTTCCATGAATTTATATGCTTATAATCTGCATGTATTTTATCATAGAGTTAGCTCTACAACATGCTATGATATGTTTAAATGCTGACTCATTATTCTGACCGTTATACAGGCATTGTGTGCACGATGTACCTGTACAAGGTGTACGTCTCTGCACACGTAGCCTCTGTCCCGTCTTACTATGGGGCTTCCCCAGCATCAGTCTGTAAACACTCAGATAGAGATCTTACTAAGTGTGTGCCTCTCTTTGTATCGTTTCAGGAGTGCTTATCGAGGCTAGAGTGCAATCAGACGCCACTCCCCAGACGTGGTGTAGGCGGCATCAGCCACTCCCACCTCACGCCGCCTCACGGCCTGCACAGCTCACATGCTACACACGGGAGGAGGCTCCCCAGCAATGATGCAGTGGATCTGCCTCTGATGAACTGAAAACCCAAGCCTTTATATTGTACATTAATGAATTTACACGAGAGAAAACATACTGTTGGTACTGCAGCCGTCCTCTGAAGTAGAGACAGGGTGGCAGCAGGGGGTTCTTTGCCTTCCATGAATAATGCGAACAGGAAGGCAGGATCCGGCCACCCCGAAATGTGGGCCAAATGCACACGGGCTATGACTGCTAGGATGCATGAGGGCAGGGAGAGAACCCAGTGAGGGCAGCAGATGCTTGCAGGGGGTTGGGGTTTGGGTTTGGGGTTGGGGGTTGGGGTTGGGGTTGGGGTTGGGGATCCTGTGGGGCCCCCACTTCCTGCCCCTGATACGGGACGATAAGAGCTGAGTGACTCACGAGGAGGCCCAGATTGTAGGGTTTTAGGTCGAGCTGGTGGAGATCTGCCTCCACCGCAGACAAAGGGGGCTACCCAACCAATACCACTCTCATGTGGCTTCCTGCCACCCGCACATACACGGGCGGGGGGGGGGGGGGGCTGGAGGGGGGGGGAGGGGGTGAGCAAATCGTGTGTGCGCTGAGGAGGGAGAGTGGTATGTGAGAGTGCAGGTCAAGAAATGTGATCGCGCACGCGCGCGGGGGTTGGTGTGCTTGCTCGCGCACGTGGCCTTATATGAGCATGCGCATAAAGAGCCTCATGATGGGAGGGAGAGGCCGACTATGGCTGACAGCAGAAGTGGGGTTGGAGGGGGTGCGGGTAAGGGGGTGGGGTAGGGGGTGGGGGCAGGGCAAGGTTCCAAGTCTGACAGTTCGGGGTGAGTTGAGGTAAAAGGTTTGAATACGGGTTGGGTGTTGGCATGCGTTGGTTTATAATACTTGTATTGAATGTAGAACGGTCATTCTGTTCCCCCCATTCTGTCTCCGTCTTTCTCTCTGTCTCTGTGTCCTTCTGCAGGGGGGAGGGGCAGGGTAGTCCACAGGGTAGTCATTAGGGCTCAGGAATCAAATTCCGACATTATGAGGTATAACTGAATG
This sequence comes from Harmothoe impar, assembly GCA_947462335.1. NCBI lineage: Eukaryota > Metazoa > Annelida > Polychaeta > Phyllodocida > Polynoidae > Harmothoe > Harmothoe impar. Next base: position 21,189,006 of record OX381708.1, on the reverse strand, counting down.
TACGTGTATTAGTATATATAAGTTTAGATACATTTCCCCTGATTTTATTTCAGGTGTTTCCGAGGCAGCGTTTGGCAGCACTTTTATCGTTTGTTCACAGTTCAACTCGGACAAGCTTTAAGTCAGGGTAGTACTATATACATTGATTCTGTATTTTTCCAATAACATTGTGTTAGAATTGTTACTTTGTAAGTTCTTATGATTCATCTCATTGTTATATTTTGTGCAGGGGGAATTGACTATATATTAACGACATAGTTTTGCTGGGTTGACCAATTAACGTTTCGTGGTCAATTCATACTCGTGCTTAGTTTTGATCTATTCTATCACATTCTAGGTCTTCTGATACTGCAATCCACATTGTTGGATATATCCGTTGGGCGCTATATATCAGCGGACGGAAGGAAGGTTAAGATCCATAAACCATGTACACATCGCGTTTTGTTAAAAGTCATCTCTATATAGATGCGCCACATGCATGTAGATATAACCATCAAAGGTAGCATGTGTTGAGTAGTATAATGTAGTGTAATGGATGTATATTAATCAGAATGTATTGGGGCCGTGTGTATCTAGGTCCGTGTACGATATTACAGATCTCCATGGTTTATAAAGAGGCAGCGTAAAACCTGACCGGCTGAGGAGACCCCAGTCCCTGTCACGGTCCTACTCAGTCAGTCTTCTTTGTTTTCCCCTCTGGTCGCGTGGCAACCATCCGGTCCTACTTCCGGGAACTCCTAGAACCAGATGTAGGTCACGCGGCGCGTCCCCCTATCTCTAGTCTCTGATAACACTGAGGACATGTGGCCGTTACCATGGTAACCGTCTGCCGGGAAGTCCGGTGTGGAGCAGTCAGACTGCAGGTTAGAGGTGACCGGCTACCGGGGGTGGGTGGCACTGGTAGCTCTCCACACACCTCCCGGCTTCTGTCCTAGACACTCAACTACTTAACATTAACACATTGTGGACTCGCAAGGGAAATGGTGTTTTTCAGGTTACCCGAGTAAACCATTCGCATTTCTAGCACAGTTCTAGGAAATTTTCGGAAACATTTACATCATTAGGCAACTTTCCAGGACCTGCAACTCACCACTCACCAGGGCACATTTTTGTGACTGAGTGAGATATTATAAAATCAACCTTGTTTTATACATTGTAGCCAATGGTATATCTAAGACACATTTTCTTTTCAGGGAGTGGTCATTTATTAACGACAGGGTGGCGGTTGGGGTAAAAACGGTTGCCCCATTTTCGGGGATAAGACCAGAGCGTTACTAGTACAAATGTAGATTGAAGTAGGGGGGGGGGGGAGGTCGCTGTCTTAGAGGGGGGGGGGGGGGGGTGAAAGACTTCGGGGGGAGGGGGAGGCGGGAAATCTCCCTTAAGTAATGACCACTCCCCCATTATCATGGGTCCACAGTGAAAAGTAGGACTAACTTTTACGCAAGAAAGACTCTTTCTTCAGGCCAGGATTAACCCGTGTGAATTGTGCAACTTACAGTAGATTCCCGTTTAATATTTGGATGTAGGCAGTACGCACTTAAATGCCTAAAATACCAGTTCTGGCGCCTACCTTTGGTCCAAGAGCTTCTATTTCTTTATATTGAGATCTCATAATGTACTCATAATTGTGTCATGTTCTTTGTTACGACTGCAACTTAGATTCATGTTATATATAATATATGTTAAATGTTATATTTCAATATCATAATTTAGTAACAATTATTATACTACTAGTGTAGTGTGTAGTGAACTGCATATTATTAGTTCATGTAATTGCATGTGTTCTGAGTCTAACTTGGATAACAATTTGAATGTTACGAATAAAGTAAGAAGAATTGATGTGATCAATTATTTAGAATATAAATAATTTTAAAGTGGTTGACAAGATTCTGAATAATGGTAAATTGGTTTTCAATTATATAATTATGATCAGTGTATGTAATGCCGAGTAGGGGTATGTGTCAGTGACAAACTGGCTTCTTGTTTACATTTATATAGGTTAATCTCTTTTTACTTATTTAGGCAGCATGTTTATGGTTGAACTAATGTAAGGGTTCATATCGATTGGCAGCATTTAAAAAACACTATGATATGTATTCATTTAGAAGTCCAATCAGATGGACAGATATGGATGTGTAAAGCCAGAATTGTTTGCTCTGTTCACATTTCCCTCTAGAGTAGATTTTCTTGTACTACATGTATTTGTATGATGTATAAGTACAGCACTGAAATTCCTGAACCAAAAAGGGAAACAAGATCTTAATTGCTACCCAACTTCCCAGATATATGTAATTACAAAACAGGGCTGACTAAGATGTATATCCTATTTTGAGAAAAAAAAAACAATTAAAATGTCTGTAGGCAATTGTTGGGCTATCTATCTAACTCTCTGAGTTGACATTGTGAACGGGGAGACAGTGTGGACATCTGCAAGTTGTAACCCACATGGCTATTCCATGGTACCCTCCAGGCCTAGATTCAAAAGAAAAAGGAATTCAAAGAAAATATCCAAACCAAGCTTCTAGATGCATCACATACTTTTTAATTAGGTAATGATGTATCATTTTGACTATGATGAGTATTTTGTTGATCTCGAAGTATCTATCGGTACAGACACACTGACATATTGTATGTATTTACATTACAGTAATAATCTGCACTTATATCTACAAAACCAGTAGCTGGAGAGCACATACACAGGAACCAAGCTATGTATTTAACAGTTCTCGTGTATAGGGGTCAACCTGATTGCAATGTGGGAGCGGCCATTGCTTAAGCTGGTACTGGCGAGATAAGCACTTGTAACAGTTGTCCTAATTGGTACCAATTGTTACATAATGTACCCTAAGAATTCCACAGTGAATGGAGGGATTATTTCATTGGTCTAAAATATATTCCGCTAACTGGCCCATAGCAAACTCTTCCAGACTGGCACCGTCCGATCGTTCTCTTGGGAATTATCACTGCACTCATCATTTCGGCAACACCCATGTATCGCTGTGTGGGTACCGATGGATATAGTATTTTATAGCCATTATCAGTGCATGTTGACTGACTTTTAGGCCTGGTCATTGTGCCATTACTGATATACTGTAAAGCGAAAGTCTTATGTTATAGGTGATCACCGTGAAGTGGTCATGGCTTCCAGTGTTTCTGAACCACCACTGTGCACAGGCTATGCAGCTGTATCATGTAGAGTGCTGGACAGTTCAGGCAGCCTCAGCACTATGCCATGCTGCTGGGGGATGCAGAACTTGTTTAAACCCATCACAGAAGCAGATAAAATACTGTCAAATTGTAAAAATGTATCTTTAACATTCATAAAAAGAGAATACGTTTTTTCCTATTACAGGATGTACTCTAACGCATCCATGGCATTCATGAAGTGTATACTATCTATACCCTGTCTAGCTGACTGTTAAGGGGGCATCATTGGCTACATGTTAATTTTTCCGGCTTGTCAATCAGACAATTACATTTGTATTATGGATTCTAGAGATAAAAACATAAGGGATGATCAATTGCATGAAACTTCTTAAATAAGTATATCACACAAATTCCACCATGATATAAGAAAAGTCCGGATGAAAAGTCCAGTTCCATCTCTGAAGTAATCAGGTCAAGTTCCACCATATCCAAAACGAACCTGCCCTGCGACGAGGGCTAGTTACGGGCCTGTACAGGGTTATAATATAGTGTTGTGGCGATGGTGTTCCTCTGCCTGCACTGATATTCCTAGGCTCCCTATACGCCCAACCTCTCAGTCACTAGTGCCTAACCTAGTTAGTCATTTTGTGGCTCCCTATACACCCAACCTAGGTTAGTTATTATTGTCTGGTTGGTCACTACTGACCAACCCACCTTAGTCTTTTTAGTTCCAGGGGGAGCCACTGAGTGGTCATCACAGGTGGCCCCAACTAGTGGTATACAAATACAACACACCAATGATGGACCTAGGTTAGCCACGACTGACTGAACCCTTGGTCATTTTTGAATATAACTTTGTCATTGTGACTAACACTCATATGACCAACCTGGGTTAGTCTGCACTGACTAACCCTTTCAACCTATGGATTTTCAGTGTGTTCAGCGCTGATTGCCAGGTGAGCGCCTCAGCAGCGGCCGTCACCTGCTCTCCTTATTTCATGTTGTTCAGTACGTACGGTGCTTACAGGGTTGCTGATCTGTCTGTGTTTGTAGAACCACATGTTACCGTAGTCACGTAAGTTGTTAAAGAAATGAAACAAGGGATGATATACCTTGGAAACCTTGACTCAATGAGGGTTTTATCATAATATCATACTTTGGGTGCTTTTCAGAAACAGTAACGCCAGCCCTAGGAGAATAGGGCCGACCTTAAACTCTTTCCCAATCTTTCAACAAGTGTTTATACTTTTATGTTTCATAGTCCTAATGATAATGGCTTCCCTTGTCATAATCTCTAACATGCCATATAGTTAATGGGAAATGTCCATTACTATTATGTCTTGCTTGTAAGCTTTGCCGTGCATATTGTACTTAACCAGATAGATTTGTGAAAGATGACGAGATCTCATAATTCAAGTGTACAAACGTTGAATGCATTTTTGAGCTACACTGTAAAAGGTTGGTAGCATTTTTGTAGGTATACAGTACAATCTACTGTAGGTGTACAGTTTATTGTATGCACACAGTAGAATATATTGTAGGTGTACAGTTCAGTGTAGGTAAACAATAGAACTATTTACAGTGTAGGTGGCGATGTTTACTTGTGTCATCAGCTTTTACCAAGGTCACAACTCCTACCGGTAATATTTACTCACCATTGTTCTATATACAAATAAAAAACTTTACCCTACGAATTTGTTGTTGTCAATACATATGTATATTTTGATTGCAATAACGTATGAGGACAGATTGAGACAGGGTGTGGGGCCAGACAGGGTGTGGGGCCAGACAGGGTGTGGGGCCAGACAGGGTGTGGGGACAGACAGGGTGTGGGGACAGACAGGGTGTGGGGGCAGACAGGGTGTGGGGACAGACAGGGTGTGGGGACAGACAGGGTGTGGGGACAGACAGGGTGTTGGGGCAGACAGGGTGTGGGGACAGACAGGGTGTGGGGACAGACAGGGTGTGGGGACAGACAGGGTGTGGGGGCAGACAGGGTGTGGGGACAGACAGGGTGTGGGGACAGACAGGGTGTGGGGACAGACAGGGTGTGGGGACAGACAGGGTGTGGGGACAGACAGGGTGTGGGGACAGACAGGGTGTGGGGACAGACAGGGTGTGGGGCCAGACAGGGTGTGGGGCCAGACAGGGTGTGGGGCCATACCTGGCTATCGCTGATCACCGACATTCTACACTGTATGTTCCAATGACATACACTGTCAGAAGTAAGTGTAGGTGCACTGCGAGATATACTGTAGCTGCACAGTATTTTTTGTTTCCAGTATCACATACCGTTCAGTTCCACTCACCTACTGTAGAATACACACACAGGAGATCCTGGGTTCGAGTCTAACCTTGGCACAATGAGAAATACGTTTTTCTTCTCATTTTTCTTTAACCCAGTTGACATGCATTCCCACCTATATTGACATAGAAATGTCAGCTAGTGAATATTTGAATATGTACATGTGTATAATTTAGATTTTCTATTGATAATAGTAGTATCGAAAAAGGAAAAATGGCGGCATCCGGTTAACACTCTAGGCAACTCGGCTCCACATCAAAACGGGTAGAAACCTTAGTCAAACTAATTGTGTGGATTTAATATTTGGCATACTACTTCATAAAGGTATCAAGCACACACTGACCATGGCAAATCAGGAGAAAACGAACAGGAGAGGTAAAGACGATCTATTGAAGGCGGGCTCCTCGACCGCAGACGTGGTGACAGCAGTCAACATCCTAGCTAAGCGCTTGACAGCGCAGGAAGCCAAAACGATATCCATAGAAGGAGACATAACACAGATAAATCAGACCCTAGAGGGGGTAGCAGAGACGAACAGGAAGACATCAGAAACTCTGGACGGGCTTCTAAAGAAGCTAAACGGACATGATGAGGCTTTGAACGGGGTGTCAACCGCGCTGGCAGAGACCGAAAAGGCCATGAAGAGATTGAACGTGACAGCAATGGCGCAGACCCGGGTACTGACAGCTCACAATTTAACGTTTGACAAGCTGGAGACCATGGAAAATAGGAAGGTATTTGTCATTGAGGGCTGCCCTGAAGACCCCAATGAGAATCTGGTTTATATTGTTGGGAGATTATTTAAAGACTGTAACGTTAATTTCGGTGTGGAACTGATAGACTCAGTCGAACGCATCGGAGCTCTTCATAGGGGAAGGTGACAAAACAACAACATCCAAGATGGCGGCGCCCATGAAAACGCTTCCGGCAAACCGAGAACGGTCAAGGTAGTAGTGTAATTATATGTCTCGATTTCTTGTGATAATCTAATTTGTATACATTGAGAAACTTCTAATAACATGATATATATCAACGATGGATCGGGACACCTGTATGTCATACATTGTCAAACTTATCAGTTCTTCAAGCCAATAAAGCTAATCTTTGTTCAAAAAAAGTGCCTATTGTGCCAAGGTGGGATTCGAACCCACAATCTCCTGCGTGTGGTGTCCTCCAGTAGGTGAGCTTAGCTGTACAGTATGTGATACTGGAAACCAAAAATACCTCCTTTTATACTGTGCAGCTACAGTACCTACCTCTAACAGTGTAGAGGCGGGTAGCCCAGACTATGATGACCTGTTTCTAGATAGACTTCCGGTGCTGGACCTCTGCGGAAGTGAGCAGTTCTCTGCCTGGAAGCAAATTACAGGGCTCTCCTTAGAATGCCACACTGAAAACCCTATGTTAGAATAAGTACTCACTAGTGAGGACTTTTGGGTGATCATTTTGATTGGGGCGTGGGGGAGTACCCTGGTGATCCTGGTGATCACAAGTGAGGACCCAGGTCCTCAATATGATCGCCCTTTTGGCCCAATTGTAGAGCATGCTAGGTTGTCAATGGGAAGACCCTGGGTACTTAATTTGATGACTGCCTTTAATTTTCAATTTTTTCTCGTTATAAAATTTTATCTACCAATATTATTATAATTTACCCCCTCCCGATGATCAACTTCAGTCATCGGGCCTTTTTTAAGAGTATGTTTCAGTCCTAATAAAAAGCCATGTGAAACAGATATGTATAATGGATGGTTGTCAATCTTCACACTTATAACTTTGGTTTCAGACACATAAATGGTGTCTTTGTGTATAGATATTTATAGTTTAGAAAGTTCTGACCTAAATTCCAATCAAATCACTTGATTTTAAACTGTGATAATTGTCTTCATATATCCTCCAACTTGTAATCATGTATGATGAATATTACTATAGGGTTTAATCAATAGATCACATGGAGCAGGAGCTATATCTTACATTGTTGTATAGTAGGTCCCTCTAGTGGCAACATTATGTCCCCAAAATGATCACCTTTCCTTATTAATCTGATCACCTAAGGGCATGATCACCCTAAGTCCTCTGTAGTGGGTACCTTCATATGAGCCTGGGTTTTCAGTGCACCAGCCCCTATAGAGCTGGCCCATTCCCATCCCTCAATGACTTGGCTTTAGCCAGACTTAAGTTGGCTGCTACAGAGGACTATGGGCCACTTCTACAGTTCTGTGCTGACAACAGTGCCCTCCTGTGGTGATAGCCCGACAACTCCTGATGGGCTAGGGGTGAAATACATTTTTACTCATGTATGTGTGTAGATTCATGTTGGAGTATGACTCCCTTTTTCCAGCTAAAGGTTTATAGAGTTAATGTTGTTCTGTGCTCTGGTCTTTGGGGCTTTTATTCCCACAGTCAATATATACATTTGTACAAAATAAATGGGAACAGGGAAAACAAAAACAAAAAATACAAGAAGATTCATTCAAAGACATTGTTAAAAAGAACTGAATTAATCAGAAAATATGATGGGATTTCAGAGAAATCTCCTTGCAAAATATCATAGGCCTGCCCCGTTTATAAGCATGGTCAATGTACCACTTTAAATCAATATAAACCCGGTTTTATGAATGGAAATATACTGTAGTAGAAATGAAGTAGGAGCTACGGCAGCCAACGTTGACAGAGAGTCCATCACATTTCATTGTACATGTGTATTATCTGGTTTTCTATTGTTACATCCATTGCCCAGTCTTCGGTTGTGGCCATATGTGTTTTATTCTTTCCTTTCCCCTCTTCCTTGTGTGGCTGCCTTTGTTGTCCCTTGTCTCGTCTGAGTGTTATCCATGGACCTTTTTGTCCTGGGTTTGGTCTACACAGTAGAAAGGTGCATCATTTCAAGCCATGGACTTATGGACAGCATCGCGATGTTGGCCGAACATTGTGCCAACATGTTGCCAATATCAATACGGACAACTTAGGGAGTGGTCATTTTTTAACAACAGGGGGGGGGTCGGTGGATTTCCGCGCGAGCGGGTCGAAATTTTTTTGGTCCCCCCCGCGAGAGGGGTCGAAATTTTTTGGTCCCCCCCTCCAGCAGGTCGAAATTGAGTGCGGCCGAACCCTTTGAGCTATAGTAATGCGCGGGCTTTTCCGCTAAAAAGGGGTGTAATTTTTTTGGTCCCCCCCTCAAGAGGGGTCCAAATTTTTTTGGTCCCCCCCCTTCAAGGGGTCCAAATTTTTTTGGTCCCCCCCCAAATCCACCAACCCCCCCCTGTTGTTAAAAAATGACCACTCCCTTAGACCAGCAGTCAAAACAGCTGAGCCAATATCAGAATTACAACAATGGCCCAATGATAATGCTAATATTGGCCTAACTGAGCATTGGCCCAATGGATCATTGCTATCAGGGTACACGTTTGAGGGTAAATAGAGAGAGGGGTGTGCTAGTATGTGCTTCAACGCAGAAAACTAACTTTGGTAGCCTGATAATAATATACATTTCCGTATACTACTTACAGCAGGGATCTGCACAAAGCGCAACACGCTATTCGCTATGACTGATGTTTGGACAACCTTGGACAAATGACACTGAGATGAAACTGAAAAGTAGAAAGCTATTCCTTAATATGTGAGTTTGATATCCACAGGTGAAACTCACAGAGACGTCCTCCACGAGGCAGTAGCGTCTGTCCCCAGGTTAGACTGCAAACCGCTTTGTGATTCCCACCATGCTTTAGTTCTAGGTTGTGGAGAGCTCCCCGTCATTATTGGTACAAAAACATGCCCTCTAGCAGAGTGAAGTCCACCTACAATTGAGCTTCTGTCTTGTGAATACTTGAAAAAAAGATCTGAACATACAGCGATGTATACATGAATGTGTTTACATGTTTTGAAGACCATTTCATGGTTAATGAAAAACGACACTTTACAGTATTCAGCAATGATCAAACGAATGTCCCATTGGTGGGTAGTATACTAGTAGTCAATGCCCTCACTGCCCACAGCATGAGAGACATTTAGGCTGAATGTGAGCAAACAAGCAGCACTCTTTAGCAAAAACAAACCATAGGCATTCCACTGAGATCAAACGGACAGTGAATGTCTTGAATCTGCACACACACAGTGTCCTGCCCCGAGGGCAGTGGGCAGCTGGTATTTGATGTGAAAAAGATGGTTGGCTACATATCTCTAGTGTCTAGGTTTAACGAGTGGAGTTTATAATGCCTTATACACGCATGCACCGGCCGCATTCAGTATGCACCGGACGTAGCCAGGCTACATAATGAGCATGCGCAGTGACTCGGGACGCTAAGTGGTGCGGCTGGGCACTTCCGGTGACCAAGTGCAGAGGTCAACCCACTCTCCATACCGAAATCTGAATACAAGCAGATCTCTGTATAATTATGTACCTTAGAAGATCGATAGCGGAGTATCTGGCTGCAGAGTGAGGTCGTTCAGGGCATGGTTTATGCAGATTGTGCTGTGAGAATGCAGGCCATAGGGAGAGCAGGGACATGGATCTCATTGTGTATGGGTGCTGTGCAGTCTCCCTGCTGCCGGTAGAGGAGGCCCACAATGCTCCATTTGCCAGTATATAAGGACATACCATTCTATTCATTTCCTTTGTTAGATTCAATGGAACTACCCTTAAATAGTTTCAGTAACTGCCTCATCAAATCTTAGACCTCATGGACAGACCAATGTCAGGTCAACTAGCATGGAATTTTCTATCCTCAAACATGTCATGCCTCTAATATGCTGCAGATACAAAGGGAACGACTGTTCATTAGTTAATTGTCACATGTTGTAGTAAGGGATCGACTGTTCATTAGTTATTTGTCACATGTTGTAGTAAGGGAACGACTGTTCATTAGTTATTTGTCACATGTTGTAGTAAGGGAACGACTGTTCATTAGTTATTTGTCACATGTTGTAGTATTAGAGTATTATAACATTTTCTCAGGCATGGTGAGAGACAGATGACTATTTTCGTTGTATGCCTCTCCTACTCACTACATGGAGGTCAATTGGATCCCCCCTACCCCATGCTGCAGGACAGGATGTGAGGCCGTTTTATTTTGATAACTTGGATTACGGATCCGCCGCCGAGATTTTTGGCATTTTGCAAAAAAAAGAAAAGTTCTTTTTTTTACCTTTCCCCTCCGAAATTTTTTGAGGATTTTACCAAAAAATAAAGAAGTACATGTTGACCAGCAAAAGGTAGAGTGAGGCCTTTCAGATTGGGGGTAATTCTCAACATATCTTCATTAGATTACCTAGAAATGAGATTTTCCATGCCTTTTTTTTTTCGCCTCTGTCCTTCGGGAAATTTTGTGATCTGGTGCCCGCGTAGGGGCCACACCCTCAGAAAAGTCAGCGTCATTGTCGCTGAAACCACCCTTACCTGGCCTGACTTTCAGGTGAGAGGCGGATTTAGAGGGGCGCTGTGTCTTTTAAAAGAAATTCATGCCTCTTGTAATATGAGCGTGATTGGTGGCATTATTGGTGCCAGTTACAAATAGCCCCCATTATTGTATTGGCAGATCAGACTAGTGCAGGTACCGCGTGAGGCTAGCTGAGATGGGCCTGCTGCGTCCAGGACTGACCCCCGGGCTGACCCCTACATCACCTGGGGCAGCACCCCCAGGTCACGTCCGGCATAACCAGCCTCTTAATGAACCTCATCTACATCACTACCCGCTAATGAGGCACTGCGTCAGGTGAGCGTATATGGACCGCTCATTTTTTATCAACTGCGCGAGGGGGGATCCCCCCCCCCCCACGAGAGGGGTCTATCCACCCCTGCCCAGGTTCAAATGACTCAAATTGATCGCCCCTTTGGAACCATAGTTAGGCCTTAAAAAAGGTGTGATTCAGGTTACCCGACCCTACCTAGCAAAACAGTGCCGACCCTAGAAAAGGTTATGCAATTTTATTCTTTTTATATTTCAAGTAATTTTTAGGCTATTTCAGAATTGATTCATTGTCCATGAGTCAATGCTGTTGTCGGTGAGTCAGCGTTGAAGTTTGCGAGTCAATTCTTGGCTAATTTTCAGGCCAAAGAAAAAAAATCCGACCCAACCTACCTAGATTTTCAGACTATATAACCTGAGACACTTTTTTTTTTACCTAAGGCGTGGGCTTTTTTTTTTTGTCAAAAATAGAGAGGTTAATATCTTTTGTCCCCCCTCCCCAAATTCAAATTCTCTTGGTCGCCCCCTCCCCCTTCAAGGGGGCTGGACGTTTTTGCCGCCCCCCCTCCAATCCACCACCCCATGATGTTAAAAAATGAGTACTCCCTTGTATATAGAGGTGCTGCCCCCCCCCCTCCCCCCCCCCCCCCGCCCACACAACCTGTGCTGCAGGTATGGCTCGCCGCCGGGAGGCATGCGACTGTCAGCAAAAACTCACTCTGTCCCGAACGGACGCTTCCTGCCCCGGGGCTGCATGTGTCCCAGTGCCGTGGTCGGTGCAGCAAACTGGGGGCGGTGCCTGACCTAGTATTTTTATTTCTCTTTTTGTCTTAACCAACACTTGCTCGGCGTTTCATTATAATCAATTAGATACGGAAGTGTTTTTGTCATCAATAATAAGAATGGTTGAATTATTCAGACAGCTCGCAGTTTCTGCCAGGAGGTCTTGTCACCAGTTATTGTGGGTCTGGAGGCTACAATGACTGCAACACAAAATAGCAACATCTTAATTGACTGTCTCCTAAACGACGTGGCCAAATGAGGTTCACAAGAGTGGGTGACTCTGAGCGTTCGAAACAACCTGCTGAGAAAAGGCCCCAAGGACAATTATGAAAATAGTGACAAAATCTTATGCATTTTAAGGTAAATCTGTCGGTAAATAACCGACCTCACTCACACTACAAATATATGGTGGCTTCTACAAAAATGAACGTAATTCCTTAGTATTTCCAATCTTTAGGGGGAGCCAAAGGATACTGCCCCCCACCCGTGTCTATAATTTGGGAGAGGTGGCAAAGTCTACAAAGGCCACCTCGTCTATTTCACCAGATTGGTAGATTCTTCAATAAATGGAAAAAGATTAAAACAAAGGGATGTTATGGCTTTCCTCTAAAGTGTCAATGATTTTCAAACAAAAATGGCACCATGAATTGTTTAAAAACAAATTGTTTTGCCTTTATTACATCATATTAGGGAGCGTTTACAAATGAGGTGTAACACATTTAGAGTAAAACGTTGTTGGCAGATCAGAAATAAGCAAACCCACTGAGAGGGGTATACATTGTTTGCCACCAGGTTATATTTTCTGGGGAGACCCATGGGCTCATTCACTAAAAAGGTGTGAAATGATTTTGGTCTGTGATTTATGTGTTAAAAATACACATGTCAGCAAACAAAGGGACAATATGGAACTAAACAATGATGTGGGAATGGTGTCACTTACGTAAACCGTTCAGCATATGACGCCATCATATGTCATAGGTATTGTGGAGATTTAAATCTGTAGATGGCAGAATGGAGAGGGCTGAGGTTGGCAGCTGATGACTATCTGCATGGTCCGTGCTGCATGTATCAGGGCGGCCATGCCGACTGTGGGGCTGGTGCTCAGTGAGTGGTGATTAGGCCGCATTGTGAGCACCCCGGGCAGCTGGTGATAACGGACACACCTCTACCTATTGTCTACAGCTAAACCAACTAACGCATGTCAGCGATCCTGCCGACAACAGGAGGCCATGGGCTGCCAGATACCTGCACGGCAGTACTGTACTCCTGCTGCTAATGGTAGGGTGCTGGGCGTGTTATTGGCATACATAACCCTATAACACCTAACCCTAAACCTCCATCCCACCCAGGTCACCCCCACATGCTATACATGATAACTCCTAAATGTAGCAGGACCCATGCGTGAGGGCTGGAGGGCTGTGGTTTAGGGTTCCGCCATGTTGTGGTCAATCATGGCCATAGCATGGCTGGTGTCAGGGCTGGACCTGTCGGCACAATATGGCACCGCCGCCGTCTGTACAAAGAGCGGCCCCGCCCATGTATATGGCCCTCCACTACTCCCCTGTCCATCCCATTCAGCCGGCCACACGTGCATGAGTCGGCACCATTTGTCACTGATTGGGAGAGTCTGACATGACTATTGTGTGCTGCCTCCCCCCACCCCCAGCACCCCGAGCTGCACGCTCCACTCACCCCAAAGGGAACATGGCACTCCATTCACACCCCAGCATAAAACACGGCCAGAATGGCGGAAAGAACATGGCCTTGTTGGCGCAATTAGTTGCTGTATTTGTCAATAGGGCTTGGGAGTGGAGATTATGAGCAGGGTAGTGTCAAATCACCCTTGTATTCTGTACGTGTTTACATAATTAGGATTCCATGAATATAGATGTATCTCTAGGTACAAAGTGTACATGAGTTGTATGCGGACTACATTTTTCAGACTTCTTACCTCAATGTAGGCATGAGATGGGACCTGGCACCATTTCAGAAATACAAACTAAAGTATGTATGTGGCTAGTGTCCAGGGTACACATGGTTGTGGTTGGGCCCATGGTGTATGCACATGTCATCGTACACTGAAAACTCTATGGGGAAAAAAGTCATCAGGGGTGATGACTTTTTGTAATCACCGTGATTGTGTCCCCAGTGATTACTTGGTCATCACGAGAGTCATCATATGTGATGACCCTGGTCATCACCGTGATTACTTTTTGACCTAATTAGAGATGCGGCAGTGGTAGTCAGAATCATGTCCCAGGTCATCAATGTGATGACTATGTCATCATCTAGGATTACTTTTATATAATATATTTATCTATAAAACAAGGTACTAATCCCCAATAATCTTATGATTACCCCCTCCTCTTGTCATCAGACCTTAATTGGGGGCACTTCTAGCCCATATAGTAAGTCCATAACGCATGGATGTGTACAGTTACTGACAGCCTATCCTAACATTAGTAAATATAGTTTCAGACACACAAAAGGTGTCCATGTATACACACATGTGTGCTCTTGAGAAATGTTGCTCAGAACTTATGTGTAGCATACTTAAGTTTGTAATGTGATAGTATTCTTCATTTTATTTCACATTAAAAGTTTCTATGATCAGAGTTAACATATATAAAAATCAGTAAATGGCTTGGAGTAGGTACTGCATACTCTATTATTGCCTAGTGGAGCCACCTGGTGGCATATATCGTAATCAAGATGATGACTTTCAGTCATCACGGTGATGACCTTACCTCGTCAATTGGGCATGATTACCCAAACTAATCAGTAGTGATTAGTTTCAAATATGCCTGAGTTTTCAGTGTACACTGTCAGAGGTTAGTGTTGCTGCACAGCGAGATATACTGTGGATTTACAGTGTAAAATGATAAGTTTCTGGTTTCTAGTATAATATACTGTTCAGCTACACTCACACACTGTAAAACCCAAACACAGAAGGTCATGGGGTTGAGTCTCCACTGGGCACAATGGGTACTAGTATTACTCCTATCACTATTGAAATGCAGCTGAATTAGACTCATAAACCTACTCAAAATTGAAGGACTGGTATTGCTATATTAATATATGTTGATTTACAGTCCAAATAAGTTAGAAAAACAAAGGGAAAGGAGAAAAATAATTGTTGCACTGGAACCCTGACTATCCCTGACTGGAGCTCGATCCCTGGCTCTTTGGATTGACTTAAACTATAGATAAGTGGAAACCAGAAATACTTCCTATTATATATTGTGCCGCTACACCACTTACTCCTCACAGTGTACGTTGCCAGTCCTTCCTGCTTGCACTATCCTCAGCTCAACGTTTCAATATGTCATTAATTCAATGTGCCGATGTGTGAACAAAGGAAAGACCATTAAATCTCGTTAGTAGCCTCATGAGTATGGAAATTAAAACGTTTTACATTGGTAAGTACTTAAATGGCAACTCCCTCATATACACCCAAGACATTCATGAACGATGGGTAGTTTCTCATTTAGACATGTCTGCTTTTGATTCATGAGACGGTTCTAAAAAAAGGTGTAAAATACAAACAAAAGACTGCTTCCTAACGAGTACTAATTTGGGGAGTCTTGGTGTCCGCTCATTAACCACAGGAGGCCATATCTATAAGTGTTATACTCAGGTATAGAACTGAGCTCTAGTACCAGCCATCAATAATAAAGGGTCAAATATACTTAGTTACAAACGCTGTCGATAGAATATGATGCTATAGTTTTATCTTGTCATAGGCTCACATGACATTTACTTATAGAGATGAGGGTGATACTGGCTAATACTGCCCCTGACTGTTTGTGGTGGTGGATACTGCCACTTACACTTATAAATAACAGGGGCATCCCCCCCCCCCCACACCCACACCTTTGACCATCCCTATAAAGACGGTCAAATCTAATAGGTCAAGCCCGGAAAAAGGGTCGAAATTGCCCAGAAACCCCCCTTGTCACCCACTTTGAAACTGCTTGCCACGCCCCTGTTTATGTCATACTTGTGACACACCAATGCCCGGCGGCAATGGTTCGCAGCAATGTGATATAATCCATATACTACTAGCTACACGTATCATCTTTAGAGAATACATCAAAGCCTATTAACTTTATTAACTGTAAACGTATGTGGTTATTTTAGCCTATAGAAAACCCATATCTTATTTTTTAGACCTGAATCCATATGTTTTGTTTTGGATTTTGAATCTATATGGTCTGCTTATCACACTCATTATGTCAAAACAGGGGTGGCGTTGTCAGCTCTACATGAGGGGCCTGTCTGCTGATGATGTATTGTAAGTGGCACGCTGGTGATGCAGGCAGACCTAGGAGT
Source organism: Harmothoe impar (assembly GCA_947462335.1). Classification (NCBI taxonomy): domain Eukaryota; kingdom Metazoa; phylum Annelida; class Polychaeta; order Phyllodocida; family Polynoidae; genus Harmothoe; species Harmothoe impar. Next base: position 21,172,755 of record OX381708.1, on the reverse strand, counting down.
GGACAGTGGGTGCTGCAGGACACCACAACATGGTGACATGTAGCGGCACTGTGTGACAGCAGGAGTTGACAGCACCGTGTGACAGCACTTAGCGCTGTGGTTTATGTGACAGCACACAGGCCGCCATCTGACACACAGCCACCACTTGTCAGTGGTCATTCTCTGCATGTTGACACTGTACATGTTCTATGGGGCAGGGAGCCACATAAAGTGTTACATAGTGTCCATGCAGTCTGTTGCATGGCAACTGGAATACATGTAGTCCCCCACCCCCTCTCAACGCCTCAGTAACATCCCAGTTAAAATAGCGCAAGGCTGTGCCGGGCTTCGGCATACTTAGTACCCAAGCCAATCCGATAAGGTTGGCTTAAATTGGCATCCCCAATGCTTGCACAAGCTCGCCTATATTTTGCTAGAATATATTCCATGGTCAGCCATCAGTACATTGAGTATAAGTCTATAGACGCATGCAACTTCCCTGGTGGCTTGATTTCTTTTTGATCGCTTTATTCTCCCTGATATCAATTCATTATTTAATATAAACAATGGTAATGTTGCCGGTACCAGGAGGCGACAACCCAACCCAACCCAACACCGCCATAAACCACGTGGTTGCTGCGGCCTCAGCTGGTTAATATTCATCACCACATCAAATACTGATTAACCTCCTTCTCAGCAGGATCGGCGGAAGTCCCTAAACCTCACTTAGGCCGCATAACTAACGGGCTTTGGATAACCTGGTCCTTTCTCCTTTTCCAGATCGAAGTAGTTCTGATATTTGAGTCTATAGGCGATGTGAAGCTGGTCAGCATATTCTACAGCATATTCTAGGAAGGATGCAAAAACTAATTACTATAGGGCCACTCAAAATAAGGTGGTTTCTCAACACCAAGTACTAAAAGAGATCACGAGGGCATTCTCTTCATAAAGATTTTTTTTTTTGCTGCAGGACCATAATATATATGCATATATAAATGTATATAGCAGAATAGACTTTTCGCGAATAAATTTTGGTTTATGATAATGCAAGTTATTCTTAGCTCACCACATTACTGATGGTATATATGTACAGACAATGTAAAAAAAAATCCGTTTACGGAGAATCAATGCTAAATTTGATGGTGTATCACCATAATTGTCATTTACGGTGAAACACTTTAAAACTTATTACTATTACATTGAACATCCATAAACCAGTACAGTGAAACCATGTTTTTTCATTTACGGTGAATCTCACATTAAAAATTTGCCCACCAGGTGGCAGCTTGGTTTGATAGAGAGACACGGTTACTTCGGGGAAACATTAAGGCCAGGTTAAAACTGAGGCGCCCCATCAAGACTTGCTACATCAACAGTCCAGAATACCGCGGCTCCAGACTCTGGGACAGACTGACTGCGCATCAGCAGAAGAGTGCCACCAGAGACATCTTTGTCAACAGTTTGACCCCGGCGGATCTGAGACCACTGGAACGACTAGTCATATAATTAACATTATAAGACTATAGCCAAAACTATAAGTCTAAATGACTAATAATTGACTTTGGCCCAGATAGTTGCTTTATCATTATCTTTACGTGAAAAAGAACTGACTATGTATCTAAAATGTCACTATCTCAGGAACAACGTAGTAATAACTCATCAACATCATGGCATTTTTTAAAAAACGTCTGTATAGTTACGAATTATCAATGCCAATAAAAATCTAAACTCAACTCAAGTGGCAGCTATCAACTAAAAACATACATAATTGTGTTAGATTTATAAAGATATCCAACTATCTCATTAATTACGCAATCAAAATTAAAGCCTTTGGCATATTAAGGATAAAAAATATAATAAACATGTAGTATAATTTCCTTTTTTGAGACCCTGGGCACTGGTACGAATAGTATAAACACCCATGTTGTGGTAATTAGAATTATACATATTGAGACTGTTGTCAGAGTTTCTTTGTAACACACACATATATATATATTATATATATATATATATATATATATATATATATATATATATATATATATATATATATATATATAATATACAGGCCTGGAATTAAGATAATACCATTAAATATACATCAATGAATCCAGAAACAATTATAATTATCATTGAATAGCAGAGAATCATCGTTATTAAATGATGAATCACCGTAAAATAACAACAGGAAAGGCCTGTTAAATTTATGGGGAAAAGCAAAATACGGTGACCGCAAAAAAACAGGAAACGGTCGGCATTCAGTGATGCCAGTGATTCACCGTAACTATTACGGGATATTTTTTACAGTGTATATACGCTTTGATTAAGGTAATATTCATTCATTTCTAACAAACTTCTCATTAAAAATGTTTAAAAACATGTTTCCCTCAACTCATGATTTTCATGACCCACACAGGGATGAGAACTCCGTTTTTTTTATTGGCCTAATGCTAGTACTCAAGTATTGGGTGCATATGACAATGAATATTTGGAGAGTTCAGCTTAAGTTAGCAAAATATGGTCGGTCAAATAGGAGAGCCAAATGCCCAGGAAGAAAGTGGTCCTAGGTGAATGAATGTAGTAATATCAACATTGTAACTTAGAGTAGTGGGGGGTATTTTCGGCCACTTAAGCTTTAATCTGCTACTACATATGGAATTATTTACTTAAAGCAATCTCAATGATTGGTGAAATCAGTTAGGGTATTACCAACATATTTGGAGAGGTGGCAAAAAAATATCAACTTTACTGGCATTGTGGCCAGCAATTATTGTTTATTCAGGTTAAGGGGGGTATTTTCGGCCAGGGGATGGTATTTTCGGCCAGGTGGATGATATTTTTCTGTCAATTGCAAGTTGAGTCAGATGTTACATTTATCTAATTAATCTCCAACAATCAGATTTTTATTCTGACCTGACTTATAAAAAAAATTGAATAGGCTTCAACCCAGAAATTCAGGGCCTGCCCTACAAATGGATGATGGTGGTAGGTCTTTAAGTGTTAGCTTACCCTACAAATGTAGATCTAGGTCTCAAAATCTATTCAAAATGAATATACCAGACAGAAAACTACATATTTTCTATACAAACTGCTCCATAAATACTTATGTGTTTAAATGTGCATATTAAATGGGTTTGCTAACTGAGAAAAGCTGTTACCTATTTTAAAAGGTGTTATGGGTGCTCTTTACAGCATAAATAGGCCCCCCTGCTGCCTGGTGGCCGAAAATACCCCCCACAGTTGAATTATGGCACCTATTTCCGGCCACCCCCCAAAAACTAGGGATTTAAAATATAAATATTAAAAATTTCTGCTAAAATATAAAGTAGAACTTTAACATACTATGCACAACCTGTATTTTAATGGAATTTCACCATATTATTACCCCTAAGCAACTGGTGAGTTTATATTTATGTATTAACAGACTTGTTAAGGTTCTCAGGTCATGGCCAACAAATCTAGTGGTCTCTCTATAAATGAGGAAATTTATACTTGATTTGGGTAACCTTGGTACCCTTTTGTGTCAGGAAACAAAAAAACAATGCTTTCAGCTGTCTTCTGAAATAATTACATAATGCATCTTCCAAAATGTAAGTTGGTAGGACAAAAATAAGGCCATAGTGGCCGAAAATACCCCCCGGCCGAAAATACCTGCCAGTACTCTACGTCAAGGAAAGCATATACTATAGATTATCATTTTCATACACGCATTTGCCCTGCGCTTATATGGAACCTGTGCTTACTTGTACTTAAGACGCTACAGTATATATATATTGGAAATATAATGGCCATGTTCCCCTAGATATTGTCATACTGTTCTACATGTTGGGGCCCTACTTGTGACTGCCCTTTGCCGTTGGCACATAGCCCTTATTAATGGCACTGATGCAGCCTATGTTTTATTATCCTGCTACATGTATGTATGTGTGACAGTGTGTGTGTTGGGGGGGGGGGGTGTGTGTGTGTGTGCTGTGGCCACTGGTTAGCAGCTTTGTGACAGCAGCACCCAGTGCTATAGGACAGTCCAACACGCCATCCAGGGTCAGAGGCCGCCCCATGCCCCCACCAGCACACCAATAACATTAATTGTATTTCGCCATAACAAATAACATGTACATGCCTGCATGCAGCGTCCAGTGTCGGGCTGACCTGCCCCTGACACTGGGTGTGGAGACACACCTAGTAATACAACAATGAGGGAGTGACAAGTATTGTGGGCTTTATGTCGGCCACATAACGGGCGGCACCACCAGGGTGGACATCTGCAATAGAAACAAATGCCAATCCATCAATGACCACCACAGCTACACAAATACTACCGCAGAGTACATTATTTGGCCACAACGTGTGTCAAATACACAAAACCTCCCCACCGTACACTGCCTGGGGTATTCTCAGTGTGGACTCACTGTGGCTATACAGAAGAAACTGTCCCATTGCTTTATACACAATCTCAGCTCCATGTATGCAGTGCCAAACCCGCACGAAGAGGGGTTGACCTTGACCAACGCTGACACAGTAAGCATACAGTTCTGTCTCCCCGAGATGAGTGCGTTACAATATACAACATGTACAGCATGTAGCGAAAGGTAGCTACGTAGCTACGACACATGCTTCTCAAGTTTAATTGACTTAGGGAAACGTTCACAAATGACGTCACTGGCCTATGGGTAGTGATCGATGAATCATTTAAGGGGAGGGGTCCCAAAATACTAACAAGGAGAAAAAAGGGGGATGGTCTTAAAAAGGTCCCACATTTGGTGATGTGTGTGAAAGTTTCCAATACAAGACACACAAAAAAACTATGATACTTCATTGACATTGCGCCTTCGAGCGTCATATGATCTAAAAAAAACATTGAGAATAAATCATTGCACACCAAAAGTAAACAACCCTTTATCATTTTCTATATTGGTATCGTAGTGTGGGTCTGTAACACTGATATACCAATAAGGGCCATCAGTCATCCCCATGTAGCTGGGTGCAGCCTCCCCCTGCCGGCAGTTGGATGTGCTAATTAGGATAACGCTCTCCTTAGGCTGGAATCCTCTGATTCAGTGCACGCTGCGCTACTACCGCCTAGACTACCGTAGGCGTCCAAGTCAGGAAACCTCCTGAGGAGCGCCACAAAGTCTACAGAGGCTGCAGCCAGTGCCGGCAGGGGTACAGGTCCACCACGCAGCACCATAAGCCCCCTCAGGGATGCACTAATTATTTTACATTCACTAACTCTTAATTAGAACTGTTGTCATATATTATACCCTGAAACACACGCCATGTACTGATTCAGGCTGTAAATGTGATGCATATACTGATATAGACATTGAAATACCATACTAAATACATCTATAGATGTATACAATGTCCTTTCTTACCGAGTAGGCCTAAACATTCAGGAAAAACTGATATATTTTGACATGAAAGTATAATTGTCTTAAGAACTAAGCCATAGGCCTACAGTACTACAGTGGAGGTGTGATGGGCCTTGTCGAGTTGCCTGTAGGGGGAGCTGTCTTCACCTGGACCTGCGTACAGAGGCTGAGTGACAGGCTCTGTGAGGCCCCAGGACATCTCCCACCGGACACTGGTCAGCGGTCAGTCACTGGTCACCCCGGCCGTCACCTCCAACAGGAAAGGGTCCGCACAGGCATCTGCCCCTAACTATAAAAGTAGTCTAAGTAGGTATTAAGTAACCAATGCATCCCTGTAGAATATGATCCTCCTGTATAGAGTTAGGGGGAAAGGTAAATACATGTGTGTGGATGTGTGTGCAAGGGAGGGGGTGGAAGAGGCATGTATACATAGATCTATGTGTATATGCTGAGCTGGTGATGGTGGTCAGTGAGCATGCCTATAATTGTGCATGCTCAGGATGATGCACTGACCACCAGGGGGAGAGCTCATGAGCAGCTCTTGGCAGAGGGGAGGGGGTAGCAGGGGTACTGCTGATTGGTCAAGGGTCAGCAGCAGCCACACTGAGGCTGCTGCATGTACTTCGATGTAATTGCATATATCCCAGGTAGCAAGGGTATATTGGGCCAATGTCGACAATGATCGACTCCATCGCAATCGTTATACCAACCATGGCCCTATGTAGGTAATGCACACATTGGTTCAACATACAAATAACAATGATTGCCCACCATTGGCAATTCCTATAATGGGCCATTGCTGGGTTGACCGCTGGCCCAGAGCTGGCCCATGCTTGATATTGCTGATATTGACCCAGTGTTGGCCCAGTGTTGGAACATTTCAGGGCCATCATATTATTTCTGATGTTGGACCAACATAAATTCTAACTGCACTTGTCCAATATTGGCTGTGATCTACACCAGGGGGATTCAATGTTGCCTGAAGAATATCTTACAGGATGGCTCCTACTTTGCCATCATATTGGGTCATAAATGTGATCCCCAGTGTGCTCTACATGGTTAAAGGTCAGAGGAAGTTTATGGATGAAATTTGATATCTAAAAGTGCCATTTACTGCATGACATCGGTGGGAATTTGTCAAAAGGAACTTGAAGACACCTCATATGTGGGTAATGGAGTTAGATAAGTCCTAAATCATAGTAATACAGTTTGTATGGTGTCTAACCAATTTGGGATAGAGACCAAGATGGATTAAAAAGACAGAAATGGCTTTTTCTAAACTGATGATACTTGACAGTCATGTCTTAAATGTGTTTGTACATTCAAATATACACATAAAAATAGTATTGTTCAATATTAGTGATTGTTGCAGTTGTCCTATATTGAGAATTATATGTTGGAGCCACATATGTATTTCAAGGTTGCCCCGATGTTTAATTTGTAACTTTGGAATAATGTAAAAACATTTTAATGTTGGCCCACCATTGGGCCAATATGAAATCAATATCCCTTTTTCCGAGCATGGGCCATTACAGGGCCAGCGGTCAAACCAGCGGTGGGCCAATATCAAAATGCCAATATTGGCCCATTTTTAAGTGGTATATTGGCCCAATGATGGCCCAATGTATCTATGTTACCTGGGATACTGTGTGATGTTGGAAATATAATCAGAACTATACTGCACTTCGAAGTGGCCTTACTCTTTCCTATTTTACACTGGAATCCTACCGGCATGGACTATAGTTCTCACTAAATAGGAAAAGCTAAGAGGTGGGAGGATGGAATAGGTGACTGACATATTGCCATGGAGGATGGGCTGGAGGTGGCTGATGGCGAGGAGGAGAGTGAAGATCCAGGAGGAGGGCAAGCCATGTTAGCAACATAAATGTGGCTGAAGCAAATGGAAGTGATAAGGAGGACGTATGGAGTGGAGGAGACCGAGATGTATCTCTATATCAAAAGGAGGATGGGATGGAGGTGGCTACTGCAGATGGGCAGGCCTCCAGGAAGAGGACGTGAGGTTGGTCTACATTCTCATTTTATCAGAGGAGAGGACGTGAGGCTGGTCTACAATATCATGTTATCAAGGAGAGGACGTGATGCTGGTCTACAATATCATGTTATCAAGGAAAGGACGTGATGCTGGTCTACAATATCATGTTATCAAGGAGAGGACGTGATGCTGGTCTACAATATCATGTTATCAAGGAGTGCAGGAGGTCGGAGAGGAAAGGATGGTAGCCGATATGAAGACAGCACAATGAGTATCATGGCCTGCGGGAACTTTTTATATTAAATTAAAGTGATCAGTGGTAGTACCTGTTCACAGGTTCATTTGGGATGAAGTAAGGCTTTCTGTAATCTTTAATAAGGCATAGGTTGGTGTTTACATAATCCAATGCACAGAAGAAAATAGTGGTGGTCTTTTGAATGACACATGAGTGTATATACATACGTTTTAGTCTGTAGGGTGTATACCATTAAAGCTGTTAAACAGGGAATTCTAAGCACGTTTCAATGATGTGCAGAGCTTTTCAATGTTGTCAAGCCCAAATGTGCTCGTTTCATTTTGGTATACAGGTTACACGGGTACTGTAACAGGGAAAGTAGTAGCATCCAGGCCTTGATGTGGGTGGGTAGCGGGCATCTTTGTTAGATCTGTATAATGTGTTTGGTGTATTGTTAAGTTTAAGTGAGTACTGTGCAGGGTGTATGCAGTTGGATATGTATAATCGTGATATGAATGTGTTTTGGAGATGTGCAGGGTGTATTAATGGTGTTAGATTGAACTGGCATGTTGTGGTATCAGGCAGAGTGTGTGGGGAAGTCACTGGCCATATTGCAAAGGAACTAAGGAGGTGAAGAGGTCGTTGGTGGTATTGTAAAGGTACTAACAACGGGAGGGAGGTCGCTGTTGTATGAGGTATTGGTTATGGGACTTTGGTTATAACATTTTGACACAGGCAATGAAATGCTTGTGTCTACAGATGGGTACTGGTGTGAGGGTTGCATTGGGTTTCTCAGTAGATGGGTATCAGGGTAGTTGACACATGAAGGCTTGGGTTTGAATATACAGAAAGAAATACATTGTCCTTCTGTGAGAAATGCATGAATGTATACGTTCTGTCAGTATTGGAGGTAGGGAGGAGGAGGTGAAAAAGGCAGGGTTAGAGATGGACTTTGCACATGTGGTATTAGATGTATACATGTACAGTCATATACACGCAGGGGATTCAGGGGATCCCATAGGGAAGATAGGGATTAGCAGCAGGGTAAGTCAGGAAGGGATTATGGAGAGATGATCCTTGGGAGGTTGGAGTATGGGATGTAGTCCCACGTGCACATAACAGGAAGTGCATATCCAGATGGGCTGGGGTATATTTACATTGGAGAGATTCTGGTCAAGACATGTAGGGGGTATTAGTGTTAATAGAGTCGGTGGGTGAAGGAGGGATGGGGGTGCTAGATCTCTGCACCCTGGTGGGAGGATGGCATAGTTTAAACGTACAGGGGCATGTGTGGTCTTAAACATTACAGTGAGCATGGCTGCGGTGTATGGGGATGCAAATGGTCACTTGTTGTTTTATGAATAGTTAGCGGTTATCACTACTTTAAATATAATGCGAGGCTGGATTATGGGTAGTAAGGCTTTATCACGGCTGTAAATGTGAAGGGAGGTTGGGCTATGAGTATTTAGTCTCTTATCACTGCTATATGCGTGATGGGAGGCTGGGCTATGAGTATTTAGTCTCTTATCACTGCTATATGCGTGATGGGAGGATGGGCTATGAGTATGAGTATTTAGCTCCTCTCACTGCTGTATGCATGATAGGAGGATGGGCTATATATATTATAGTCTCTTGTCACTGCTATGGGCGTGATGGGAGGTTGGGCTATTGGTATTTAATCTCTTGTCACTGCTATGGGCGTGATGGGAGGTTGGGCTATTGATATTTAGTCTCTTGTCACTGCTATATGTGTGGTGGGAGAATGAGTTATGGAGTCTCTTATCACTGCTATATGCGTGATGGGAGGTTGGGGCATGGATATTAGTCTCTATCACTGCTAAATGCATGATGGGAGATTAGATTATGGATATTTAGTCTCTTATCATTGCTAAATGCATGATGGAAGATCGGGTTATGTGATGGGAGGTTGGGTTACAGATAGTTACTCTCTTATCACTGCTAAAGACGTGATGGGAGGTTGGGTTATTGGTATTTAGTCTCTTACCACTGCTATATGCGTGATGGGAGGTAGGGTTATGGGTATTTAGTCTCTTATCACTGCTATATGCGTGATGGGAGGTAGGGTTATGGGTATTTAGTCTCTTATCACTGCTATATGCGTGATGGGAGGTAGGGTTATTGGTATTTAGTCTCTTATCACTGCTATATGCGTGATGGGAGGTAGGGTTATTGGTATTTAGTCTCTTATCACTGCTATATGCGTGATGGGAGGTAGGGTTATTGGTATTTAGTCTCTTATCACTGCTATATGCGTGATGGGAGGTAGGGTTATTGGTATTTAGTCTCTTGTCACTGCTATATGCGTGATGGGAGGTAGGGTTATTGGTATTTAGTCTCTTATCACTGCTATATGCGTGATGGGAGGTAGGGTTATTGGTATTTAGTCTCTTATCACTGCTATATGCTTGATGGGAGGTAGTGGGCACTGAGAGTGAGAGATTTGTGTCGAGCAGGGGGCCTTCTCTGAGAGAGAGAGTTGGGAAGGTGGCCCGAGGGAATGGTAGTGCCAGGCACTGAGAGAGAGATTTGTGTCGAGCAGGGGACCTTCTCTGAGAGAGAGAGTTGGGAAGGTGGCCCAAGGGAATGGTAGCGCCAGGCAATGAGAGAGAGATTTGTGTCGAGCAGGGGGCCTTCTCTGAGAGAGAGAGTTGGGAAGGTGGCCCGAGGGAATGGTAGTGCCAGGCACTGAGAGAGAGATTTGTGTCGAGCAGGGGACCTTCTCTGAGAGAAAGAGTTGAGAAGGTGGTCCGAGGGAATGGTAGCGCCAGGCACTGAGAGAGAGATTTGTGTCGAGAAGGGGGCCTTCCCTGAGAGAGACAGTTGGGAAGGTGGTCCGAGGGAATGCTAGCGCAAGGCACTGAGAGAGAGATTTGTGCCAGGTAAAGGGGGTACAGGTGGTCAGGAATATTAATGTTCTGCCCGAAGCAGCACTGGGGCATGGCTAGTATAACCAGGGGCGGGGGTATAGGGCAAAAGTTAAAGGGGGAAGGGGGTAATCATAAAGATGATTAACCACTATATCTATACATTCTGACTCAAATTCAATAAATAACAATCCTCAAAAAATCCAAATTTAAGTTGCATCTAATTATGCCTAGTCAGGACAGCTAGGTCATGGGGCACTGACACTGCTTTGCTGTTATGGGCGCTGAGGTCAGGGAACTGACACTGTTATGGTGTTATGGATAAAAAGGGGGGTGGTTGGCGGATCAACCCCCCACCCACATATGGCTCCGCATGGAATATCTCACCAGTCTCCAAGAGTTAGGCACTATGGACTCACCCACACCACAGGTGTGTAGGATGGTGGGAACGCAGCATTGCTGGAGGGGGCTGGGTGGGCCTTGGACTCCAAGGGGGAGACACTATGGACCTACCCACATTCCGTTGTGTAGGATGGTAGGTCCGCGGTTTCACCTTGGGTGTCTGGGGGGGGCGGAGGGATTAGTGTAGTGGAACGGATGGAACGGGGGAGGGTTGGCGGATCAACCCTCCACCCACATATGGCTCTGCATGGAATATCTCACCAGTCTCCAAGAGTAAGGCACTATGGACTCACCCACACCACAGGTGTGTAGGATGGTGGGAACGCGGCATTGCTGGAGGGGGCTGGGTGGGCCTTGGACTCCAAGGGGGAGACACTATGGACCTACCCACATTCCGTTGTGTAGGATGGTAGGTCCGCGGTTTCACCTTGGGTGTCTGGGGGGGCGGAGGGATTAGTTTAGTGGAACCGGGGGAGGGTTGGCGGATCAACCCTTCTCCTGGAATTAGTCGTAGTACAATGGTTCTAACGGGCGTGACCGGTAGAGCCGGCGTGACTGGTAGAACGGGCGTGACCGGTAGAGCAGGCGTGACCGGTAGAGCGGGCGTGACCGGTAGAGCGGGCGTGACCGGTAGAGCGGGCGTGACAGGTAGAAAGGGCGTGATGGGTAGAATGGGCGTGACGGGTAGAACGAGCGTGACAGGTAGAACGGGCGGACGGGTAGAACGGGCGTGACGGGTAGAACGGGCGTGACGGGTAGAACGGGCGTGACGGGTAGAACGGGCGTGACGGGTAGAACGGGCGTGACGGGTAGAACGGGCGTAACCAGTCGAACGGGTGTAACCAGTCAAACGGGCGTAACCGGTAGAACAGGCATAACCGGTAGAACGGGCGTAACTGGTAAAATGGGCGTAACAGGTAGAATGGGCGTCATGGGTAGAACGAGCAGAATAGCTGGAACGCGTAGAACAAGGTTGAAGGTTTATCATTCTGGCCATCACCATTAGATAATAACTCGATTAGAGCAATGGTTGGAGGGTGGGGTGCAAACTGCATGTACATTGGTCTATCATCATACTGAGTTGTAATAACTTGTTTTATTATGTGCATCTCTCTCTTGACCAGGTGAGAGTCATGTTATTTATCATTATGAATGACTTATTCATAATTGTAATTCATATGCATGAATCTTAGGGGGGAAGGTGTGTAGAATATGATCCTCCTGTATAGAGTTAGGGGGAAAGGTAAATACATGTGTGTGGATGTGTGTGCAAGGGAGGGGGTGGAAGAGGCATGTATACATAGATCTATGTGTATATGCTGAGCTGGTGATGGTGGTCAGTGAGCATGCCTATAATTGTGCATGCTCAGGATGATGCACTGACCACCAGGGGGAGAGCTCATGAGCAGCTCTGGGCAGAGGGGAGGGGGTAGCAGGGGTACTGCTGATTGGTCAAGGGTCAGCAGCAGCCACACTGAGGCTGCTGCATGTACTTCGATGTAATTGCATATATACTGTGTGATGTTGGAAATATAATCAGAACTATACTGCACTTCGAAGTGGCCTTACTCTTTCCTATTTTACATCCCAACGAAGAGAGAGGTGCTTTGCAAAACACCATCTGTGCAAAGACGTTTGATAGCTTCCTATCCTTTCCCATTGGTTAAATGGTAGGATTTGCCTTGCCTTGCCTGATATTATTAGTCATTTCTTAGTAATTATGTTATTAACAGTCTTGCAGTGTACATCTATTACTAAATCAAGCATGAGTTAGTTACCTGTGCATTGGTAACTATATCCATGGGAGCTACTTTGTCTAGATAAGTACATTGTATTACAGTCCTGTAGAAATGGCCTCATAGAGACTTGAGCCTTTCTTTCATATACATGTATGCATGTACAATGTACATGTTTTGAAAACACAGGAAATGTTTCCCATTCAATCAGAAAAGCTCATTGGTTATTCAGGCCTTACCAAAAGAAAGGTATGCATGCATACAATAAGTTACACCCCATATTATATTCAAGGTTAGAAGAAGTCATCTAGGGACATTATAAAAGGTGCAATTACAACCTTGTCAGTAGATGAATGTGTCAGAATTCCCTTGCACTAAAAAAGGTGTGTTTCATGTTACCCGACCCTACCTAGCAAAACAGGGCCGACCCTAGGAATTTCTATCCAATTTTGAAAAAAACATGTGTATTTTAAATAATTTTGGGGCTATTTCAATTTGATGGTCCATGAGCCGACGCCAGTGTTGGTGAGTCAGCGCTGAAGTTTGCGAGTCAATTTTTAGGTACTTTTCATGCCATGGGATCAATCTGTCTTTACAAAACAATTTTGGGGTCTATTTCAGAGTCAATTTGATAGTCCAAGAGTCGACGCGGTTGTCGACGAGTCAGCGCTGAAGTTTGCGTGTCAGTTTTTGGGTACTTTTCAGGCCAAAGTAAAAAAAAAAAAATAAAAAAAAAAAAATCCGACCTACCCTACCTAGATTTTCTGACTATGTGACCTGAAACACACCTTCTTTTTTTTTGGACTTAAAAAGTGATCGTTTGGGGAAATATTAGTTTGATTTATTAACTTTGATAAGTTTGTTGCTTTTGATAACAAAGGGTAGCATTAACTAATGTTCATTATTTTCAGTGTAGAAAAATGTGATTTTCAGTGTAGAAAATGTGGCGCTAGCTGGCTCTGGTGTATTAAGTACACAGGCAGCTGCACCGGGATACAAGATGGCGCCGGGCCGTGCGGACCCTACACACCGGCAGCTGCACCGGGGGGTGGGTGGTGCCTGTAAACTGCCTTCATGTTGGCGGCAGGGCCCGGGGACCTGGGCGCCTTCAGGGTTCCTGTAGTCTCTGTAGTCTCAATGCCATCTTCTCACTTTGATCTAAAACCCATGAATTCCTTAGGTCAGTGCCATGAACAGGGCTGCATATGCAACGAAAATTGACCATGTATCGCAGATAGACAAATTTACATACATGACCCTCAGAGGTTTGAACCATTATTGCAATGTGACTGCGAATGTGCAGAAGTCGTTTATGAATCATGTATATTGTAACATGTCCGTTTATATTATACCAGAGGCTACTATCATACTGGAAATTGTGAGACCAAAAATACGTCCTTTGAAACTGTAAACCAACAGTAGATTCTACTGTTCGCCACATTGACTTCTAGCATCAGTGTTCCAGTATGTGCACTGGGACAATTTGTAATCTGTTTCAAAAGATATTTCCATTACGCGTATATACTCAAACAGAGAAAAGAAACAGAATCAAAAGGGTGTAATAGCTTTTATCCAGAATTGACTGTTTTCTGACTCTCTTTATGAAGAGAGTCAGTACCTGCGGTATGTGCCCTGCTTCTATCTCTAAGATGACTCTCTTTTATGACTCCATCACAAACAGAGTCTTTTATGACTCCATCACAAACAGAGTATTTTATGACTCCATCACAAACAGAGTATTTTATGACTCCATCACAAACCAGAGTCCAGATCATGGACATGGTGACATCATTCTACATCATGGTGCAATGCACCACAGGTAGGGTGTTCACTCCGGTCAGCACTACGTGTCCCCAGTGCGGTCACTGTGTGGATAGGCCTAGCGTGGCACCTACTGTACAGTATAGGGAGCTACTAGCACACCTCAGTTATTGTTATTTCCGGGAGAGGCTATACTTATCTCATCAAATATGTTTCAATAGAGGTATTCTATACATATTAGGGCATATTTCTAGCTGATACCATTTTTAATATGCTTAATAGTTTAGGAGATATGATGGAAACCAAAGTTCTAAGTAGCACATGGCTAATTAGAGTTCATTATATCAAAAATGGTATTTTGTAATTTGAAAGAACCCATATTCATAAATGGAATGCATTTTTAAAATTTGACATAATTATTCATATCTCCCCCGGAAATTGACCATAGTAAAGGTCATGATAAAGTAATAAATACATTACAGCATTGTTATAAAAATTGTATCCATGGTAAGGTATTAGTTTATACATTAAGATGGTGGAGGAATTGGGTGCCTAATCTGTATGATTAGAGATACATAGTTAATTGAATATCATAGATTTTTCCTGTCCCTGTGTGCCCTGCTGCACGCAGGGTGATCATACACCACTCAGCAGGACCCACTGTACACTGAGTATAGGTGCCACCCGCCACACAGGCTATATATAGAGCACAAGGGGTAATAATTTCAAAGGTTTTTCAACTTCCCACCACTCTCAAACCTTTACTACTAAAGATATCATTATTCTGATTTTTGCATTGCATTTGTACACATCCCCTCTCTCGGCACCACTAACTACATATTCTCTTGTGTAAAAGACTAAATTCCGATGCAACTCCCTACCACAGGGATATTTAACTTCACTCAGTGACTCAGTGTGCATAACTAATATACGAAGCAACATCTGAATTTATGTGGATTACCCTTCTGATGTTTCGCCAAAGACTGGATTTTTAAACTAACGGTAACTATGTTATGAAATCCACTTCTAACATTACATTTTGATATACTGCACTGATATTGTTGTCCCTTTGACAAATTGTTACTGGTTGATTCTTCTCTCTGGGCATAGAAACATTCACGTCAATCCGAATCAAACAACCCAATAACCTTTAACGTCATCTTTACCAGTGGAACGAACTGCAGAAGTCATACTACCAGTAGATCTGGTTAAAGAGCTTAATCTGAGATCCCCTGCTCAGAGTGAGAGCAGCTGAAACGCTGATTAGCAGAATGTCGTCTGGCAGACCTCAGACGGACAACTTCAGACGCTGCCGCTGGGTGGTGTGCCACACACAGGACGCCGCCCAGCGGCAGCGTCTGGTACTTGTGGGACAGCTCCGGGTCTCCTTCCGGCCACTAGGGGAGGGTCCAGCACCAAGCGAGACGTGCACCCAGACTGGTACAGTATCAAGGGTACACACAACCTGGTGGTGAATTCTCTGCAAAACGTCGGGGGTGCTCGCCAGTCCCTTCTAGCTGCATGTGGCATCATTTTGTTTAAAACGACTGTGCTCCAATCTACTCTTGGGACGCCTCAGTGGAAACCCAGCCCCAAATTGGCGTCGGAATGAGTTTATACAAACAAACATGTTAATAGGCATCAAAGGGAGGGGCGGTCAAGGTAATTATTCCAATAAGTAGCCCCGACCCAAACGTCCAGGGGGTGACTGGCGTCCAAGAGCAGACTGTGTGGAAACATGCATATCTAACATGGTATCTTGTGTCTTTAATCCAACTATCATCAAACACACGTTAAACACACACACACACACACACACACACACACACACACACACACACACACACACACACACACACACAAACACGTAGCCTTTTCCATTTTGGATAGCCTGGAACTGAATGACTATACCCCAGATACCACAGCACAGATAGAAGAAGTAGAATCACTGTAACTCTCAAATGGGAGTCCAGCCCTGAGCACTGAGGTAACTCTCCCAGGACTCTAAAGTAACTCCCAATCATTAGGGAGGCTTAGAATAGAAGTTATTATAGAGTCCTGCTAATGTTAGGGAGTCACTTCAGAGTCCTGGGGAGAGCTACCTCAGTGATCAAGTCGGGAGTCACAGTGATTCTACTTCTTTTCTCTGTGAGAGGATGAATGCAGAAGAGGAGCACACTGTTTCAGACCACCTTAAAGCCCCGAGATGATACCGCACAGGACGGACATCCGGCAAGCATCAGCAGACCTTTGTCTTCACCCCGGTCTTAATCTGTACACTTTGTATGTGCATGCAATCACGCGCATACGTACATACACTGGGATTCTGCTCCCAGTGAGGGATTTAGAGGGGCCCTGCGCCCCTCCAACTTGCCTCTACAGTTAAGAGTTTAATTGTCTTTTTAAGACACCAATTTTGGCCTAAAATATGGGGTGCCCCCCTCTTTTTGCCTACACTGTAAAAATATTCCGTTGAATATACGGAGAATCAATGCAAAACTTTACGGTGGATCATTATGGTGAGGCAATGTTAAGTCAACCAATTTTACTGTGAATATCCGTAATCCAGGAAAGTGAAACATAATTTATTCATTCATGGGGAAGCTATATCTTGTAAAAATATTCCGTTGAATATATAAAGAATCAATGTAAAATTTATGGTGGATCATCATTATATATTATTACAGTGGGGCAATGTAAAATCGATCAATTTTACTCTGAATATCCGTAATTCAGCACAGTGAAACACAGTTTATTTTACGGTGAAACACAGTTTATTTATTTTACGATGAAGCTTCGTTTAATTGATGTTTAGTTTTATCACACCAGGTAGCAGTTTGGTTCATGAGGAGATTTTCATGGATGCTAAGAACACCATTTTTATGGTAATAAGAAAAATATATAGATAAACAGCTGTAAGGTTTGCTCTGTAGCCATTCTAGACTTCTTCTCATGGACTGGCATTACAAAGTGTCATGAAGCATTTTATAAGGCTCTCATAGACTGATTCCTAATGATTAGGCCCGAATTCTTGACACTACAATGCTATTGCTGATTGGACATGGTACCAAATTTGACAAGGAACCATATTGGGCATAGAGTTAGGTATAGGTGGATAAATGGACGGAAAAATACTGGGATAAATGAGTTAAATTACACAAAATACCATTATAACTATTGTTTAGGCACTGTATTGAAATGACAGTGATGTCCCATATTCTATTAGCATAACAGTCATTCACGGGCACCACTGGGTGCCTGACTTTCACCGTTTAAATTATGGTGAACTTGAAACAACAGTGACCATTATTTTTACGGTGAGAGTCCGGTATCCAGTGTTGACAGTGAATCTCGGTTATTTTGAAGGAATTCTTTTTACGGTGTAGAGAAGGGGCGCGCTCCTTTTCCAAATTCTGGATCCGCCACTGGCCTTCGAGGGACTGCAAGGGACAAACAAACAATTCAGCATACATTCTGTCACAATGTATGTCTGGTGATTTCTGATGGCCTATTTAGTTCTTACTTTCTCAACCACATGTCGGCCTGTATACGTCATGTTGTTGTATATAGATATAGCGGAGGGGAAACAATCAGGGTGGCTGATCTGCAGATTAGCTTAGTCCTGGTGGGATAAGTGCCTTATTATAACTGACGCTTGATCCTGCCTGAGCGGGTTGAAGTGGTCATAAGCCACCAACCCCTTCCGGACTTGGGGTGGTGGATGCGCCGCCCCCGCCTTCTGATCTGCATCTGTATTCATAAATCGCATTCATCAATGCATATAGATAGTGCTTAACTGCATATTTGAAGTGAGCAACAAAGATTACCTCACATAGGAGCAGAAACAGAACGCCGTCATACGGATCCAGGATGTGTAGGGGATTTTGCGGGGCAGCTAGGGGAAAATATTTCTTTACCAACTTCAGGGCAAAATTTATCCGCCCCCGGGTAAATGTCTCCCAATCGTGCCACTCTAATTCGGCTACTGACAGGCCCAACACACACCTTGTACACAGAGTGTCTGTGGGTTTGCTCTGGGATTATAGATGGGAAATGGGCGTTATAATATCTACAAATGCATGTCGTTCGCGACTGTCCCGTGTCTATACATGTACATGTTGCCTGGGTGTATCTATTTACTCAGGTTCACATCATCTCTTAGCCTTATAATCTGTCTTCAATAAGGTAGAGACGGCCTCGTGTGAAGTCTGTTCCACCCATACCGTTTTTATCATAACCTGGCGTGGTGATATGCGGTGATGGTGATGGTTGGGGGGGGGGGGGGGCTGCAGCTGGTGGGGTACTGGAGGCAGATCATACAGGATCATGCCATATGGCGGCCCGGGGCGGGGGGGGGGGGGCATGTGTACAGACATACTTTACTTTATTCTCATTATATTCTCTTCATCTACAATACGTTGTGTGTATATGTGATAGGATGATATCCTGGTACTAGCCTTGGTTGTCTCGCTAATTTCACCTACAATATATAACATGTCTACTGTTATCTCAGCCTGCTGGGTGTGCCGTGATGCATGCCGGTCACACGTGCACACCTTCACACCTCCAGCAACCTCTCTGCCCCCTCAGCCTCCAGGGGGCGCACCTGACCTTGGGGGATTCAGAGGTCAGCTCAAGGGCAGCCCAAGGTGCGGTCAAGGTGACCACCTCAAGGTGAAGGTCAGGCTGCGGCAAAGTGCCGCCCGGCCAATGAAAGCATACCTGGGAGTGCCGCGGGGGGGGGGGGGGGGGGGGGGGGGGTATAGGGTAAACTCACGATAAGAGGCTGCTGTACGGGCAGTGTGGGGGTAGTGTGAGGGCAGAGTGGGGGCAGTGTGAGGGCAGTGTGAGGGCAGCAAGGTGTGTGGTACATGGCACACCACTGCCCTCACACGCTACACGTGCACGTGTCTCTATCAATACACGTGGGACCCAAGCCCTTGTTATCCTCCTTCCGTTCCGGCTTCCGTTCTACCTACGGGAACATTCCAACTTAAAGGAGACAACGTTTGTTTTGTGTGAACCGTCGTCATGAAGTATAGGGCCATTTTCCATTAGCCGATTTGAAAGTGCTGTTAACCACTTTTCGGCAGCACGTCCAAATTGGCTGATGGAATATGTACCTTTGCAATCCATACACGACACCGTCAACATTGATGTTCATGTAAACGATATCTAGTTGCATTTGGGTGGCAGTGAGGTCGGATTGCTTTGCTGCTGCTTTGCTGCTGCTGCTGTTGTTGTTGTTGTTGTTGTTGTTATTGTTGTTGTTGTTGTTGTTATTGTTATTGTTGATGTTACTGAACATTGTCTTTCTAACGCTGTGACGTCAAGGGACAGCAGACGACAATCAGCAGCGTCTTATACCCCGATATCCGCGCATGCGCACGGCGTGATAAGGCGGCTTGCTGCATGTGCCGCCCCCTGTCGTGAGTACTCCGGGAAGCCACGTCTTCATGGAAGTTATTACTTCAGGTCAGAGGGCAACCCACTTCCGGGCCACGCCGGAAGTGGGTGCTGGGGTTGGAGGTGCGCGCCCCCTGGTGTTGTGATGGGTGACTACACTGAGTGTGTGAGGAGGGCTTGGGGGTGAGATGTGTACACAACACACACAGCTAGTCTACTGATCATGACATCCATGGCAGAAATGGGGCACACGGATCACATTCTGTAAGGGTATTACTTTGTATGCTAAATAGTCGCTGTGTTTTCACACTGGGTCTGTAACTTTACAATGCTCACCTGTTACAAGTTGACATGCATCAGTTTGACTGAGCACTTAAGAGTAATGGGTGATTAGCAATATACGATTGTAGGATAGAATCAAATACAGAAAGTACCGGGTAATTGGGAGTTTGGAGCTCACCGAGAAGCGTCCTTTGATCATGCTAATCGTTCACAGGATCCCCCACCATTGTGGGCTGGTAGCTCTTTGATCACAATAATTAATCATTTGTAAGCCAGTCAGGAAATGTTGACCATTGCTGCAGGCTGGCCACCGACCTCCCAATCTCTCTTTTACCCTTACACCTGCTCTCTTACACAATCTGAAGAAGTAAGAGGGAGAGGGGGGTCGGGGTTGAAGTGTATAGGGAAAGAGGATTCATGGACTAACACGGTGGTTCTCCCTTATTGAACATCGATCTGCAGTGGCGGATTTATGGGGCCTAAACTTTACGTTTTTGGTATGCTAAATGGCATTGATGAGGAAATATTTTCAATCGCTCCCTTGCTTCCAACATCCCTGATTAGCCAGGGATCTGCGCCCGTAGTGAAGATGGACATGGTGTAAGATATGAAGTAATATAAGTATGTAGATGAGGATAGGGTAGTGATTCCGGGAGGGAAATGTATAGAGTTAGGGGGAAGGTAATTACATTTGTGTCTGTGTGTGCAAGGGAGGGGTAGACTAGCTCATAGCAGCTCTGGACACAGGGGAAGGGGTAGAACTGCGGCGACGATGGCGCCCCCTTACATCATGCAGGGGTAAAACGGTGGAAGGTGACAATAGTCATCACTCATCAGGCTGTATGAGGTAAAGGCATCACCTTAGAGTTGTCTGCCCTCTATTAGTACACTCGCTCGGATCAAATAAACTACACACCTAGCATTTGTCCGGAGCATGGACTGGAATTTTTCTAATATTCTCCTCAAATGTAGGTAAAAACTAAGTCATATGCTGGAGCACTGCCTTCACGACATTGTTTTGCATTCTTCAGCGCATGATATTTATTAGATTTCTAATTCCGCAGCTGTAGATTAACGCATTTAGAAAGCCAGATCAAAAGAATACCCGTTTTGAGGGCATTGTTTTATCAAAGGCAGAAAGCGGTCCCATCTCCAAGCAGGGACAAGAACAAAGTCACATTCTGAAATACCTGGTGTGTAAAAAGCCTTAATCTGATCCGAAACCATTAAACCACGTTGCATATATCATCACGTCGTGTATCCCCGGCACACACTGGTGGGTCACGCATGTGGATATATGACAGCAATGCCAGTTATGGCATGTGAATAATCTAATGGCAGAAATAATAAGAACTATTGGATCTGTCATAATGTGCTCGTTATAACACTGTGGAATGTGTACATAATCTGAGCGCCTGGTCTGAGCCATGTACATGTTAATTCATATGTTAATCAGACTTGTGGTTTTATTCAGCCATGTCTTTGATCATGCATGGCATGTCAACGAGGGCCTGAGTTGGTGGACACATCCAGAGGTATAATGGTTTGCTTTCACGATAGTTTTGATTCTGTGGCTAAGTACATCTACGGTGGATTGTGTGTCTCCACAACAAAAGGAATAACAAAATGAATATCTTGCTCGCTCATTCCTTCTTATCTCACTGAAATATCGTGATGAGCAAAAACACGAGCGTTCTTAACCTGCCTGCCATAATATTTGGACACACGTGTGCCTCCAGAAGGACTCGCTATTCTGACTCTCCTATTGGAGTTATATGAGCCGTGTGAGCCAGGGAATTAGGGGATTCCCTAAGTGAGCCAGGTGACACCATAAGTATAGGTGACTTCCTAGGAGTGTAACAATAACTCCATTAGTGGAGTTTGAAAAGGGAGTCAATCTGGAGGCACCCGGGACTCCATTTTGACTCAGTTCCTTTTCCTCTGTATACAGGGCCCAATAGCCAGGGGGTTGGGGAGTAGGGGTGTACTTGGAGGGGCCGGGGGAGGGGGTTATAAAGTATATCTGGAGCATTTGACTACAGGGTGTGCATCATGTGTTGTGTGTGATATACTGTGGTAGTCTATAGGTGCGTGTGGGCTATACGTGAAACCCTGTATTCATCCCCTGAGACCATGTGATTCTAATTACATGCTTTACCGCCTCCCAATATGACTCCCACTATTTTCACCACAACCCGCACCACGACCTGCCAGTTTACAATACAGATAGAGCTATCACATACCCATATGTACAGAGCTGATTACTAGTATGCCATGTGATAATATGAACACTGACACAGAACTCTAACTGTATAAACTGGTATTTCTACTCTATCTCCAACATTTCACTCCACTGTACATTTGCCTTTAAAGGCGTCCCAGGTATGTGATGAAACTAAAGAAAATAATTAAAACTCAAACTACTGAATACTCAGTCTCAGAGAAGAATATAGGTGGCGGTCTAGTGTCATTTGGGTTCCTCCGACTATTCGCATATCACACATTGTGTTTTGATAAATTTGGGTACATGCAAGTGATACCCATTTCATTTGACACGAGTATAAACCGTATGACATAATTAATAACAAGTAACCGTAGTATGATGGTCTTTGTCATTTTCCGAGCATTTGCCCCATGAACAGTGCACTGTTTATGTGGCTTTGTGCTAGTGGATTCCCGATAGAGTATATACAAATACATGTAAAATCTACCCCTCCCCCTCCTGCAGACTCTGTCAGCAGATCGGCATGTGACGGCGACCCTTGACAACCGCAGACGGGCCGGGATCCCGGGGAGGCATGAGGTGAGCACCACCACGAGCCTCCTTACAGGGAGGTAAACACGTCAGCCACACCGCCTATATATAGCTGTACGGCGACATCAGCACGGGCCCTGAGCAATCTGACACGTGCATGTCATGTGATTTATTTAAATAATAATCTAGTATCATAAAGGAGTAAAGGAAAAATTCATCAACTATTTTTGTGTTTCTATCTCTCTGTCAATCAGTCGGGCTGTCTCTGTCTGTCTGTCTGTCTCTGTCTCTGTCTCTGTCTCTGTCTCTCTGTCTCTGTCTCTCTCTCTCTCTCTCTCACACTGTCTCGTTCTCCTTCCCTATCGCTCTGTCTGTCTGTCTCTATCTGCCTGTATCCCTTTGTGTACACGTATTTCTGTTGCTTTCTTTCTGCCTCCCTCATCTGTTCGTGTAACGCCCGGGTACAACGTGTGAGTGATGTACAGAGATAACCGTCATCTATCACTCTGTTGATATCCTAAAAAAAAGGACGAGCCCCGGGAAGGGGCTTCCCCCGGATCCTATGAAATCACAAAGTGTAAGTGTTATGTTCTCTCACAGAATGTCACGGGTACCGGTATCGTGTTAACAACAACATCCTCACTCCATGATCAACATGGAGACATGTTATTAGGGGCGGGGGGGGGGGGGGGGTGATTAGAAAGGGTCATCCCACTAAGGGGCCGTCCATTAATTACATACGCATCAAGGGGGGGTGGGGGTGGGTCAAGCCAAATGCGTACAGATGCGTACAGGGGGGTTGACTCACTGCAGGCGCGGATCCAGGGGGGGGGGGGGCGGGGGGACCTTCACTGAAAAACTCTGGACAGCTCTGGAGTCTGTATGGTCGTCTTACAGGACGACCCTAGGGTCTTCTAAGTGAACAGCATAGAATCAACTAGCTTCAACTTGTCAAATTGACAACCTGCCAGGTTACCATCCCACAAGACAACCCTAGACTTGTCAAGGTCGTCAAACTAGGATAGTTGATGCAGGCCTAGAATAGCCACAGCTGGGGCTCATCATTGCATAATGGTGGTAGGTCTAGGGTTTCAAATGTATGAGTTTGGTCTGGTTCCAGATGACAAGATTATTTTATCAATTTGTTTAAATACATAACCACATATAGAAGTGAAATTTAATACACTAGTGCCACCAAGGATTCACATAATGTATCACCAAGTCTTTACTGAGAATAGGCTACTCTCCAGCAATGGACTGTAGGCTTGTGTGTGTATAATACCAATAGAAGGTGCATGCACCTACTTGTGCCCTGGTGAAAGACACAAAAGAGGTGTCTTCCTTCTACACATGTGCTCTATTTTTTTAATGTTGTCAAAAGTATGCATTCTTTACATTATCTTACCTTTTCCCTAGATACTTCACATAATCCTCCATATTAACATATATGTATTGTAATACACACTATTATATCAACAGAGGAATTAATCAATTTGTTCCCAAGGGTACATATCTATGCTAGGTAATGGCCACCTGCAGGGAGAATGGTGAATCACTTCTAGACAGGTTTAGGGCTGGCATATGCCAGGTAGCTCTAGATGGGTCTTCTTACTGAAGGGTTTTGCTTGCCAGCCCCTCTCCTTGTCAAATTGACAAGGCAGTGCCAGGTTTGCCGACTCTGGATTTTTTCTGTGTTGGGAGTTCCTACAGTCAATAGTGGATCTTGTCTCAGGCCAAAAAAGAAAGGGGGAAAAGGAGAAAAGAAGCTAGCCCCATCTCCCTTCCTCTAAATTCTGTCACCAATCCCTCTCCTTTCTCATTACCCTTATCCATGTATCTCTACCCTGGTATCCCCTACCCTTACCTATCTCTCCCTCTGTATCTGCCTGTTCCCTGCTCCGCTCTCCATGTGTCTATCCCTCTACATAGCTCCAATTTTGAAGGAATGACAGCTGTTTTAAATTTTAGGCTGAGAGAGCCACTGTAACCCGTCGCACAAGACTCAGGGTAAACTAGCTACCAGCTAGAATAGACAGAGTGTGGTAGGGATATGATGTGGGGTAGGCAGCCAAGAATATAAGAAAAGGAATAAGCAGGGGTAATCCGCTCCCCTCTGTACCATACCGATCCAGTAACGTGAGACACGGTCTATCCGATAGGACAGGGGATGTAGCTCAGTGGTAGAGCAATCGCTTGGCAGGCGGAAGGCCCCGGGTTCGACTCCTGGTGTCTCCAAAAATGTCATTTCGGAGAAACCGTGTCCCTCACAGTTAGATATACAGTGTGATAGACACAAAATTAATAGAGAGAAAATGGGTAGACAGGAGGAATAATTCATGAGGAAAGGACCTGCCCATCCCAAGTAGAGGGATGGGCAGGGAAAGGATGTGATGAGCATATGGAAGGGATGGGTATGTGAGGTAAGATGGCATATGAATTAAAATTAAAAGTAGGGGGATATGAAGCTTAGAAGGGAAAGGAATGGCCGAGACATGTAGATGTGAAAGTCACACATGGAGGTGGGCAGAGGAAATTAGGGTAGGCAAGGGAAAGGGATATACTATAGGGGATTAATATGAAGGTAGACTTGGCCAGGTAATTTACTTTCAAAGGAAATGAATAGGAAAAATTTGATAACTTGAAACTATTGTATAAATAGGAACACACTAACCTCTCAATCTACAACTCTCAAATGCACTAGAATGCGCCATTTGATGTCTAAATTTCACAATTTTTCTTGGGGGGGCATGCCCCCAAACCCCCCCCAGTTGGTCGCAGCGCTGTGCTTGCAAAACTCGGCGCTGCGCTTGCGATAGTCCACCTCTTGACAACAACCCCTCAGCCAGATCGTGGCCCCCCCCCCTTAGCAAATTCCTGGATCCGCCCCTGGGTTGGGGTGGTCTGGGGGTCATTTTAGCATACGCCTTGTGTACGCATTTGTGTCGTTTTCCTGATTATTCTGGACTAAAAAGGGTATTTTTGGGGCCCGAATCTTTCAACAAAATTATGATGAACCTTAGAATTTTAGTTCGGGAGGGGGGGGGGGGGGAGCAACGGCTTGGAACTACCCCTTTAAGAACGATGATACCCGGTATCAACTTTGGGAGGTATTGTCGCACAAGGTCAAATAATTTGCAAAGCTTGGGGGGGGGGGGGGGGGGGGAGGGGGGCTCAGTTGGTTTTCTCACGATGGCAAACTTCTTGATACATGTACCTCCCTCTGGGTAAAATCTTAGCAATATTGACAGCCCCTTTACTTAGTATCTCTTTAATTGTGAAGGGGGGGATGAACTGTCCCCTCCTCTTCAAATTTCAATGTTCCTCTTCAAAATGCACTTCTTACTTTTCATCCCCCAGTACCCCCCTGCTGAGGCTGACAATGGGGGGGGGGGGGGGGTCCAAGAGATTTGAGTATCTACGCATAGGGGGGGGGGGCATCCCAATGCGTACATGGTGCAACAGTGGGTGGGGTGGGGGGTCAATTTTGGCCACAATTATGCGTACGTAATTAATGGATGGCCCCTAAGGTATGAATACACAAGATCAAAAACATCCACCGACTGTCACAAAATGACTTTCTCTCATGTTTGTGAAATGGCACAGAAGGGAACCCGTGCGAGATTATTTCGTGTTCAATCTAGAGTTTATACGAGGTGAAACTATTATTAAATTTACGCACTCAGTGGAAAACGGAACACAGAAATGTAGGCCTATATTGTTCTGGTGGCCATGCACTGATGACAAACAGCTCCCAGGGCTTGACATAATAAAATCATATGGGAAATCCTGCGATGCCTGCAGATACTGCCCCCCCCCCCCCCCCCCCCCCCCCCCCCCCCCCACACACACACCCCCTGCCCCCATCCTACACCTGCACGTATGGAGCACATGGTGGAGGCTGGGGTTAGGACAGGTTCCTCCTCCTGTTCCCATCGTTAAAACTAATCAGCAGGAAAATGAGGTGACCCTACAGTTAGACAGCGCTGTGATTGACCAGACGATTGCCTCGGCCGCCCCAGGGTGTCGTCAGCACAGGGACGGGCGCCTAATTCAGGGTGTAAGATGTGGTCGGGGCCTGAGAGTGACATTTAGGTGTCGTGTGTGTCAGGGCTGATGATACATTGTTGGGTTTGACAGTTTGTGTCATGAAGCTGATGTGTCCTGTCCTTCACGGTGCCGTATTCTGGTGGCAGATACCAGGCTGTAGACTCTAATTGAGGATGAGTCCGATGAATGGTGTTTTACCCCGTGTTCCCACACAGACCTGTACAAATGGATATGGATGCATTATTTGACCAATCCCACAGATTGCCAAGGAATATACGTTAGCTATAAGGAGAGGAGAGGTCATTATTGTATTCTCGTTTCCATATCCTTCCGAAGGAATGCTATGGTAACTGCCAAATGACATTGAACTTGAGATTTTGCTGCATGGGTTTGGGCAACCCCTGCTGGTAGCTTTGGAAACATGCAGCGAACAGGTACAGGAAATGGAACCAGAAAGTATGATGGTAAAACTACCATCATACATTCTGGTTCCTGTCCACTGGTTCTAAGCTACCAGCAGGGATTGCCCAATCCCAGCAAAATCCCAAGTTCAAGGTCATTTGGCAGTTACCAGAGCTTTCATTAGGATTTGGGAACGAGAGTATCGTTATTGTGGCAGGGGTATCCTGACAGCAGGAAAACGACCCCACCCCCCCCCCCCCCCCACACACACACACATGTGGACGAAGTGAACATCTAAACCTGAGGTGCAGCTCATTACCACCTGGGGCCTCTACCTGCCCAGGTAGCGGACCGTCCATGATTACAGCAAATAGGGCCCCAAACCAGGCCCCAGTCTGCGCTCTCACGCACGTCCCCAGTGGGACAGGAGTTGGTGCTCCTCTACAGTTGTCTTGTCTCACGCGCCATTCTGACACAACATGGCACTGGTAGACAACACTATGACCTTGAACTTGACACTTTGCTGGGTTTGGGCAATCACTGTTCATATCTTGAAACCAGTGAACAGAACTGGAACTAGAAAGTATGATGAACTCCCATCATTCCTCCTGTTCACTGGTTCCAAGCTTCCAGCTGGGTTTGCTCAAACCCGGGCTCAAACCCAGCAAAATCCAAGTTCAAGGTCATAGCGGTAGTTACTAGAGCCTCCCTGAGGAGGGATCTGGGGACGGGAGTATACTGCTCCAGCAGGTAGAACAGCAGGCAGGCTGCTGCTTAATGACGGCAAAATGAGGCCTGCAGGGCTGTATGTAGGGCCAGGGGTGTGAAGGGGTGTGAAGGGGTGTGAAGGGGGAGATGGTGCTGGGGTAATTATAATGATACACGAGGTATGGGCGCTGGTGTCTCACGTGCTCTGCTTGTCATGACGGGCCGCGTGCAGGTGAGCTACAATAGAGGCTAATATGCGTTATTTTACTGTGATAAACCTGACATCAGCGCCAAGTGGCCAGCAGCAGCAGCGTGTAGAGGTGGTACCCGGCCGGGGGAGGCATGCGACGTGCCATGTCAGACCCCACTCACCGTTATAATAAGTCAGGTCCACCCACCGGCGCGCCGTCTGGTGTGTAGGACGGGCACTAGGGGGGCGCACCCAAAACACACCTCGTCACAAGAAAATAGACCTGTCCTATCTGACAAGTGTCCCTAGAGTGAGCCCCCCCCCGCCCTGGACCATCCTCAAACACCATGGAGATATATATCTACACTGAAAAACTCTGGAGAGCTCTGGGTTCTATAAGGTCGTCTTACAGGACGACCCTAGGGTCTTCTAAGTGAACAGTGTAGAATCAACAAGCTTCAACTCGTCAAATTGACAACCTGCCAGGTTACCATCCCACAAGACGACCCTAGACTTGTCAAGGTCGTCAAACTAAGATAGTTGATGCAGGCCTAGATTAGCCACAGCCGGGGCTCATCATTGCATAATGGTGGTATGTCTCGGGTTTCAAATGTATGAGTTTATTCTGGTTTCAGATGACAAGATTATTTTATTAATTTGTTTAAATACATAACCACATATATAGAAGTGAAAATTAATACACTAGTACCACCAAGGGTTCACATAATGTATCACCAAGGGGCCGTCCATTGATTACATACGCATCAAGGGGGGTGGGAGGGTCAGGCCAAATGCGTACAGATGCGTACAGAGGGGGTGGGGGGGTCCACGCCCATTTTATCATACGCACTGTGTACGCATAAGGGCCGATTTTCTGGTAATTTTGGTTTGAAATTGGTAAATTTTAGGTGCAAATATCCAACTAAACTTTGAGAATTTTCTTACAACTGTAAACTAACCCTCGTAAGGTTTGAATCAATTATTACTAGCTGGAGGGGGGAGATGGACTTTATGGATTTTCCCAAAATGGCATATATTTTTCCGCCCCCCCCCTACCAATTAGGCAAAAGGAAATGTGACTCTCACCCCCTGTGCCCCTCCAAAAAAAAGTTGCTGTGCTTTGAAAAATTCTCCATGTCCCCCCACCCCTTGAGAGACAGATAGAAAAAAAAGTTCCTCCCCCTATTTATGCCCTAAATGTTCCCCCTGTGAATTTCATGACACCCCCTTTCTTTTATCACGTTTGGGGGGGGGGGGGGTCAAAGTGAAATGCGTATGTACGCAAGGGGGAGGATGTAGTCCAAATGCGTACATGGTGCAACAGGGGGGGTGGGGGTGTCCATTTTGGGCAAAAATGTGCGTATGTAATTAATGGATGGCCCCCAAGTCTTTACTGAGAATAGGCTACACATCAGCAATGGAATAGAGGCATATGTGTGTATCATACCAGTAGAAGGGACATGTACCTACTTCTGCCCTGGTGAATGACAGACAAGAGGTGTGTTCACTCTACACCTATCATCTATTTCCTTAAAGAGGCCCCGACACCTCCCCCACTACTCACAAATAACTATAAGCTGATATAGCCATAAATAACACAGTACCCTCCGAAATGCTGACAGATATGCACTGTAGGAGTTACACCAAAACAATGCCTGCCACTACTGGGGTCAGGCCGCACAGGTGCGAAATTGGGTGTTTGGGGAAGAAGGAGGAAGTGACGTATACGGCGGGAGGGGTGATAAGCATTGTGGGATATGGCCTACTTATAGTAGTACAAAGTGGTATTGTCTTCAATGCATTGATGATGAGTTGGATACATTCCTTGGTCATTAAGCATGAAAATATTATATTACAGTATTTATTACACTATATAGAGGCCATCTTCATGTTATGCAGTGATTGGTTTGAAAAGCTAAAAACGGACCTATTCCATGAAGTAATGCACAATCCAATTATGTTAGCTCTAGGGCTAGGCCTCACCTCAGCAAAGCCAAAGTCACAAGAGTCAAAACAAACCGTGGGCTATTTCCAGTCACTCTGTTACGGCTGTAGTGAATTAAGCAAATACATGTAGAAGCACACAAGTAGACATATATAAATAAAGTCCATGGTAAATCAGCTTCCATGACCATGTGTAACATCCTTTGTCATTAATGAATCCATGTTAATCCATAATCCATGATCACAATTTCTTTGAGGCTTCTGTCCGAGACTGTGGCCTCACCCCAACTTGTTGAACCAACTGACACCAACTATAATGGAAGTTACACACAAATACCCCCCTAGGCTTGGGTTTATTGAATGCCAGCCTCCACACCTGGAGGTGTTATTCAACACTGAGGTGCTGCTGTCAAGCAACACCCACCCCACTTCGCACCTACGACTTCAGTTTGCCCTGTGCACTATATCAAAGTGATGTCCCACACTAATCATACCCTTTGATTTGAACTGGGGAAATGACACCCTGTTATTCTGATGAGTGAGTGATCCATCGCATCGCAATTACAACTTCAGTGTCCTAATACAACTAATGACATGTTATGCATGTGTTTCTTGCGTGTCAAATTATTTGTACAAGAATTACAGGAGCTATTGATACACTCTGTTGGTGATAGAATACACATCCAATACACATCTATACGGCCCCTTGTATTATGTAGACACCTATTATTTACAAAGCGGTGATGCATTAATTGGGATGTGAAAACAAAGTAATATTCCATCATACAAAGTATTGGCACTTGCAATAAAATTCATTATAAACGTAATCTGTGATATCAAAATGTGACATTTAATACATCTATAATGTTTTTAGAAAGCATATGCACAAGAGTACAGGAGTAGACCTATATGTACTAGGCTGTAGGTACATGTTTGCCTTATAGAGTTATTTTTTCAAAGATAATTTTCTTCTTGGTTACTTGTTAAACCTAATTTCATTGAGTAAGTTTTTATAGCGACCACATCTGTCATCAAGACCATTAGATAAAAATATAGAGTTTAATGGTAGTTCCCGTTTTTCTCTTTACAATTAGTGAATTATACCAATATGTTATGAAAGGACAATGGACAAACTGGCCACAATTTAATTCAAACTATAGTACTATGAGAGCATATTTCAAAATGTGAACTTTGTTTAAATATTCCATATGAAACTACCTTATTATTCAGTGTGAAAATTGTGTACTTTTTAGACCTATAGTATCGTAGGAAATTGTATTCAGATTGCGCTACCAAGTAGCCATCCTATATATATCTATATAATCCAGTATGAGGATGGAAATAAATAGATGAATCAATACTCTTATTTAGAGCAGATATTGACTGCTATTGTAATATCAAAACGAATTGATATAATCTAGACAGAAATAGTGATAATCGAAATGGAAATGCATTGGATATCAGCTTTCCCACCTGTACCCCTCACTTCCACCACCCACCCTTACCGCCGATGACGTAGCAAGATGGCGAGGTGTTAGTTGCGGCCTGCTGTGGCTCTGTGGCCGCCTGCAGTGGTGGGCTGGGCCGTGTATGGTGTGCGTTGGTTTGGTGTACTCAATATAGGGATAAATAGTGGCGCTTGAGTCTGATCTAAACCGTAGTAGACAAATATAACCACCCAAAATATCATGTCACGGCCTCTTTAATGCTGCCAAAACAATGCCTTCTTTACATTATCTTATGTTTTCCCTAGATACTTCACAGAATTCTGCATTTTAAGACATAGGTATGGTAATACTCAGTATTATATTAAGATAGGAATTTATAAATTTATTCCCAAGGGTACACATTTATGCTAGACAATGGCCACCTGCAGGGGAAATGGTGAGTAACTTTTAGACAAGTTTAGGGCTGGCATGTACCAGGTGGAGCTAGTTGGGTCTTCTTACTGAAGACTTTTGCTTGCCAGCCCCTTTCCTTGTCAAATTGACAAGGCAGTGCCAGGTTTCCAGACTCTGGATTTTTTCTGTGTATATTCTATATCTGTAGCTACAGAACATGTAGGAACAATTCAGAAATTGCCCTGCACAGTTCCGGAATTGTAGCCTACACGGGCCACTGCGGACTGCAGGTTCTAATTCTGTCCTTGACATGGCATTGGTTGATATGATATATACCGTACCTTATAAAGATACACTTCGCCTACAGGTTTCTTTTACATCTTCCACATGCCACATAAACGTGTGCCACATCAGACAAAGACCTTGCACCACGCTGACCCTATCGTATTAAAGATGGTGTGTCAGTTAAATGTTTAGAGATTTTTTAGTTTTATCATATTACTATCTGTTTTCACTCTGAAGTCCTCAATAATTGCCCCAATAATTGTCAGATTGACGAACCATAAAAAATGGCATGTAGCAAACAAGAAGAAAGAAGAATGTTTAGCTGGATCCTGCGGGTGACTGGAAACCAACCTTTTTCTTGGTGCTGTTTACAGGATACCGACACTCAGATCCCGGGGGTTTATTGGATCACGGAGTTCATAAATCAGGGAAACCACTCAATAACCAGGAAGACGTGCTTGAGGTTAATCCCCGGTATCCCCGAGAACAAACACCATAACGGGGATTGTACTTGAGGCTCACCGAGTTAACTCTCACCGGTCACCAGGCAGATAAGGCACACTCCGAGCCCGTTACTACAACACTCTCCGACACTCTCCAACACTCTCCAACCACTTACTTAGCGCGTCCATGTCAACAACCACTGTCCTCCTCATCAGGCCAACCTCGGAGGCCAACCTGGTGCGTACCACCTGAGTAAGAGACAGGGAGAGGGGCGAAGACAGACAGGGAAGGACCGGGACCGGGAGAGAGGTAGACAGACATGGAGAGGGGCAGACAGGCAGAGGGGCAGACAGACAGGAGGGACAGGGAGAGAGACGAAGAAAGACAGGGAAGGACAGGGAGAGAGGCAGACAGACGTGGAGAGGGGCAGACAGAGAGACAGACCGAGAGGGACAGGGAGAGATAGATAGGAGGGACAGGGAGAGAGACGAAGATAGACAGGGAAGGACAGGGAGAGAGGCAGACAGACAGGGAGAGGGGCAGACAGAGAAGGACAGACAGCACGAGGGGCAGACAGACAGAAAGGGACAGGGAGAAACAGACAGGAGGAACAGGGAGAGAGACGAAGACAGACAGGGAAGGACGGGGAGAGAGCCGGAGAGAGGCAGACAGACAGGGAGAGGGGCAGACAGAGTGACAGACAGAGAGGGACAGGGATAGAGACAAAGACAGACAGGGAAGGACGGGGAGAGAGGCAGACAGACAGGGAGAGGGGCAGACAGAGAGACAGACAGAATGGGACAGGGAGAGAGACAATGACAAATAGGGAGTGACACGGAGCGAGGCAGACAGACAGACAGAGCCAGTCAGGGGGAGGGAGAGATAGGGGGATGGGGCTAGACAGAGGGCAGAGTCAGGGAGCGAGAGACAGACACACAGGGAGAGAGAGAGAGAGAGAGAGAGAGAGAGAGAGAGAGAGAGAGAGAGAGAGAGAGAGAGAGAGAGGGGGGGGGGGACGGAGAGAGAGAGAAGAGAAGCAGAGACAGGGAGACAGGGAGACAGATAGTCAGAGACAGGGAGAAAGTAACAGACAAAGACAATCAGGGTCCTATGTAAACAAACAGGGACAGAGAGTCAGGGAAGGGGCTAGCCAGTGGGCGAGACAAATAATGAATACTTAGTAGATCCAATTCACACAGCAAGGGTAAGAATTCAGAATAATGCCCCACTTTATGGTGGATTAATTACACAGAGTGCCTGAGGCTGTGGGGCTGTGGGTTTGGTCGTTGTGTCGGGCTGTTATCTCCATTTGTCCTCAGCATATAAATCTCACCATTACAGCCGTCACACGGCGGTCACGGCCGTCACAGCAGTCACGGCTCCGTCACCACGCCCATCGGCACCAAGTGGGGTGTGGGACAGGGACAATAAGTCAGCGGCTGGCGTGAGAAAGGACAACAGTCAGTCCTCGAGAGCCACTCTTTGGTCACATGTTCCGATTTAAGGGGTGCAAATTTAATCCATTGTGACTGAATCATTCATGCCACCTATGCTTGTCTTCATTATGATCCGGGGGTGAATGTGGAATACATAGCTTGTTGACGTTGGTACTCCGTCTGTAAGATTGTACGATTTTTTTATATTTCAGACAGGGTCATGGTTTACACTACGATTTTCAAAAACTGATTCGGAAAAGCTATGTGCAAACATAAATACATAAACTGGGTAGCAGCCTAGGTGTTTATTTGGGTATGGCAGTAGCAGTTGAATGTACAGTCGACCCTCATTTCCTCGGACATTTACTACCTCGAATCCATCACTCCCTCAGACAGAAGCCATGGAACTGGTCTTATATGTTTTATTATATTTGGACTTATTTCCTCGGATAATTTGCTTCCTCAGACAGTTTTCCTTGCATATTCCAAATTCGAGGAAGTGAGGGCTGACTAGTCTTCTTGCTGATGAATGATAATAGTGACTCTGTGTTTGATGTTGTCTTTTTTTGAGTAAAAATAAGTGAAATTAAGGAGGGCAATGTACCTGTATTGTGTGATCATGTCAGTAAGAATGCGTTTATGAGAACACAGAATGTATATAGGGCTGTATATAGGCAGTGCTTGTGCACTAGACAATAGCCGATGATCATAAATAAATATTGAGAGGCTAGTGCACTGTACACAGAAAAAATCCAGAGTCGGCAAACCTGGCATTGCCTTGTCAATTTGACAAGGAGAGGGGCTGGCAAGCAAAACTCTTCAGTAGGAAGACCCATCTAGAGCTACCTGGCATATGCCAGCCCTAAACTTGTCTAGAAGTGATTCACCATTCTCCCTGCAGGTGGCCATTACCTAGCATAAATATGTACCCTTGGGAACAAATTGATTGATTCCTATGTTGATATAATAGTGAGTATTACAATACATATATGTTAATATGGAGGATTATGTGAAGTATCTAGGGAAAAAGTAAGATAATGTAAAGAATGCATACTTTTGACAACATTTAAAAAATAGAGCACATGTGTAGAAGGAAGACACCTCTTTTGTGTCTTTCACCAGGGCACAAGTAGGTGCATGCACCTTATTTTGGTATTATACACACACAAGCCTACAGTCCATTGCTGGAGAGTAACCTATTCTCAGTAAAGACTTGGTGATACACTATGTGAATCCTTGGTGGCACTAGTGTATTAAATATCACTTCTATCTGTGGTTATGTACATAAACAAATTGATAAAATAATCTTGTCATCTGGAACCAGACCAAACTCATACATTTGAAACCCTAGACCTACCACCATTATGCAATGATGAGCCCCCAGCTGTGGCTAATCTAGGCCTGCATCAACTATCTTAGTTTGACGACCTTGACAAGTCTAGGGTCGTCTTGTGGGATGGTAACCTGGCAGGTTGTCAATTTGACGAGTTGAAGCTAGTTGATTCTATGCTGTTCACTTAGAAGACCCTAGGGTCGTCCTGTAAGACGACCTTACAGACTCCAGAGCTGTCCAGAGTTTTTCAGTGTAGGGCCTACCTGGCTTCGAAGTGCAGGCCTCCCAGTGAGGTCATGTCATTATCATCCTGTCCGTTCATCATAATGTGCTTGGGAGCACTGCTAGTGCACTGTACAAGCCATATAAC
Organism: Harmothoe impar; assembly: GCA_947462335.1. Classification (NCBI taxonomy): domain Eukaryota; kingdom Metazoa; phylum Annelida; class Polychaeta; order Phyllodocida; family Polynoidae; genus Harmothoe; species Harmothoe impar. The sequence continues at coordinate 21,136,949 of OX381708.1, read as the reverse complement.
AAGTGTATTATTTAAAGAGATTAACATAATAATAAGTATTATGCACACTGCTATACTTGTTGTTAGAATGTGTAAGAGAGTAAGTCCAGTGAAATCCCTCATCTTGACGAACCTGGACATGTAACATTCAGTGTGAAGGTCACCCTGGGTAATATCCCTGGGGTTCCTATCTCTATTTTGTATTGCCTGAGGGCTCTTCTGGTCAAGTTGTGTGGCACTGTCTTAGTGTCTAGGATAAAGCTATAGTATTCTAAAGATGGGAGGGTGCAATGTTCATAGATTTCAAGGCAGGTTTCATTACTATTGTATTTTCTATTGTACCCGCCATACACCACGTCATAATCAATGTGTAGCATGCACTGTATAAAGTAAGTACAAGTACTGTACACCTACAGCAAAAATTGCTGGCACGTATACAGTACAGGTATAAATGCAATACCTGCACTATGCCCAGTCCATGCTGGCGTGGGCGGATTATGATCTATAATATTCTAGTGTTCACTGAAAAAGTAAACTCGTCTCCAGACTCGTCGAAGTGACTGTCATAAAATAAACGAGTCAAAAGTTGTCTAACGTATCAGGTTACCATCCCACAAATAGAATCTGGAGCTGGCAAATGTCGGGTTTTGGGCTGGCACATACCAAGTGGGTCTTCTATCTCCAGCTAGAAGACCCGCTTCCTTGTCACTTAGACAAGTTTTTGACTCGTTTATTTTATGACCGTCACTTTGAAGAGCCTGGAGACAAGTTTATTTTTTGAGTGTTTGGGAAAAGAAAAGATGTAAAAATCGTGTCACTAGTTCTTTACGGATTCAACCGTTCCCACCACACTGAAAATTCTATGGGGGAAAAGTAATCAAGGGTGATTACTTTTTGTCACCTGTGATTACTTGGTAATCACTAGAGTAATCATAATATGTGATGACCTAGCGTCATCACCATAATTACTTTTTTTAAATCATCTATGATTAATTTCATATAAATTATTTCCCTAAACAAGGTACCAATCCCTAATTATCAATAATTACCCCCATCACCTGTCATCACAGGGGCGGATTTAGGGGGGAGACCTACATTTTAATGTACATTTTTTCAATACCCCCAGTGCATTGCCTTTAGATATCACCCCCCCCCTTTTCTCCAAAATCCTGGATCCGCCCCTGCATCATACTTTGATTGAGAGCACTGCTAGCCTGCATAGCAAGCCTAACTAGGTCTATATGTGTATAGTATCCAACAGCCTATCCTTTCATTAGTAAATGTGGTTTAAGGCACACAAAAGTTGTCCATGTGTAGACATGTGTCCCCAAGAAACTGGGGTGAGGCTAGAGCATGCTAGTGCCAGCTAGGCGAACTACTTTTGTGCCTAGCTCAAGGGGTGAGGTAGTGTGAGCTTTGGGTGAGGTGCCCTAGCCCTTCCACATGTCCACCCAATCCCACCCAGTGGCTAGCTGGTGGTGGGGGAACTTGGGTGAGAGGTGGGTGAGGGCTTGCACAAGGTGTGGGGTTGTCCAATGTGCAGTATATATCAGCTACTTATATGTCAACACATCACATCCCCACTGTAGTATAGTGGTCAGCACCGTTGCCCTGTACCCCAAAGGTCCAGGGTTCGTGACTCGGTCATGTCAGCCTACCCACCATTTTTTCTTCATGAAAATAGAAAATTGAAGATAAAATGGTGGGAAGGTTGACATGGCTGAGTCACAAACCCTGGACCTTTGGCATACAAGGTGACTGTGATGACCACTAGACTACCATGTGGGTACTAGGTTGGCATATCTAAGGAACCTATATGTATTGTACATTGGAATGTTTTAACCTTTTGTTCCTAGCATTGTCCTCACACAAGCCTGAATCTTGTGCTAGCCCTATCCAACTCTCTGCCATGTTGCCCAAATCCAGGCTTGATGGCTGGGACTTTGTGTCACTGTGGAAGAGTTGCAACAGGGGCTTGCAGTAGCATAAGGAAAGCCCTTATGCAGCTATGATGTGAGTTCTCTCAGTTGCCCCTTGTTTTAAGAACAATAGACCAGTGAGATGTATTTTGTGGACAATTGTAAAGTTACATTTAATAGTAAAAATAAGAAAAAATGGTGGGTAGGTTGACATGGCCGAGTCTTGAACCCTGGACCTTTCACATACAAAGCGCCAGTGATGACCACTATACTATCGGATCTGTGTTGGGTGGCCATATATAAAGGAACCTCTATTTATCCACCATGGCAATACACAACCTACTAAATACTGGTGTGCATGCTTGGGGGACCTTGGGCAAGGTGGTGTGCCAGTACACAGACCAGAGGGTCACACTCAGTGTGGGTTTGGGCAGAGGAGGCTATAGGCACAAGGCTTGCCCAGTCTAGCACATAGGGTGAGCTTCTTCACACAGAGCTCACCCTACCTTGCTCTATGGGCAATGCTCGCACTAGTCTCACCCTTCCTCACCCCAGTTTCCTGGGTCTTCTCTTGAGAATTCTACTCAAAACCTACTTGTAAATTACTTGAGTGTGATAACATTCTTCAAATGTTTGATTTAATAAGTTCCTATAATTAGAGTTTAAATGGATATAAATCCATAGATGGCCTGGAGTAGGTCATGCATATACCATTATTGTCTAGTGGGGTCCTCTGGTGGCAAATATTGTAATCAAGATGATGACTTTCAGTCATCACTGTGATGACTTTACCCTGACTAATCAGCATGATTACCCTAAATGATAAGCAGTGAATAGTTTTAGATATGCCTAAGTTTTCAGTTCAAGGTGGTGTATATTCCATCTGTTTGCTGGTGTCTGCGTCATTCAACACAGAGAAAACTATCAGAGTCATAATAACTCCCTTGTCAGGGTTAAACTGGGCTCAACTCTTTACAAGCTCATTTGACTCTATGTAAGGTGTCAGTCCCTATTTGACTCTTTTATCACTATCGACTCCCTTGCACTGCAAAGTTAAGTTGGGTTTAACTCTGTCAGTACCAGAATCAAACTCACATTGACTCTTCACAAGAGTCAAAGTGAGTTTGACTCTTATGTGTTTATTGTGTGATTACCACCAGGTGGTGCCATCTGCAAAATAGCTGGGTGTTGGCACTAGATGGCAGCAGTATATATTATAGAGAGAATTCCCTCCAATGTAGGATAAACTTTCCTACAGTTTCCTAATGTATAGAGGTTTCTCTTTGAATGTGTAAAATTAAGATAGAAAATGAAATGTTTAACTGGAGTTACTTGCAGTTTTAGATTAACTATAAGCATGAAACAACAGTTCCTGAAGGTATCAACTAAACATTGGATGGCAAAGATGACAGACTTAAAATGGCCACTTGCACCCATCTTAATATCTTGGCTGAGTCTAACTAGATGAATATTGTTTTCTACCTTTCATTTTTCATAACTTGAGAGGTTCCCTGGGTATCCCAACAGAATCCTTACTTCTACTCTCCCAGAGGGGAGAGTCAATTATGGTTTAACTTCCACTTTGAAGGAGTCAACCCTACTTTGACTCTGATTTAAAGGGTGTCAAACAGGTTTTGACTCATTGTATAGCAGAGTTGAATATGCTTTAACTCCACTCCAGAAGAGAATCAAATCCTGATCTACAATGGCCGAAATAAGTCGAACAAGGCGGAAGTTGACTATCGCGCATGCGCCCTGATACATGTTACCCGGCGGTTCCCGCCACTCTTACGTATGTGATTATATCCATGAAACCTTACGATAGTTTCCTGATACATAATTTTATCTGTGAATACGTTCCTGCAAGTCTCCCATAGATAAGCATGTGCAGTTTCTCTCATCCATTCTCATTTTACAATGTGGGCTTTATTTGACTCAAGAAAGGGTTCTGTAGAATAATTACTTCACAAAATGATATACTGCTGCCAATGGCAGAAATTTACAGAACATGTGCTGTACATTTACAGAAACATTGCTGTAGACCTGATTTACGGTATAGTAGGTAGGCACGCCTTTCTGTCATTGAAAATATACATTGTATTTAGCAAATACTGAGGCAGGGGCGGACCCAGGAATTGTATATACATGTAGTGAGACCTCGATAATCCGGCCTTCAATAATCCGGCACCCTCGATTATCCGACTGGTTTGTCAAAAACATGTCTATACATGAGCATATAAATGTACTTCAATAGTCCGGCATATCTAAGACCCAGCCATGTTTTCCCTGAAACGGGGTTAGCCGCATTATCAAGGTCCCACTGTTTATATGTGTAAGTAGTATATAGGGCAAAGTCCCAGGCCCGGGTCCCGGGGTCAACATCTCATTTTTCACAAAGGAGTGACAAGAGAGAATGTGAATGTACAATACAAATGGTTTACGTCTTTATATACCACCCACTCCTGCATGTAAGTTGTAACCCCACCCGTGGACTAATGAACTAATGACCATGATTGACAATACAATCCCATGTAATTACTAATATTAAATAATTGACAAACTACAATTCATTATTAGATCGGGGGACAATTGGTTGATTTAACAATTCTTATTTAAACCGCAATGGAAGTATATAGGCCTACATGTACATATATTAATTAAATAATCAACATATCTCTGAAAACGGCCGAGGCGGGGGGTCTATGATTCATAGGACACATGGGTCAGTGTTAATGATGTCCTTTTATTGGCAACAAAAAGGTCTCGGTGAGGTGAGAATACCATTAACATACAAAGATAATTCAAACAGTTCTCATTCTGTCTCATTGGGTGAATTCAAACCCCCCTTTACCCTATACCTTCACTGCCTTTAGACGCGGGGCGGTCAGGCCCCAGCAGCCCGTGCCGCATGGCTGCCCCCCCCCCCCCCTCCCCCCCACAGGTGAGACGCGGCCATGCGGCACGACGCCCGGGGGACGCTGCGTCCTTTGATGTTGACGTCACTTGTACATCACCTACGTGACACCTGGCCGTATAACGGTTTTTATGCCGATTTCACCCACCAGAGGGCGTGTGGCGGAATCCCGTTACGTGCACGTGACCCTAACGGATTTCCTGAAGCGGAAGAAAGAGAACTAAAACTGTTCATGCCTGAAGGGTCATTGTCTGCTCTGGGAAATACTGGGAAATCACCGCCGAGGTCATGTATTGATTCAATCCGGTCTTTGAAGATTGATATGTTTCTATATCTGATTCAACATCTCATAGATCATGGATGAAAAAAAAAGACATATCGGTACTCTGACATCAACACATGTACACACTATTTGAGTAAGAATGTATAGTTAATTAAATGTTTGGGCTAGTTTTACTTTACCATCCATTGTTCTGTTCATCTTTTATACATTTAAATGAGTCGGTTCTGTCTCATGTCAGTGTTGATTGACATTACACTGTAAAAAAGAAATCCCTTAAAAAGCGGAGAATCACTGGCATCAATCCGTTTTTAGAAGTCACCGTAATTTTTACGGGATTTCACTGTTTTATTATTAATTGGCCTAGAGTCATTAATTAGCTATTTTAATGGATTTTAGGGTGCATTATTAATCTTTTGTTGTAACTTAGCACTGGTTATTAAGTGATGGTCATCATTTGTATAGTTTATTATAATCATCCGCAATATTTATAAAGCCATCTGGTGAGAGGACGTCATAGGCCTTATCATTATAATATAGCCACTGAGAGGCACATACAATGCCCCTCAGCACTTTATACTCAAAATTCATGAGAAAACATTGCTCTAGGATTGCTATACAAGATCAACTACAGTGCTGAGCATATATATTTTTCTTATTACCACAAAATGGGTGTCTATGGGATTACAATTACTCCCAACTGTCCCACAACACTGAATCTTTTATTAATTGTGAGTATTTCATCAAAATTAAGTTACATCTGCACAGTTGTGTTACAATGAATAAAAATATTGAAAAATATTAGTATATTGGTAGATTAATATCGCTTTAGAATCTAGAACCTTTAGACAAACCTGAGGAACTAGGCTGCCACAGTTTGTTGTGGAGCAGCCTATCATTACTCCCTCACATTTCTGTATGCTAAGTACTTACGAATAACAAATTTGATAAATACCAGCAACAATTTACGACAAATATAATGACATTGCAGGTCGCTTTCTAAAAGACTAATTAATGATTACTGATAGAAAACTCGGTGTGGCATGACACTGGTTTGCAGCGGGGACTATTTGCACCGGTCACTGGTCTTTGGACTTATTGAAATATAGTAACGATCACATCGTCGAAACCCTCGCCAATATTGCTTTGCTAAAGGACATGGCAATTTGTTTTTAAAAAGACCACATGTCAGCTGTGCCCAATTCTATGTCAGGGAATCAATTCTAAATGTCAACATTGATGTCTCCATTTAGCAGTCCATATAACCAGATGGCATTGGAGGTCCTTTGTCATGTAGCAATTTACAACCCACTATTCAATGTGGGTGCTCCATATGCCACATATCGGTCTGTATATCTAGCATTCTATACATTTAGCTGTGGGTCATGGTCATTGATTATTTAATTGATAATACTTTATGGCATACAGTATTTAATAACTAGACTAGGTATATGTACATGGGCATTTGGGGGGGGGGGGTAGAAGTTACATACATAGGGTATGGAGTAAATGGAGGGGGGGGGGGGGGCTTCAGCTATTCACCAATCAGCAGGCAACCATCAGGAGCCCCCCAATTAATCCCCCTATGGAGTGCAGACAATGTCAGGGTTCGTGAGACTCAGATATAGACATATACATGTAGTTATCTTCTTTTATTGAAGCACGAGGCACAGATTTGCCAACCCAATTGCAGCTATTATACCCCATAATGCAATGCCCAGGTGCCACCCACCAAGTCTTCCAGCGCTCAGACATGACACTCAGGGATTCCCCCTCTACACGCCAGGGGACTTCCCCTGCCACCCACCACTTTATATTAAACCTAATCACCAATATCAACTGCCACTCTTTATAATGTACACAGTGGCATTGTAACATACATATTACAAATGCAACATGTCTGGCATGAATGATTATTCCAATTGTCTTTACCGTATCTTGTAACGGACACCATGTATTCCTGTTGTTGCCTCCGTCCTGACAGCTCACATTAAGCCAGGTGTAAAGTGAGGTTGTCACTAGTTGGCACACTATGTGCGGTGTGAATGCTCACATGATCACATTTGGCACATCTCCCCTGGGGACCAAGTCCAACACAACCACCTATTAAATGCTGTAAGATGTAATTTCGTCATTGAATATGACATTGAATGTATATATGTAACAATACCATGCGGTTTCGCCACGTTAATTCCCAGGTGCCTATAGTCCCCTCCCCCCTCCCCCACTAGAACAAGGCCCCAGTGTGCGGCCTCAACACCAGAGTCCTGTCCGTCAGCAGCGTCCACTCAGCGTCCACTCAGCGTCCACCCACACTGAAAAACTCGGGACAGCTCTGGAGTCTGTAAGGTCGTCTTACAGGACGACCCTAGGGTCTTCTAAGTGAACAGCATAGAATCAACTAGCTTCAACTCGTCAAATTGACAACCTACCAGGTTACCATCCCACAAGACGACCCTAGACTTGTCAAGGTCGTCAAACTAAGATAGTTGATACAGGCCTAGATTAGCCACAGCTGGAGGCTCATCATTGCATAATGGTGGTAGGTCTAGGGTTTCAAATGTATGAGTTTGGTCTGGTTCCAGATGACAAGATTATTTTATCAATTTGTTTATATACATAACCACATATAGAAGTGATATTTGATATACTAGTGCCACCAAGGATTCACATAGTGTATCACCAAGTCTTTACTGAGAATAGGTTACTCTCCAGCAATGGACTGTAGGCTTGTGTGTGTATAATACCAATATAAGGTGCATGCACCTACTTGTGCCCTGGTGAAAGACACAAAAGAGGTGTCTTCCTTCTACACATGTGCTCTATTTTTTAAATGTTGTCAAAAGTATGCATTCTTTACATTATCTTACTTTTCCCCTAGATACTTCACTTAATCCTCCATATTAACATATATATATATTGTAATTCTCAGTATTATATCAACATAGGAATTAATCAATTTGTTCCCAAGGGTACATATTTATGCTAGGTAATGGCCACCTGCAGGGAGAATGGTGAATCACTTCTAGACAAGTTTAGGGCTGGCATATGCCAGGTAGCACTAGATGGGTCTTCTTACTGAAGAGTTTTGCTTGCCAGCCCCTCTCCTTGTCAAATTGACAAGGCAATACCAGGTTTGCCGACTCTGGATTTTTTCTGTGCAGGGAGCTGCGCACAGCCTCATAAATGACACACTCTGTGCCCCACGAGCTGCTCACTGACCCGGGGGGGGGGGGCAGCTACCGGGTGTGTTTCAGGTAACGTGTTTTAAATGTGGTGTTGCTGTTGGTGATGATTTTAACATGTACACATTGTACATGTATGCATGCAAATCTTACTAGACATAACTATAGAGCCACCCATAAGCGTCCACACTCAAAGTAAGCAAATGGAAATTCCTAATGAATGTCGGGTTGCTCAAAACAAAGCCAGTTTCCTCCGTTTGCTCTCTGGTTTGCTGCCTGAAGTGAATGTTTCCAGTCTCCAGGGGGAGCTGCGTCCTGTCTGCGTGTGCACCACCTCCACCATGCATGCAGTGGGGGGTGGGGGGGGGGGGGGTGAATTTGTAAGCGTGTATGAATCTATTGCATAAATTATTTTCAAAATACATACTAGTAATAAGAAATACCGCCATACCGGCATATCACAATCAATTAAAGATTATATTAGTATGGTTTAGAAAGTTGCACCATATAGCCTACGGATAATGGATACATCATCAGTATTATGGAAGCATTAGGGAGGGTTCATTATTTATGGCAGGGGGGGGTGAGCGTTTGGCAAATCGAATACGTAAAAAATAATTGGCCCCCCCCTCGGAATAGGTTGAAAAAAAAAGGCCCCCCCCTCGGAATAGGTTGAAAAAAAAGCGCCCCCCCCCCCCCACCCTGGATCGTTTTCAACATTATTACAAAAACGATGTTGGTGTCTACTAATTGTATGCATTTAATCCTGGGCACTTTTTTACCTACAATTTACTACCTTGCAACAAATACATCCATTCGTTTTAGTGTAAACGTCTCATGATACTCGCTGGTGAGTGATAATAGTCAAACCTCAGACACTTGACTTACATACCGTTGAGTTTAAGGGCCCCAGTGCTTATAAATTGGAAGCTCCCTTACCCTCAGTGCTTATATGAGGCCGGCACTTTTTTGAAGACTGACAAAACGGTGGGCTATTCTGAGTGTCAAAAGTGATGCAGTGAGAAATTTGCTAGGAGTTTGAGGACAATTTTTGAAAATTTTGAAAATATTGACATAATTTGGTAAAATATAACACAGGCTGTTACCAAAATTCGCGACATTTCAGCGTACTAAATTCGCGACATTTTTAGGAATACCCTTAAAAAAAAGGCCCCCCCCCCTAAGAATAGGGTAAAAAAAAAGGCCCCCCCCCTTTGAATACCCCTAAAAAAATTTGCCCCCCCCCTCAAATGCTCACCCCCCCTGCCATAAATAATGAACCCTCCCTTATCAGGTTAGGGTCTTTAGGTGGTTAGGGTCTGATCACTTTTTAATACTGTGTTCCATATACATATATTCTCATTCCGGGTGTGGACATCAGAGAGGTTAATGTTCCTGATGCAATGCAGTATTCACGAGTAGGTCTACGTTCTAACTCTTAGTAGAATGTTATAAAGATCCAACGTGAGAAACAGTTTCCATTAGTTGCTATACACAATGTATTAGGTTAGTGGTTCGAATAATTGTATACAATGTACTATAAACTAATTTTATTTCACTTTTTTATTTAGGTTTTAAACAGGTTTAGGCCCAAACATGTTTAAAGTGTAAACATTTTACTAGGCTAATGTCTTTGAATCCTTCTGTTTAGGAATTTAACACTTTTTTTCTAAACACCTTAACAGTTATATTGAAAATGTTTAGGTGTTTTGTATTTAAACAGGGTGAACACTTGGTGTTTAGGATGTAAACATGTAGTGTTTAGATCATAGTATATCAAACACATACCAGGTGGCAGCTCTGTGGCAGACTGTAGTGTCTACAGGATGATAATACATTGTACACATGACAGGATTCAAGGGTTGACTGCTACATCACTTTGATTACCATGCAATAAAGATACATCTGCTACATAGACACCTCTTTTAAGAACTCTAAGAATGGATAAAGCATTATGTCTGTGGTATTGACTTATAAGGTTGTGTCTATGTTAAAGTAGAGGCCTATGTGAAATGGTGATATATTGCCACTTTTATCCTTAAACACTTGATGGATAAACACAATAAAATGCTAAATTCTTGAATTCTAAACACTTCATTCTCCTAAACACATTGATATAAACACATACATTTCTAAGCACTGAGCTAAACATATTGTTGGTCTAAACATGTTTAGGAACATATTGTCTGGACAGATTGTGATACGGGGCATGTGCTTATGATCTAAACACGTTTTTTGCAGTGTACAGAGCGAAATTTTGTCCAATATAGCCACAAGTACAACTACCACATTTCAAAATCCATGAATTAAGATCCGCGTAAAGGTAGCAGAACCATAGCAAAACAGCAGGTAATTAAACACGTACAAGAGGTGCCGATCAGAAGCCTATAGTTCCCTCCCAGGGTTTAACAATGGCAGATTATACGGACATGCTGCGCTCACAGGTTGTAGTGCCTTATGCCTCTCCCGCCCCCAGCAGGGCGTGGCGCGACCCCGCGTCTTGGCGACAAATGTCGTCTGCTCCCAAGTAAAGAGTCAAGATGGCGGCAGAGATGAGACGCCGCCGGCAGTCCCCGCGGCGGGCCCCACACGGGGACGCCGGCCCCCTGGTGGGCGTGCTAATCCCTTATTGTTTTTGTTTTGGACAGAGTGAGTGAAGTGTCTTTGAAGGAGGCAGCAGTAACTGTGTCCGGGCTGTGGACGTGGGGGGTGCACCGACCACTTGATAAACATCTGTGCTGGGGGCGGCTGGAGTTGGGATACGGCTTACCAAGTAGTACGCCTTTTATACGTGTGTATACATCCTCAGCGACACCCCGCCGATCTGCTTCTTATAAATACATGTACAGTTAATACCAGGATAATACTGCTATTGCTCCACTTTAAAGACCCAGGCTATTGACAGTAATTCAATGGTAAAAAAAACTGTACATGTGAAGATTACTACTAGATGTCCTTTATGTAAGTCTTGCAAACCGGAAGTTAATTACATTGTGGTTTTGTAAAAGAACACTTTCACAGATCATCAATACTACATATTTAGAAAAGAAGAAAACAGCTGCTAAACTTCTCAGGCCCATGACATGTACATACATGTACTTGTGAAAAGGCAAGTTCCTGAAGGCGGAGAATTATTTAGGCCACTGAAATAAGAAGGAGCTCGTTTTTTCCTGACCAAAACGTTGGTAGAATCTTATTGTAGAAAAATAACAAGATTCCAGAAAATAATAGTCTTGGAATTTCCTAAAATTGGGAAAAATGCTAGGGTCAGCCCTATTTTGAATCTGGGATCGGGTTGCCTGAAACGCACCTCTTCTTGGCATTGACATAGAAAGGCATTGACATTGACATAGAAAGAATTAACATAGAAATTATAGACGATTGTGGAAATGTGTCCTGTCCAAAACCTTTAATGAAGTGTTTGTCTATAAATTGCGGGACCTTAGACTGCAAATAGCATAAATAACATTCTTGCCAGTGACATGGAGGAGTCCCTGTCACACGGAGAAGTCACTCACAGCGCCACCCCGTGGTATCACTCTCACCCTGCCCTGTACACCTGGTCACGTCAGTATACGGCCACATACAGGAGGGTTTAATGGGAGCAGCTCGCTGCCCACAGAGAGCTGCTCCCAGAGCCCGGGCCCCAGTACCACCATGTCACACGCCCCCCCCCCCCGGCCACACGTCACACGTTGACAGCACGTTTATTTGCGGCGACTTTTCATGTTGACCGCTGGTGCTGTGTCCGTAACCCTGGGGAGACTCGGTCAGTCCGAGGTCACGTTCTATACTCCTGGCTAGAAATACCTAGTGAAACTAAAAGACTAAAATGTCAGAAATAATGTGTGTGTTCCCATTCCAGCAGATGGGCTTTCTGATTTTTGGATTTAGGTGCACATATTTAAATACTGTCACAAATATGCATCCGCATAATTATAGTGTAATACATTTAGTAAATAAGTATATAAGTGAATGCTGGCCACTGAAAGTTTAAAGAACAAACAAAAAACAAACAAACAATAATGCACATCATACAATATGCATGCCCAAGCATAAATTGCTATCAACATAAAGCTCCACCTGGATCTCCCAGGGCCCCGCCCAGGGCCCTTGTACCTTTTTAATCATTGGTCTGACCACAGACCTACAAGAGATGTGTACCGGTATATGTCATAGGTCTGACCACAGAAGTGTGGAGTGGATTCCTAATCATGTGTAAGTTTTTATTTATCTCCGTAGAACACATTCTGTTTGGCTCGTCACTGATCAGCACAGACAAGAAGCGACCAGCTGAGTCCAGTATTGACTGTCAGAACTGTCAGCACTGCCCGTCATACCGTCCTGGGCAGACTGTGAGACGTGTCCAGTGCTGCCCCCTGTGCCCAGTGCTGCCCCCTGTGCCCAGTGCTGCCCCCTGTGTCTAGTGCTGCCCCCTGTGTCCAGTGCTGCCCCCTGTGCCCAGTGCTGCCCCCTGTGTCCAGTGCTGCCCCCTGTGTCTAGTGCTGCCCCCTGTGTCCAGTGCTGCCCCCCGTGTCCAGTGCTGCCCCCTGTGTCCAGTGCTGCCCCCTGTGTCCAGTGCTGCCCCCTGTGTCCAGTGCTGCCCCCTGTGTCTAGTGCTGCCCCCTGTGTCCAGTGCTGCCCCCCGTGTCCAGTGCTGCCCCCTGTGTCCAGTGCTGCCCCCTGTGTCCAGTGCTGCCCCCTGTGTCTAGTGCTGCCCCCTGTGTCCAGTGCTGCCCCCCGTGTCCAGTGCTGCCCCCTGTGTCCAGTGCTGCCCCCTGTGTCCAGTGCTGCCCCCTGTGTCCAGTGCTGCCCCCTGTGTCTAGTGCTGCCCCCTGTGTCCAGTGCTGCCCCCCGTGTCCAGTGCTGCCCCCTGTGTCTAGTGCTGCCCCCTGTGTCCAGTGCTGCCCCCCGTGCCCAGTGCTGCCCCCTGTGTCCAGTGCTCCCCCTGACCCTGCAGGCTGTCAGGGCCCTCAGACCTGGTGACGGTTTAATCAGCCTCCTGCTGGGGGTTTCACGCCTGGTGGTGGCCCACCACCATCCTATATCATACACTTAACACTATGGACTGCTGGACAATTGCCTGATATCGATACCAGGCAATGTCCTCTATTAGTCCTCAGAATTACTTTGAGATAATATTGGAGGTCCAGATCACTATCAAATAATATTTATCTAAACATTCAATACATTCCTACCAGAAGGGCTAAATACTGACAGAAATACTGAAAGAAACATTTGAAGATCTTATTAGTCTGGATGCAAGGATGAGAGGTTGAGAGGCTTCCCCCCTGACTGCTGAGTGTGAGGAGGCCCTGCAGTAAGGTCCCTGGCCGTGATTAGTGTGAGTTAAGTGGTGCCTTGGTAACCTTATTACCTTAATGGTTGTAGCAATCTGCACGGGATGCGCCTGGTCTATATATCCTGCTGCCGGAACGGACACACCTCCACCCGCGGCCATTATTAATAAGGCTGAGTAGGACATTAAAAGGTCATTAAGGCAGAAGGTCACAACGTGAGGGCTTTATCTGACGTGGTCATCTCGTGTTGGTGCACCCCGCGGGGGGGCGCCACCACACGGCATACATCAGTGCCGTGACACCTGATTACCCGCCTCGCTGCCATTGGTACAGGATAGGGTCACATGACCTTCTCCAGGAGCCATATCATGGGGCTTCAGGTCTCCTCCAGCGTCTGTCTCCTCCCCGGGGTGGGGCGGAAAGCTGCTTTACACTTGCCGACATTCTCCTCTAACCTTGATCAGACGTCCATCAGACGTGACATTCAATGGTGGACCTTTTCCCCATGACTGATCTTTTTTTTTAGGGAGGGGGGGGGGGGGGACCCGGGGACGTGAGAGGATTTACATGTTTCCTCTTGTTGAATTGGGCAAAGAAAAGATTTCCCCAATAGCCTCCCCTCCCCCGTGTTCATACTCATGGATGAGCCACTGACATAGATTGACAATGGCATTGGACTGAAATACAATTAAAGGGGGGGGGGGGGTGAATGATGAGAAACAATGACAGCGGCAACTATTTCATAATGTAATCAACGTGAATTAAACAGCAACCATATATACCGGTATGATGGCACTGGCATGAGTCAATTATTATATGTGTTTTCTCAGGAGCAATGTATTATGGTGTAGCAGGGGCGTCCTATCTTTGGCGGGGGGGGGGGGGGATTCACGTTTCCTGTATGTAAATTGCCCAGAAGTCGTTGAGGAATCTTTTTCTTTTTTTTAAATAGCACCCCCCCCTCCCCCCCCCCCCCCCCCCCCCTGCGCAAGGACCAGGTTGGGGAGGCGGAAGCCCGTGGGGCGGAAGGCAAACAGCCCGGGGACTGACCGGAACCCACAGCCCACTTCTGTCACTGACTCCCCGGATGTCTGCTGGAGCAGCATTCCAATAATACTCCGTAAATAATTCCCAAGTGACCCCCTCATAAGTGGCACTCCGACAAAAGGGCTCTCTATTTTGTCATTCCACCCAATGATCCCACCGTGGTCATGAGGTGGGGGCATCCAGTGTGGCGGACCTCAGGTCAAAACAAGTGTGTGTCAGGTAACATGAGCTGAGTTTGCTGAAAACTGTATGCTCGTTTTTTAACAGCGGGGGGAAGGGGCCTTACTATATGCCCCAATGGGGATGACCATATAGATCACTGCTTGTACACAACCCAGTGGGCACAAAATTCAAGTCAACATTGAATCAACGTTGCATCAACATTGATTCAACATTGACAACCATTTGTCAAGATGGTACAGTACAGATAGCACTATCCAATACTAGATGGATAGACAGAAATATAGAGTCTATAAGACAGATAGATAAATACTAGTTTAATAAATTTAACACACTACAAGGCGGGTCTAGGAAGTTGGAAAGGGGGGCGGGGCGTCCAGTAAACACTCACGTCTCGGGTTACTTGCAACAAAGTTATCTCGGAGACCTGACCACATACCAAGGAGCATGGTTCTCACAGCGCCGGGAGAGGGAGGCTGGGGGGGGGGGGGCTGCCTGTCGTGTGGAGGGATGTGTTTAATAAACACATTAATGAGGCGTATGGCCATCAAAGTGACCAGAAGCCGCCAGCCGACAGACCATGATGATGTGGTCATTGGGCTCCCGGTATGATGCTGCATGGGGGATCTGGTATGGAGGGGACCAGACGACAGGCCGACCCCCTCCTCCTCCTGCCCCCACACAGCAGCATATTAAAGCTGATGAATTGTATATCCCTACCACCCAGGACGCCAGGGGTCATTGATTACAGCCCCCCGCCCCCTGCTTTGATGCCCGTGTATACATACTGTATCCAGTCTCTGAGAGATGTCGGATGAATACACTGCATGTATGCTATATAACCTATAGATTTCAATTGAAAGTTTGAAGAGTTGCTACGAGTTCAAAAGGTGCAAATTAACTTTTTCTAAAAAATATTTTACCGACACATCACTTAATATTGATATTAACAAAAGTTGTCTAGACATAGAATTATACAACTCTTATAATGCAGGCATTCAATTATCTAAAAAAAATCCAAATTAAAAAAAATTCAATGTGACTCAAATCATTACTGATATTGTTTTTGGTATTTATAATATATGGGTAATACACACGTAAATGTCGGTTTAAAACAAAATATTCTGCAACACACTGTAAAAAGACCCGGTAAAAGGGATCTACCGTCACTGTTGATCTGGCAAAGCAAGTATTGTGATAATGAAGGCATCATGGATGACCCAGGATTTATTGCAGAACAGGTGACCAGTGTTTTCGTTGTTCTGCGATAGACCATAGAACTCCTGAAATGGACCTATATTCCCCCTAACTAGGACTCAACACACAAGACTGGTCTGATCGGTATATATTTCCATGCATTGCTTTCTGTCGAAAACTCCGGAGGTTGTGCAAAAGACATGTGTTCTACTGCTCATTACACACATATCGTATTACGATATTGTAAACCTGCAAGGTACTATGCTGTTCACGAACACCGCTTTGTGTACAGACATAGGATCAATGTTATAAAGTCCCTGCCCTCAATGCTGGCCTGATTAACACACCAGATACAGCAGCAGGACGGCTCTTGTTCCTCACACGTACACACACTGGATCCCTCTGCCCAGTGAGCTTTATTGGCGCTCTGTACACTCTGTGTAAATATTTGGCGGCAGGAGTTACTCTCTCATGACGCTGTGGTCAGACTTCAAAGTGCTGCCGGAACAGGCCGCTAGGTGGCCGGGCGGCCCTGGAGTAAACCATCTGTGGACATCCACCACCTGGAGTAGCCCAGGGAGGCGGGGGGGGGGGGGGCACCGAGGGATGGATCCAGCACCGGTCGGCGTCCAGCCCCGGGGAGACAAGGTTAAAGAAAAGAAATAAGCACAGAGAAAATTATCAGGGTCAACTTAACTCTTTTAGCAGAGTTGAAACTCTATTGCCAGAATAACTCCCCTTTTGACTCTCTTTAATAGGTAAGAGAGTCAAACTGTATTTGACTCTCATCTGGAATGGAGTTAAAGCATATTCGACTCTGCTGTACGAGGAGTCAAAACCTGTTTGACACCCTTTAAAAAAGAGTCAAAGAAGGGTTGACTCCTTAAAAGTGGAGAGTTAAACCATCATTGACTCTCCCCTCTGGAAGAGTAGAATTCTGTTGGGATACCTCTCAAGTTATGAATAATGAAAGGTAGAAAACAATATTCATCAAGTTAGGCTCAGCCAAGATAAGACTGGTGCAAGTGGCCATTTTAAGTCTGTCATCTTTGCCATCCAATGTTAGGTTTACACCTTCAGGAAATGTTGTTTCGTGCTTATAGTTAATCTAAAACTGCAAGTAAGGTGTCTCCAGTTTTTTCATGTCTTTTTCTATATTAATTTTACACATTCAAAAGGAAACATCTATACATTAGGAAACAACATTGCAATATCTTCCTTCTTTAATATATATTCATCAAATAATTGACACATTTGCCTTAATTGCAGTTGAGAAAAGTGTATCCCACATTGGAAGGAATTCTCTCTATAATATATACTGCTGCCATCTAGTGTCAACACCCAGCTACTTCGCAGGTGGCACCACCTGGCAGTAATACACTCATAAGAGTCAAACTCACTTTGACTCTTGTGAAGAGTCAATGTGAGTTTGACTCTGCTACTGACAGAGCTAAACCCAACTTAACTCTGCAGTGCAAGGGAGTCAATAGTGATAAAAGAGTCAAATGGGGATTAACAAATGAGCTTGTAAAAGGGTTAAACCCAGTTTAACCCTAACAAGGGAATTATTATGACTGATAATTTTCTCTGTGTAGGGATAAAGAAAAGAAAGAAAAGGTTCATGCCCAGTGGGCACAGAAGTACACAGAATATTGCTACGACATTGATTCAGCATTGAAAGCTGGTTATATATATATATATATATATATATATATATATATATATATATATATATTTATATATATATATATATATATATATATATATATATATATATATATATTTATATATTTATATTTATATATATTTATATATATATATATATATATATATATATATATATATATATATAAATAGTGTGTGTAGAGTAACGTGTCCCACAGGAGTCCGCTGGAGTACTGAGGATTGGGCGGGCTTCCTGTGGAGTATACCCGACCCCCTGGTGAGCAGTGGGGGTACCAGCTATAGTGTGTTCCCAACAATATAGCACTATATTCCCTGTTGACAATATAGTCTCCATATATATATATATATATATATATATATATATATATATATATATATATATATATATATATATATATATATGTATATACTGCAGACACGGGAAAATATATTTGCATGCAATTAAAAGAGGAAAAGAAATGGGGTTGGGGGCTTGACCCCCGATATGTGTGATGGACATTTCATTACCAGAGTAAAGAAACTGCCATCGTAAATATTCCAACTAGGACCAAAGTTAATAGACAAATTACTGAATTGTGGAATAAACCTGTTGTAGAATCTGGCGAATAGATGTACAAATGTATATAGTTCTGTCGAACAGTTCCGAAAATATAGGAAATCTGTCAAACCATCGACCTGTCTAACAGTCAGCGGTCACCGGGCACCACGCGGCACACGTCACGGGGGTAGGACGTACTCAACACATGTGAGCTGCTGGTCAGCGCCGACCTCCAGGCTTTGAAGGTCTTCTTCAAGGTCATCTTTCTACCGCAATTGCTTTGAGAAGACCCGTAGAATACTTTACCTTCCCTATTAGTACATGTTTTCCTTTGCTGTATCATTTACCCGGCATTTACCCCACCACCACCACGTCTAAAGCCCCACCCATGTACTCCCCAGTGGACACTGCGTACATTCCAACGTTTCCCACGACACAGGCCTATAAGGCTAAAACATGCCTCTCTACCTTGTTAAATTTGATTCATCAATTCTTGAACATGTGGTTAGGTTAATATACCAATGGATAAAGAGCTCTATGCTCTAACGGACATGAAATCGCATGCATGCAGGTAAAGTTATTTAAAGTAATGGGCGTGCAGCAAAGTTTAATAAGACTCAGATTTTCATTTATTCCAGGAAGTCCGCCCATGATTTGCAGTAACCCCCGCCCCAGGGGTGCACGGCGGCCACGTGCTGCTGACCAGCTGCCACACCCCGCCCCACACCCCGCCCCACACCCCGCCCCACACCCAGGAGGAACGGCCGCGTATATTTTCTAGCGTTACACAAATAAACATCCCTTCCCAATTTCAGGATCCGTGGGGAGGGCCAGAACGCCGGGGGCTTTGCCCAAGGCCAAGGTCACAGGGAAGTACCACGAGAAGTATCTTTGTCAGGATCTTTGCCCGTCGGAAAGCACTCTGATCATCTTGATCATTTAGATCATATATTTGTATTTGTATATAAATATAGATATGTGTCTGTGACTATGACTAAATGCCCACTCCCCAGGTGTTGTCCGAGTACGTACAGGCTGACTGTACATAACGACCTGTGAGCTGCTCCTCCAGCTGCAGCCACGTTCCTGCTCCAGGTGGGCTGCATGCAGCTTTATAGGCCGTGATCACAGCCCGCCGCGCCACCTGGTGGACCACCGACGCACCTCACAACCAAGCCGCACTATTTGCAGCGTCTGTGACCACATCACGACAGGCGCGTGCATGTGTCCCTCCGCACCACGCCTAGTACCCCCACTTCCAGGCAGAGGGCGCCACATCAAAGACGTCGCCTGCACGGAACTTCCGGCGCCGCCTTTGAAGAGGACTTCTGGGAAGGGGCGTGGGTCACGTGACTCTAGACGGGACGCTGGAGGAACGCGAGGCGCGGTGGATCATGGGAACTGTTTAATAGGACGCTGCTCGGGCAGTAAGTGGGACGCTATGTGAGGACGCCGAATGTCGAGTTTGTGTCTTCTCTTTGAAGTGGACGGAGAGCACAGACACGGGGCGTCTGTCAGCACGCCTGGTGCGCCCCTAGCGTCAGCTGCAGCAATCAGATACAGCTACTAATCCTCCTGAGGAGACTGGCCTCAGCTATGTCATCCCGGTGGTAGGGACACTGAAAATATTGAATCTCAAATGTTAGTCAAAAGTTAGTAGGTTGTACTAACCTTTTACTAACTTTTGTACAAACCTTAGCGAAAATTACGTGCCCAAAGTTCCTATCCTATCTTAGCGTTTTGCTGCTAACCCTTAGCTAAAAGTTAGCATTGCCCAGGTCACCTGAACTTATGAGGCTACCATAAAATCTAGTGTACACCCGCATCTCACATATAACTCACACCCAACTTTGAGAGAATCCTATAACCTCTACCTAGGGCTTGAAAATTGTGATTTTAGTACTGTACTATACCTTCAAAAACCCTTGTATTACCTGCCCATAGACCTGAGAATATTGTATAACCTGCACTAGAGATTTGGTTCTAGTATAACCCACAAATTACATGCAGGAATTTACGGTAGTCATTTATTAGTGATTAGTACATCTATAACCAGTCAGTGGCATGGCCCTGGTTAATATGCAACAACCACATCATGAGTTACCTGTGCAATGGTGACTCCATCTATTGAAGCCAGTTTGTCTACTTAACAGTTATTGACCTGAAGAATTGGCCATATAGAGGCTTGGGCCTGTCTTTGATGTATGCATTTTTCAAATACACAAAAAAGGTGTCCCATTCAGAAAACCTCATTGGAATAGGTTGATCAGTTTTTTTTTTAATCTGGCTGAGTAGATACATGCATACATTATGTTACACCCCATATCATATGCAAAATTAGAAAAGGTTACCTCTAAGCATGATAACAAGTGCAATTACAATCTTATCATATAGATAAATATGTCAAGATTTGCTTGTGCTGTCACCTGGTGTGGAGTTCCTGTGGGTAGCTGGTTAGTAAAATGTTAGTCATAGTATAGCAAAATCTTAGTTCGATTTAATAATGCTGATAAGTTGGTGGTTTTGACTAAGATATATTAGCATTGACTATAACCCCCAGAATTTTCAGTGGAGCACTACATAAATAAAAGAAACAGTGGCTATTCCTGGGTGGCGCCGAGGTAACTAAGCCAAAAGGAACTGAATGTTGTGTTCTGATAAAAGCCGTGTGGCGTTACCTGTAGCATCTACGCCCGCATCTACGTCATGTATATCCGGGCAATTTAACCTTGAGAATATGAGACGTTTAATGTACATTGAACGTAAAAGGTGCCTGGAAGATCTCGTCATGGTTTACCACTGAAGCATGGCATGGAATCACAACTGAAGCCCTATGTGCTTTTCTCATCATCTGTACGGGAATTTGTTCCGACTGTCTGCTGCGGGTTTACGACAACCCCCTCACCAGGCCGGGTCAGGGGTCACCTCCCGGCGTCCCCGCACACCCTTTATACGTGCGCGTGCGCGCCGCGGTCCGTGCAGCAGAAAGGGAAACCCCGCGGCTCTCATTACGCCCCTAAGTGATTGCAGGTCTGGCCACCAGAGGGCAGTGGTGGAGTTTGGTGCGTCACGTGACAACCAGAGGCGGCCATCTTGGTTACTAGGGGAGGGGAATATGGTCCCGTATAAAAACAACCCATGCTAAATGTCCTAAATCTATGATTATCTTGCTTCCATTGTCTTAGGGTATTTTCTGGGAGCGTATACCCACATCGCACCCCACCACCATCCTAATCCATTCATACGACACATTGATTGAGCTCTGTACTCTGGAGATAATCTGATGTATTGTATTCTCGTCTAGGACGGATATAAATCCTGGCTTGGTGATTAATCTGTTGCCACGACACTGGTTTGTTTACTTGACAAGTTAGGCCAAACAAAAAGACAGTGACATATTTACAGTTATCCATCTATTCACCCACTGTAACGCATAAGCTTAAACCCTCCCATCGCATTGTGCATACACTAATCTGCTGTTCTTATCTTATACTGAGAGACGATGTAAAATGATCTAGGAGGCATGTAAAGAGATACCAAAGATATATATCAATAAGAAAAAAGAAGATGGATTAAACTATTAAAACGCGGGACTAAACGTCAAAAATAGAGAGAAGGATCCCAGAGTTCAGCCATTCTGCAAGGACAGGCGGTATCGTTGAGTTGCTCGGTAATACCAATGGGTATAGTGCTGCTCCATGGTAATATGGTAGTACAGAGTTCAAAGGTCACCTAGAAATCCCCAGCCAACACCAGCGTGAAAGAGGAGCGTTCCTAGAAGCCCCGTAACAGGGCACTCAGTGTTTACTTCTGCCATCTGATCCTTCCTGTTTCCATGACAACAGATTGGTACTTGTGCAGTAAAGTACCCAGCATGGGACGCTGGAGTGGTCGGCGCATGCGCACGTCACTCAATACGTCAGTGACGTCACGATGTGCTTTGACGTGCGGCGTCCATTAATTAGAGGCTAATTCGTACATCAAACTTCAAACGAGAGAAGTGCGTGAGAAATGTGGAGTGGTAATGAGGCTAAGGTCTGTGACGGCCGGGGCCACAGGGCCTCCCGTGTAACCCTCATACCACACAGGGGGGGGGGGGGCTCCCACAGAGCGTGCATGTACATGTGTACAAACACAGTCTTACATAAGGCGTGCAGATAGAAATGTACAGGCTCCTTTTGATTTCACCTCCCCCCCCCCTAAAAAAACAAAAATTACTGATATTATGCCATCAACGTTGTGGCGTTGTGAGGCAGGGGACCCTTGGCATGCCCCTGTATGTACTGTGCAGACGGTAGTAGATCGTTGTTGCAGTAGGAGGGGAGTACCCCGTGCACAGGACGCCCCCCTTCCTGTTGCTTAAATATAGGTTACATCATAAAAACACAAATCGGATTGGATCCTCCTCCCACTCACCCACCAGTACCCGACATGCCCCACCGACGTGCGGCTTGTGGCAGGACTTGGTGTGACCACAAGCCGCGGCCTGCCACAGGTACTGTTACTCTCGTTGCCAAATCCTTCCAAGGAAGGCTCTGGTAACAGCCACATGACCTTGAACTTGGGATTTTGCTGGGTTTGGGCAACCCCTGCTGGTAGCTTGCAACCCCTGCTGGTAGCTTCCAAGCTACCAGCAGGGGTTGCCCAGACCCAGCAAAATCCCAAGTTCAAGGTCATTTGGCTGTTACCAGAGCCTTCCTTCGCAAAGATTTGGCAACGAGAGTACAGGTAGCCTACTGTCTGTACGGGGGTCTGGACGGTGCCCTGAGACACTGGGAGGCTGATCCTAACGCGTGTAGGCACGGGGCGTGCTGCACTGGGTGTCTGCGTGCCGCCATGTGACATCAGCAGCGTCTATCCGGCCTCTACCCGGCTGAGGGGGGTGATTAGCTCGTTGATCTGTTATTATCCTCTTATATCAAAATGGCGGCACGTGGGAGGATGCCGGGACACCACAAACCAACAAACCACACAATCTCCGCTAAATACCGGAAGTTGTGTCTGTCCTGGTGTATGGTTGTATACCCATAATCCGCGGGCCATTGGTGGTTTACTGTCGCCCGGGACGTCGTACTGTATGTACCTGTATGGTCTTGGGGAAACACTTTGTCACAGAGAAATTTAGACATGTATTCAAACGTATGGAAAAAATAAGAAAACATATCCGAATTAGAAGTTTGGGTATGGGGGACACAATGATTTTAGAAATTGAAGGAAATAGATGGTTATGAAAAATGAGATTCAAGACACTCAAATTTTAGGTACCCATATGTAGGCAGGGGGGTGGTTCGTTCGTGGCCATGCCCCCCCCCCTCCCCGTATCCCATGTGGGGGGGGGGGGGGGGAGAGCCCTCCAAAAAATTTGGAAATGCTAATGAATTATGTTCATTACTCTATACATCTACTTATATACTCAAATTCACATTAAAAAGTACCAAATCATGTCATAATTTTCAAAATTCACCTTGAGGGTAATGCCCCCAGACCCCTTTGTGTCGTTTTTAACGCTCACAATGACGAACCCTTCTGAAATTCGGTCGGTTGGGCCGTGCTCCCACCCCCCTCCCCCACGGTGAAGACACCCCTACCTATCATGTAGCGATAGTATGATCATGATGGTAGGAGGAGACCCCGGAGGAGACAATGTGTCAGAGCGCAGAGCACCTCTACCAGTACAATGACGGTGATGCTGCCCGTGCAGCACCGCGTCATCAGCGTCCAGGTGGTCCACCCTGGCGACTTTTGTGCGAGTCTTGTTGTCATTTTGTCGTCCATTCAAGGCGCGGGTATTGTGCCGGACAGTGTGTAGTACACCCCTACAGCAGGCAGGGGGGAGATGGGTGTCCGGCAGGAGGAGGGGCAGTCCGACCTGCCCACCTCCCGCCTCGTCCTGACACGGACGCCATCAATACGTCGTAAATAACGTCCACAATTTGTCGTCTGCTTTGTGCACTAACTCCCCCAGACACCACCAGAGGGCGTGACGGGCGCGGCGGGAACGCCCCCTTGTTTGCCAAGCTAACTGAGATGGATGCAGTCGTCAATATAATCTTAATTGGTGAGTTTATAAACTAGTCCACCCTGCTGGGAGGAGGCTTCTGTGCCTGCTTATCATCATGTACCCTATCCATATTGCAACAAGTGGACACACGCATGTCTTCATGTGAAACTAATTGTGACTACTTTATCTAGTTCCTAGGTGTGAGGTCTTCTACTACGTGGTGAACCTTTTTATTTAGTGAATTCAGGATTAAAAGTAGTTCATTCAGATTATACAACAAGTTCAATGTTCCCAATGGTTTGATGTATGGTTGACAGCCTCAGTTGCTGTTACAGAAGATATATATAAGCCACATTTCCCACACGTCATCTTCCAACTAAAGCAATATGTAACTGTGGATGGAAGGAAGTCAGCATTTGATTGGATGTTGAATCAGCGTTACTACAGCCATAATTCAGTTTTTTTTAAACGACCAGATTTCATGTTACCTATTGCTTTCAATTATATTGAATTTTCGTATGAATGAAGCATCAACAAAATAGTTGAACCATGCACAAAGTGAGGCATTTCACCCTTTGTGTGGGAAAACTGGCATTTTAACAGTTTGAGCCCCTCTTTCATTGTGACCTTTCAATCAATGACCGCTGCCATAAAGTTTGAAAATGGCAGCTAACTTTGAACAGATGCAGGGTTTAAGAAAAGCTAATTACACAGACAGACACTTAAGGCGGCCTGATGTGCTGAGATATGATCTCAGGTGGGACGATGACGTATGACGATGACGTAATGCCTTATGCGCTGGGCGATAATACAAGTAACGGTCGGCCCTCTGCTAATGGAAGGCCATATCTCACAAACTGTACATCTGCCGCCTCTGACGTCATAGTGACGTCACAAATGTCAACGGGACTGACTACCACTTGAGGAAGGTTGGGGGGGGGGGGCTGAATAATGACCGGGATTTAACCCCGAATCTAATAGATATATAGAGGTCACCCATGCCATGCAATTGAATTCTGACTTCTTTAAGAGCTAAAACAAACAATCCAAACAATAGAAAGAACTTTTGAAGAAGCCCCGAAAGAAGCAACGTTACGTTGATGAGTAATATATCTGTTAAAAGTATCTAGACTATTCTTGTTAATATTTTGGGTTGAATAATGAAGTTACCCAACCAGTAGTTCTATGTACCTGTATGCTAGTGCGTAATACAATCACTGTTATATTTGGTCGATGATCACTATAGTTCCATCGTCGTCTAGTACATGTACCTTATTAATTCATTCAATGAGCTGTACAAGGGAAGTACTCAATAGAGTGGGTGTCATTTCCATGGTTACCGCGATCTCCACCATGTCATGTGACCTGGTGACATGGCGGGTGAATCCTGACGTGGTCCGCGCGTCTCCCGTCACATGCTTGACGTTCTGCGGTATCGTCATTGTGACGTCAGGCGTCCTCACGTCATGTCGAACTCTGCGACATGCAGCACGACAAACGGCAGTTTGTAATAACTGTTACTGCTGCGGCACTCAGACCGCGGTTACCATGGAAACAAAGGGTGCAGTGCTGCCATTGTCCGGTGTGAGCAGGAGGACGGAGGGGCTGAGCTGGTACTTTGTCTGGTGGGGGAGCACGACTCGGGGAGGACAGGAGGAAGGACCAGGACGACAACAGCCGATCACCTTACCTCACTGCCTCCTAGCTCGGCAATCTAGCTGGCCGTTGGACTAAAGCTAAATGTGTGACGTATAAAATCTAATAAAAAGGAGAAAATGTCACCGCGCTTTACGAGGTTGGGCGTTATTGGGGTTTGCACTGTAAGAAGTGGCATGGGCACGGAACCCAACATGGCATCCTGCCACGTACGGGGACAGCTATAAACACTACAAGGGTGTATAGTCTTTTCTGGCACGTGACATTTCCCCGTCTACTAGTATTCACAAATAATGATTAGAATAAGTGACACACGACATACATCTCTACATGTAGATTACAACTTGAATGACAACATGCGATTTGGAAGATGCATGGGCTTCATGTGAGCATTCCTACAACAAGCCCATGTATGTATTAAAGAGCAAAGTTCAACGTTGATGAGTAATATCGATATCGGATAACATTTAAGAATCCATTCACACGAGACAAAAACTGACATGGCATCCAAACTAAAACACATGGTGACATTTCAAGTAAAAAGGAAATGGGGTCTGTGAAGAACTGTGGGTTTTCAGGACACTTGATAACCGTTTCCCTGCGTGACAACATGGGCATGATACCCCAAGTGCCTGCTGCGGGGTGGGCGGGGCACTGGGTGAGTATACACCCGCTCGGCACGCGCCCATCCCTTCTCCAAAAACACACCTCCCTGTTCAAAACACGCAGCTACCACCGAGCTGCCTGGCCGGTTATGTGACCAGCGCCCTCCGCGTACAGAGACAATCTATGTAGCACTTGCTGCCACATTAAATGATGAGTTATTGACTTTTTGAAAATTATACCTGTGTGTACATGCCTTAGTAGGCCACTTATTATGCGCTTATTAAGCCCTGCATATTCTTTGTGGGGCTTAATACGCGCTTAATAATGGCTCTCACCCACTGGGCATGGTGTTTTTTTTTCAAATGTGGAGGCTTTGCGCTGATTTTCTCTGGATCTATATGAGAGATTTAGGATGTAAATGATGGAGCATCCCCGCCCCTGCCCCCGTCCACACCACCACGGGACTAGTGTTGTCCACGTCCACCACCAGATGGCGCGTCAGGCTGCGGCCACGTGTAGGCCTGACATATCCCAGAAGGCATAGCGGCCTGAAACAACATGGCGGCCTTTTGTCGGCGAGATGGACGTGGAACGAGGCTGTGTTGTGAAACATCCACCGGCCGACTGTATCTGCTCTAAGACAACAATCTGCCGTCATGCGGCACGTCATGCGGCACGTCATGCGGCCCGTCATAGACGTGGACAGCACAGCCTGGAGGCGCGCCGTGTAAGGACGCTGCCGAGCACTCACAATGGGAACCGGAACCCGCCTCACTCTCCACGCCCATCACCCGTGTACAACGTTAGACGTGTTAAATATGCCCTGAGCCTCTACCACACCTACCGTAAAACCTCGCGTATAAGCCTAACTTGCGTATAAGCCGCATCCCGAGTTTGGTGCGATCCTGTAAGCCACAGAGGCCATCTGAGAATTGTTAGTTTGGTACTGTAGTATACTTATAAAAACTCTCGTATAAGCCGCACCTTTAGGCATGTTTGGTATCAAAAGGAAGCTGAGTCTGATTCGCGTACAAGCCGCGGCTTATACGCGAGGTTTTACGGTACACGTTGTGCCCGAGCGCTGTGCCTCCTCGGGACGCGCCTGTGCTGGGAGAGTGAGGTGGTGTCTGTGGCCGGCGGGGCAGGGCAGAAGGTAAACATGGCGGGCAGTGAGGCGCGCGTAGTACGCGCCCTGCCGCGTCCTGCCGCGCCCTGCCCAGTCTCGGGCCCCGACTGTACTTTTACAGTCTGGGGGGTTACTTATAGACCTATACCTACACTGGCCCTTATATATTATGCTATTGTGTATCAGCACTCAGGAGAACATGGGCTCGAACCCCACTGTGGCTCAATCAGTACTTCAATTGATATCTACATAATTGACCTGAATTTAACCTAATGTGCCCAATCACATATTCAATCGGTAACATTATTATGTCATTGTAGGTGGAGTTATGCTTTAAATAGGTTTAATAGGTAATGTATAAAACAAACCACCTATTGCGCCAAGGTGGGATTCGAACCCACAACTCTCATTGAAAAATGATCCAGGATTCCGGATCATTTTCTTTAGATATAAATTTGTCCAGGCCCAGTAATGGGCCTGGAGTGTTCGAGGCTGCGCCCTGCCGCGCCCTGCCGCGCCCTGACCATGACCATCCTCGGTGACCATCTCTACAGAGTCTACACTGCAATGCACACTATGAAAGCATCTCTACCAGGAGGATGCGGGGACGGTACATTGTTCTCACGGCGCATTTTACGGAACAATGTACATGTATATCTATAGACCATGAAGAGATGATGTCATGTATAATTTAGTTCTATAACAGTACAATGTACGTATACATAAGGGCCACACACGTGCACCTACAGCCTATTGTGCATCGTTAAAAAAGTAGGACACGATTACATCCTGCATTAAACAGGCACCCATTCTGTTAATTAATAAAGGTCACGCTTGACGTCAGTCCACAACTAGGGGGCACGTGCCAATCGGCACAGACTGTGTGTATACATGTAGGTACATGAGGGGGGGGGGGGGGGTACATCTCCTGTCTGTGTGGCGGTGGCACGGCAGCTGGTGGAGGGTGTCATACCTGTACTCCCCAATCACACCCCACAATACATCCCGCCCTGGGGGATGAGCAAAGTCAACACTCACCTCATCAAGAGCACATCAACCCCCACCAACAACTGAACCAGGCTCATGTAGTGATGTATGCCTCCCGGGGGGCATAACTCCCCCACCCGGGGTATAGGTGTAATCCATGTACACTACCGAGATTACATTGTACTCACAGCAACCAGTCATAAAGAGGGCCAATGACCAGGATTTTGACACGAGAGAGGCCAGGGGCGTGGCAGCCGGGGAGGGGGGGGGGGTTGGCCAACCTCAAAGAGGTCTAACCTAAAAGATCAACGGAATGGGAGTAAAAAGGGTCAGAAACTGCTTGCTAGCCTGGATGCGATCACAGAGAGAAGAAACTACGTCAAAAGGGAGTCCAGGTTGCCTCCAGAATGACTCCCCTCTCTAGGGGAGTCCAGGTCGCCTAAGGTAATAAGGTAGCTAAGGTGACTCTCTGGCAGACCTACGGGAGTCACCTGGGGGAGTCATATATTTCTCTAGGTCATATGACTCCCTAGGTGACTCCTTAAATCAGCCAGAGAGTCACCTAGGCTCCCTTAAGCGACCGAAACTCCCTTAGACAGGCGAGTCATTCTGGAGGCAACCTGGACTCCCTTTTGACGCTGTTTCTTCTCTCTGTGATTTATTATTCCGCCCACGTTGACCACTGGGCGTCCAAATACATGCGCACAGTGCGACCTCTATAATGTCTCATAAAATTACTGTCACATGTACCTCGAGTCGTTTTTACTATTGTTCATTTGTTTAGTAATATCTGAATTCCTCCCCGTTATGCTCCCTGGCTAAACATCTATAGATGTCTCTCTGTCCTTCTGTGTGTCTTTCTCTTTCTGTGTCTTACTCTGTCTGTCTGTCGCTCTGTCTGTCTCTCTCTCTGTTACCTCGCATAGTTTACCCCCGGCAGTTTACCAGGTCCTGGCAGGAGTACCTCTGTACCCACTGTTTAAGATACTGTGAACGTATTCATATTTAAAAGTTAAAATTCACTATTTTCGTGAATTACGCGAAAATATTTAAGTCGGTACAGCGTAATGAAGTGCAATCATTGTACTTGGCATGTGTATTAAACAGGAAGAATAGAAAAGCGCCACAAGTTAACTTTACCAATTAATTACCTTTAATGATGAGCGTGACACGTGGCAGGAGACCTCGTTATGCAGCCTGGTGCCAACGTCAACACGGCGCGGGATGCGTGCCACCCACCCCCATACATTACCACCCATCATGGCCGCTCTATGCAGATTTATCACCTCACTACGGCCACATGACACGCCAGCACAAACACTAGTTACATTGAAATTAACCAACATCCACTGCCCCGATGTTACTTAGCGCACATCGCTCTTTATACATGTAGCTTGAACAATCATGATTGATAGCTTCAGAGAATATACAATCATACACTTTGAATTCTAAATGGTTCGAGATAGTTTGATCGTTTTGGAAAAAAAAACAAAAAAAAAACAAAAAAAAAAACATGTTTACAAAATGTCCCTTGTCGTTGGTGTATGGGTTCATAGTGAGTTGCAGTTATGAGGTGTTGTCCTATTCCGTATTGTCGCCACCATACAGAATGGACTGGTCCACTTAGATGCACTCATTTACCCCGGGAAGAGGAAGACATTAATCTGCCTAAGTTGGTTACCGTTCTAATGGCTGATTGATGCACGCACTAAGTGAATACGGCCACAGTGGTGCAGGTCGGGCAGGGTAATTGCTGACACGCCTATTATCTGTGGTGACCATATTGACCACCAGGTGTCAGGTGAGGCGGCTCTAGCAGCGTCCTCCCGTCACCATGACAACGTGACGTGACACCAGATGGTCACAAGACGCTGCACACTGACGTGGTCAAGGGGCAATACTGTTTTAACGACAACTATGGATGTGGATCCACAAAAGTGCAGCTGTTCCGTATACAATATTATTAACTAATGTGCACTGAGTGATCTAACATATCCTTCTGAGGCTTTCTACCAATACAATGTAGGAAGATGAGCTCAGGTGAATACAATGTAGAAAAATGAGCCCGGGTGACAGCCATTGAAATAGTTATACATGTATAGAGGTAAAGGTGATAGGAATCACAAAGAAGCGATCCTTATACCCTCTCCGTCTCTCTTCAAAGGGAGCTCCCCTATTTTCTAAGAAATCAGATGACAGCCCACTGTTAAGAGGCCTCATCCATTTGACATAAGGTTATTTTGGAATTATATAGATTACTCAAGTCATGTATGAGCTTTATGAGTTCATTATTTCTATTTCAATTGTGATGGCCCTTGATTTTGTACTTTCCAGTCATTGACAGCCCCTAATTTTGTACTTTTAGATAATTAACAGCCCCCCTTTTTTCTTGCTTCGACGTGCACACAGCGACAGCTCTTCAGGGTCATTACCGCAGTTGGTACCCATTCCTATACTGAGTACTCCCCCCCTCCCCGGGATTGACGCTGCCTCGTAATATTGGGTATTCCGTAACAGACCCGGGTAACAGATCTCTGTACATGTATAATCATTTTTAACAGTGTAGGGTCTCAAACAACGTTTCCAGCAAAATCTGGACGCAATAGATGGCAATGCGAACGCATACATCCCGGCATTCCCCACCCCTACTCTGTTTGTATGACACTTTGTACCGTTATGGTATTCCCAATCCATTGACAAAATACATAGTTTTATAATATCATAACAGCAGAAAAGCATTCCTTAGAATCCCTGCATCATCGATCAATTCTACATGACAGGTAAGAATGTGCTCAGTGAATCTTCTCATGTCCTTCCTCCACCCTGCTCCCACCTGCTACAAGACCCTTGGGTACAGCATGCTGCAGCGAGGTGCTGCAGGGACTCGTGCCTCCAGCATGGATACCACGCACCACACAGGGAACATGCTCACCTGTTAGCGTACATGCAGCCTGAGGTGGCCGTCACGTAACTGGTTGTCTGTCTGAGGTGTGGGGGGAGTGTGGGGAGGTCCTTGTGTGCTGCTCCCACCACGTGAAGGCCCTTCACGCCCCGCGTCACGTGGGTGAAGTAGTGTGTCTATCTGGGTGCTGGATGGAGTCCGTACAATGGGTCATCCATCACCAGCTGACAGACAGACTATGGATCTAAGGGCCAATGAATCTGTAATCAGTCACCTTCTGCCGGACATGTGGCCACCCCGCACTAAGTCTCCATGTTTGAACCTACTTACTGCACCGGTTGCCGTCATGTGCACACAAGACAATGCCACCTAGTGGCAACGGTGCATTATACGGTACCGTCCTGGAGGTATTGATGGGAGCAAAGTTCCAGCCCGGGGGGGCACTCAGTATAGGAATGGGTACCAACTGCGGTAACGACCCCGAAGAGCTGTCGCTGTGCGCGCGCCGCAGCAAGAAAAAAGGGGGGCAGTTAATCACATAAAAGTAAAAAATTAGGGGTTGTCAATGACTGGAAAGTACTAAATCAGGGGCTGTCACAATTTAAATAGAGAAAATGAACCCTTAAATCTCATACATGACTTAAGTAATCTATATTATTCCAAAATAACCTCATTATAAATGGAAGAGGTGGGCTGTCAGCTGACCTTTTAGAAAATAGGGGGCTGTAAAAATAATGCACATTTTCAAGGGGCTGTCAAATGACCAAATAGGGGGGGCTGTAGTTTCGCAGTTGGTACCTAGCATCAAAGAGTGACTGCCCCCCCCCCCCCCCCCCGGGAGTTCCAGCCACATATCCCCAACGTTGTACAACGTTGTGGTGTAAAATGATTGAATTGGATACATTTATACATTTGTATCTCCAATGTGAATGCACTTCCTGTTTAGGGAGTGGTCTTAAAAAAAGTAAAAAATAAAGATCGGGGTTTGTCTCGATTTGATCATGCCCGTTATCCCGGCAGTGTCAATCTGATACCGTCGTCCAGGCAGCACAGGGCAATTCATGTTAAGGTTCAGTGAGAATCACTGGGGATGAATCCCATGATATTTTAGACATCAGTCAGAAAGGTTTTTGCTTGTGTGAAAAACGTTGTTTTTTTGCAAGGTTTCCCAGCATGTGAACTTGTACAACTTCTATAACCCAGCTTACATTGAACCTACACTCGCACAGCAGATTTCTAGTCCCTTCTGCCCGTGGACCTAGCGGAAGCAAGGCAATACGCCTAAGCTAAAATGATGCATCTACCTTTGTATTTGTTATCTTTTACCCAATAAAACACATTTAAAAAAACGGTTTCACTGCATGGCAATACCGTTATAACTGATTTAG
The DNA here is from genome assembly GCA_947462335.1 of Harmothoe impar. NCBI lineage: Eukaryota > Metazoa > Annelida > Polychaeta > Phyllodocida > Polynoidae > Harmothoe > Harmothoe impar. The sequence goes on along the minus strand of OX381708.1, from coordinate 21,104,058 downwards.
TGAAAACCCTAGTTTCCTCAACTTGTCAGATCGAGGTGGAGTCCGATCAGTGTTTTTTTACCATGTATGTACAACACAGCACCTTGCTGCAGTGACCATGTTCCCACGCTGCCCACCCCGTGCCCCTGGAGGTGGCCGCCTCCTCCTGTGCAGCACCCGGGGTGGGTACTGGAGGTACAATAGGTGATCCGTCACGGGCTGACAGCAGCTCGAGGTGCCTAACGTGCGGCCAGCTGCGTAACCTGCTGTACGGGCATTGTGCTGCGGGCGGCTCCATCAGCCCACCTGTCCCACATGTACACCTCCTTATGGTCGTCATGGACGGCCCTCATGGCGCCCGGAACGACTTCTACAGGCACACCATGGGTGGGTGGGGCACTGGAGGTATACCGTTACCCATATAGTGGTCCAATCTCTGTCTGGTGACATGTTATCAAGAGCGCGTCCGTCAGGGTAACACGTATCGGTTTGATAGGTGGGACGTCCCACCTGAGTAAAAATCATAAACACCTCACAGAATCTCAAAATGGATTCAGATTTCTTAGAACTGTACAAGATATCAACTTGGCTTTCAATGAAGAATGTGTAGGCTACTATAGGTGCTGTATTTATAGACTTAAAAAAGGCCTTTGATACCATTGGTCATGTTAAACTAATGAGCAAGACTAACAAAATATGGTGCCCCTCAGGGGTTCATACTGGGAACCCTGCTGTTCATTCGATTTGTAAATGACATTTATTATGTGCAAACTCAAGCAAAGATTAGGGCCTACTCTACGCAGATGATACCATTTTGACATACATGTACAGTTGTCATAGTGCTATAGTACAGTTTGTATAAAATGGTATTTATTCATTCATAAGATTAATGTAGAACTTGTTTGTGAGTGTGTTCACACAATTCTCAGAACTACGGATGCAGTAGTGCTGACTCTCTGCGTTACCAATTACCCAAAAGACATTATTGGGAACCCACTTCCCAGAACCCATAAAGTTCTGTGACGTCAATGGTACCAGAGCCCCATTGGATGAAGGGCACATTAAACCCACGCTGGACTTAGAGGTAAAGTGATGAGGCAGGAACCAAAGACAATGAAGGACCTTGAACATTGTATGGACATGATGCAGACCATGGAAGACCTACAAATAGAGAGTAATGAACTCAGTGCATCCATAAAGGAAATGAAGGATATGATATCCATTCTGACTGAAGAGCAGTCAAATGAGACTTTACCACCTGACCCACCTCCCAGGGTCAATAGCATGTCAACTGATAGAGGTAAGTGCAACCAACAAAACACTTGCAAGGTTTATAATTCAAAAAGAAATTACAATGCTACAAATGTGAATTACAATTCGAAATTCAAAGATCAGAACTTTAGAAACAGATTCTAGAATTACCAGTCTGTCTATGGAGCTGCCAGCTCATCCATGGATAGACCATATAGATATCATTGCTCACAAGGGTCTCATGTGAAAGAAAGGTCTCAATTCAGAAAAAGGTCTCATTTCGGACAAGGGTCTCATATCAATGAAGGATTTCATGTTAAAGAGGATAATATACCAACTATTGCTGCAATTGCAAAATTAAATAGGAATTATGTGGAAGGTTCCATAAGGGGAAGACTCATAAATATCTTAGTGGACACAGGAGCCAGTGTGTCATGTGCAACCTGGCCTATGCTAAAAAGTATTGGTTTCAAGGAAAAGGATCTTACAGGGACTCCTGCTATCCGAAGGGTTAGAGGTGTAGGTGGTGAAATACAAGAGGTAATTGGAGCAGTAGACTTGATTATTTCTATTTCAGGATTCAAAATTCAGCAGAAATTCCATGTATTTAGGCACCTGTTCACACCTATGATATTAGGATTAGATTTTCTCACAGATTACAATGCCATGATTAATGTTGGTAAAGGAGTACTGATATTAGATGATGGATTGGCTGCAGTGAGTTTGGTAGAGAAGAGCAAAACATTTGCAAAGTCAGCAAAATCAGTGAAAGGTGTCATGATACCACCTAGAGCACAGTGCAATATACCCTTAAGAGTAGGAAGGTGCAGATCAGGAACCAGTTATCTGATGGAACCAATTTCAAGTTTAGATACAAAGCATAATTTGGTAGGAACAAAATGTTTGGTAAAGGTAATGGGGGATAGAGTGAACTATCTCTTGATGAATCCTACCAATGCTACAGCATGGATAAATAAAGGTACTGTAATTGCTACTGCTACAGCAGTAGGGTCCAATGAAATAACTGAATTAGACAGTGAAAAGGGGAACACAGCAAATGTGTGTGCTGTAGGGACAGAAACCGAATTGAAAGAAGAGGAATACATTAAAATTGCTGCAGACTTAGGGGTAAGTCTGGAAGGTACTGAATTGACTGCAGAGCAACAAAGAAGGCTCATGATACTCTTAGGGCAATACAGAAAGGTATTTGTCATAGTGCTATAGTACAGTTTGTATAAAATGGTATTTATTCATTCATAAGATTAATGTAGAACTTGTTTGTGAGTGTGTTCACACAATTCTCAGAACTACGGATGCAGTAGTGCTGACTCTCTGCGTTACCAATTACCCAAAAGACATTATTGGGAACCCACTTCCCAGAACCCATAAAGTTCTGTGACGTCAATGGTACCAGAGCCCCATTGGATGAAGGGCACATTAAACCCATGCTGGGTATTTCCCTGTGCGGACAGTCACGATACCCTGTCATGGGCAGGGATTACATCAGTGGTTATTTTGAGTAACATTACAGCATTACCCACTTTAATATTTGGATGAGGTGAACTATAAGACTGAGATGGTTCTCTCATAGAATCAGAGAGGATACGGAAAGGACCATCACCACATCACTGAGGAAACGCCTCTCTCCGGCATGGGACATTAGGCCGTGAGCTGCTCATCATGCTGCTCACACTGGGGCCAACCGCTCCCATGCTGTCATCATTGAGAACTGACAATCTACCAACTACAGGATTGTGATTGTGAACTTATAGTTTGGACACTATACATTTGTGTGTATATTGGAATCACTTCAGATTGGAAACAGTTTAGAATTATTGTACTTCAGGTTGGAATTATTAAAAGTACTTCTTTATACAGCAAAGCAGTTCCTCATCTATAATACATCTTTAACCTATAACAGAGAACGCTGTTATAAATTGCCGGAGAACACTGTTATAAATTGGTGTGAGAACCTAATAAGATCCCAGCCTCTTCACTTGCCAACGAGTTACCCCAGAATTGTACAAAATATGGAATTAACAAGACAAAACAAAGGATATTTTCCAGCTACCAGGATTCAGAATGCAATGTAGTCTACAGGGGACACCCTCGGCAGCCCCTTCACGTGGAAATGACCCATACCAGAAAAATCAATATCTACAGTGGCAGCATCGACCAGCCGGGGCCTCAAGCAGCAGATGGCCCACACCACACAGGCACATGTGACAGCCCTCATCATGAAGAGAATAGTGTCACTACAACCAGATAATGATAGAATTGTGAGTATAATCATTGTCCAATCAGTCAAGGCATAGTAGTTAAAAGATATCTGAAAAATACAGAATCTTTGAGAATGATTTTCATAGATAACTCAGTGAGACAAGTCAGTCAAGTCTCCAGTCATGAGAATTCATTAATTATTCATGAGGTCATGTTAGTAAACAGAGGGACACAGTCTGTGCAGACTGAGATGCAGGCTTCCTGTAGGGTGAAGCTAATACACTGCTAACATGAGTGCCATAAGTAAATGTGCAATAAGGGCAACTGCAGCAGCAATTCTGCAGAATATGACATGTGGCAGATGAGGTATGAAGGGAAACAGACAATCATAGAAGGGAATTCTTTTGAGTTTGGTCTATATACATGGATGTGCCCCATTGCCGATGCTGTACTTTGATTATAAGGAGCATCAGAGTAATGCAGTTATGACGCCTGTGATGGCAATACAGTTCTGCGCATAAGGTAAGCCGCAGGGAGTTCTATGGATACATATTGGTAAAAAGTGCAGCAGGGTTAGGTAAGTGAGATTCCGTACTCACAGATTACAATGTAGTTGGGGTGCACACTCAACCAAGAGTTTTTCATGTATTGACCAAGGTCAGAGTAAGGGCAAAATCAAATTCAAAATAATGGTGAGACTGAGACATGGCCATTGACTGACAGTTGGCTAAATTATAACATGAGACTGAAGAGATAACTGAATTGCAGGAGAGCAAATTGCTGAAAATTGATCTTAATGCTTATAAGATAGAAAATGAGATGCCTTGCATGGGTAATGGTTGTACATAACCTTTATTTAACTTGAACTTGTACTTGACTTGAATTCATGTCTTGTGATAGATTTGTACTCATACTTGTATTTGTGTATCGATCATGTTTGCATACTATGTTTAATGGCTCAATATTAATAGAAGTTAATACCTGTATGTAAAATCTAAATGAATCGACATATTGTGCATTACTGATATATTGTGGTAATTGATATTGGATTGACACTGAGACAAATGATAAGGAATACTACAGCTACTTGATGGAATTAATGATGCATACATAATGAAAAATATGAAGCAGTAATGACTATTGAAAATGTGATTGGCATTGTGTATGGAGTGAATATATAATGAAGTTAAGATATGTACACATTAACTTGGTAGGTTTATGCACCTGGAACTATAATGTAACTCTGGTCTGGAACGCCTGAATTCAGGGTAGGAGACAGAGCCGTACTGAGCCAAAATGCGCTGAATCTGAGTCTACTGTGAATCGCCTTAAATGAAGGGATTGATATACAATGATTGTATAGGGTGTACCTGATTAATTAACTACTAGGACATGGAGATTGCTCCAATGAGTCTGTTGATGAATAATGCACTGTGGCTTCATATGCTCATTCTAGTGACACAATTGCTAATGGTCGAAATTGAATATGTTGATGTAAGATAATAATGGATCGATGTATTATCTATAGAGCCAAGTTGTAAATTATTACTCATAGAAATTGCTTGATTTGATGAAACTGAAATAAGCTTATAAAAGTTTGGGGACAAACTTTATTTGGGGAGGAGGCGAGTTGTCATAGTGCTATAGTACAGTTTGTATAAAATGGTATTTATTCATTCATAAGATTAATGTAGAACTTGTTTGTGAGTGTGTTCACACAATTCTCAGAACTACGGATGCAGTAGTGCTGACTCTCTGCGTTACCAATTACCCAAAAGACATTATTGGGAACCCACTTCCCAGAACCCATAAAGTTCTGTGACGTCAATGGTACCAGAGCCCCATTGGATGAAGGGCACATTAAACCCACGCTGGGTATTTCCCTGTGCGGACAGTCACGATACCCTGTCATGGGCAGGGATTACATCAGTGGTTATTTTGAGTAACATTACAGCATTACCCACTTTAATATTTGGATGAGGTGAATTATAAGACTGAGATGGTTCTCTCATAGAATCAGAGAGGATACGGAAAGGACCATCACCACATCACTGAGGAAACGCCTCTCTCCGGCATGGGACATTAGGCCGTGAGCTGCTCATCATGCTGCTCACACTGGGGCCAACCGCTCCCATGCTGTCATCATTGAGAACTGACAATCTACCAACTACAGGATTGTGATTGTGAACTTATAGTTTGGACACTATACATTTGTGTGTATATTGGAATCACTTCAGATTGGAAACAGTTTAGAATTATTGTACTTCAGGTTGGAATTATTAAAAGTACTTCTTTATACAGCAAAGCAGTTCCTCATCTATAATACATCTTTAACCTATAACAGAGAACGCTGTTATAAATTGGCGGAGAACACTGTTATACAAACAATTTGACCCAGGAGGTGTAACAGGGACTCTCCATGCAGATATGAAGCTTGTAAACAACCGAGCAGTAAATGTCAAGAAAACGAAAACTGTCTACTTTACAGAGAGGGATAATACTGTTTTTGAAGAAGTATACTTTTAGGTTATGAGCTGCTCGAAATTGTTAAGTCTTATAAACCACTAGGCATAATACTAGATGAAAACCTGACATGCCACAAGCAATGTATACCTAATTGCTCTGAAAAGGGAAGAAGAAAAAAATCAATGGTGTTTCCTTTCAGTAAAGGATAGGGCATGACATGGGCAATTATTTGGTATTGTTCACATTTTGCCTTAGATATCAGCGGCGGATCCTTAACGACAATTAAATGGGCTGATGCATGTTTAATTATAAACCTGGAATGAGATCATCCCTCATACTTGTTGTATACATTACACTGTCGTCTCCCGGGCCCTGTCTACAGAGATACACGGTCCATGTGTGTTGGCACCGAGCAGTGCCGTGCGGTGGCTGGCAGACAGTGGCCGTACAGGTGTCCTCTGTTCTACAAAGACATTCCAACAGACGCAGTTGGCACTTCCTTTTATTGTCTGCAGAACCACCCTGCCATGTTATCATACAGTGGTACACAGTACACACCCACACGGGGTCCTGTGGTATGGAGACACATCGAAAGCAGGGACGGAACCAGGAATTTAAAAAAAAGAAGGGATGGGGGGGATCCACAAGCAACAAAGTACCAACATGCGTCTGATTAAAGTACCATTCTACTTTTTTGTCCCAAAAAGGATAAATAAGATGAATAAACTCGCCTGGCGGATAAGTGACTAGATTTAAGAACAAAAATGTTTTCTTAAAACTAGTCATTTGTCCGCCAGGCGAGGTTATTTATCTTATTCTCTTGAAATGAGAAAATTACCCCCCCCCCCCCCTACACACGCACACTGGATGCGCCCCTGGAAAGGACATCGATTTGACAAATTCTTGTCACTGAGTGCATATAATGTATGAGTTACGTCTCACCATGATGAGGGGGAGAACCCACCACTATTGTCACTGTGGCCCAGGTGACGTTGTCCTTGTGTTACCCATGTACATGTAGATGTAGATGAACTCATCAATGTAACTGCTTAAGTGATGCCGTATTCAAATGATGTTGGCTCCTGATGTTATCAGCAGAGTTATACATGTGCATGCACACGCATCTTGTACATCATGACATGTTGTCACACCTGTTCCTGTGGTCTGTAATGTTTATTGGTGCCTGTAGCTGACAGGCACGGAGGGCTCCCGGGAGGGCTACTGCAGATGAAAGTGTATTCTGTTCCCACTGGTTACTGTAATATAGATGTTGTAGGTTGAAATGCACAAATCATTATAGACATGTGTGGCCTGGAATACACAGGCATATTCATGGAGCTGTGCTATAGGGAACATTCAGAAATGCCGTCACCTATTTTGGAACCTTTTTCAAGACCCACCCACCCCTTGTCACTATTTCGGATGAAGTATAAACTCTTCAAACCAGGTACAGCATCCTCACTTTGGATACTCTTGGGGCTGTCACTCAAGAGTGTAGACCGTCGTCATGCATTTATGAACGTTCCCTGCAATGTATTGAATTGGCAAATAGAGACAATGGCCCGTTTTCCTGTACTTGAGTTTGGTCGTTGATTGTGCCCGTTATTGGAGTTGAGTGTGACATGTGTCAACCTCTACCCCCCACCTGGAGCACCGTGCAACTCGGCAACCATTAATGGGCAATTAATAAGTCTAATCAATAGCAATCTGAATTCTGGAATCAAACATGAATTCCTAATGACTATTGTGAGCATATCTGATGTGCTACCCCATAATCACTGACTATAATGTGCATCAGGCGCATTTCCCTGACAATGACCATGGTATATGCACACATGGTAGCTTGGTGTCAGGTACAGAACCAGTGCACTGTAAAAAAAAAGGTGTTTAGATCCAAAACACAATGCTAAACACAATCCTGCCACTCATTTGTAAGCCCAATATCTTTCTTAACACGTTTAGCTTACTAATGTGATTAGCTAAAGTGATTAGAAATGTAGGTGCTTAGGTCTAGAAAATGTTCCGATTACTAGGTGTTTAGATTTCAGCTTTTGTGTCTAAATTCCCAAATGTTTAGATTTGCAGTTTTGTGTTTGGGCATTTTTATGTAACGAGATATAAGTTGGTAATTTATTCTTGTCCCCAGTCCATGTCTAGCTCCTGATAGGGATGAGCAAAGTGAGACAGGATAATGCCCATAGTGTCTCATTCCTATAGAATGGACATAGAGTGAAACACCCATCACAACATACACTGGGATGATAGGGAAGGCAGTTATATTCATCTGAAAAAAACACAAAATGGGTGTCTATCTTGCAGCTGATTGATTTCCTACATAATTCATAATGATGTAAGATTTAAGGTCAATTGTCTATGGTGTAGACTCTTATTATGTGAAATTATGTTATATTGATTTGCACAGGTTTCTGTTTACTTTTTCGGGACGAATACTAAGTATGAGTATCTGTAAAAAGTGCGTTTCCAAACAGAGCTGCCACCTGGTGTATGTTTTAAAACCTAAACACAAAATAAACATCCCATGTTTAATTCCTAAACATATATCATTTAGACTGTTTAAATGCTAATCATCTAAACACGTTTAGCATAACCGTTTAGGGATTTAGAATTAAAGTGTTTCATTCCTAAACACATGAGAAATGATATACCTCCCTATCCAAAATGTTTAGAGTTTAGGGAACGTTCACAAATGACGTCACCTACTAGGGGGTGGGTGGGTGTTTGGGTTTCCTTTGTCCCTAAAGGGGCTGTGAATAAAAGTGAATTGAATTGAATTGTTTAGTGACAAAAGGTGACATGGGGGTGGAGGGGTGTCAAGGTCTGTGTGACATCACCTTTTCAAGTCCAGACAAATTTATGAATAAAAACAACAGTATCAAGCATAGATAAAAATGAAATGAAAACGACTAATTATGCTGAGGGAATTCCACTGATATTATTCCTATTATAACTAATGTCAAGATTATAGTATCTCTGTTATCTACCTAGAGTGGCAACTTGTTCACCATTGTTACACGGTGCAGAAAGTGATTTAGACTAGTACCGGTCCTCAACACATATGGCTTTTCAGGTTTTAGTATATCTAAATTTATGAATGATTACTGTAAATTTTCATGTAGAGGCCTCAGCTAATAGGCAGATCATCAGTGTGATGTATGGGATCGACCTTGCCCAAGTCAAGTTTTTGCTATTATAGTACAGTACTGAATTCACCCTATTCATACCCCCTATGCGGCTTATATAATTATCTCAAAGTCTAGGTGCGGCCCTAGCATTTATTGACCTGGAGGCATGATTACCATCTGCACTTATACAAGACAGGCACTTATTCAAGATCTGGTTGGTGCTTACCATAAATTCTCGCGTAGAAGCCACGGCTAGTTTGCAAATGGAAATGGCCCAAAAAAACGGTGACGTCATTTGTGAATGTTCCCTTAAACGTGTTTAGATCTAAACATGTTTAAAACCAAAACACATTTTTTATAGTGTATAATGTAGAGGGACAGGGCCCTGACTCATTAGGACTGTTGGCAGACCCCCAGAGAGCTGTACACCTGACACCACCAGCGGCCACATGAGGACATCCACCAGGCCACCTCTCCTCTTCCACACTACTATACCACATCTCCAACTCCACTTACATGGTACATCAACACACCATATATATAGGGGGTTAGATAGCTCGGTATTTTTGAATTCTTCTTAAATGGCAGATTTTTGTCTCAATGGTAAATACATATTGTATGAAAGGGAATGGTAACAGGTGGGGCTAGGTACGGGGTGGGGGCATTACAAGTATGCAAAATGTATTGGAAACTTTGGTATGCAATGTTGGAGCCACTATTAAAATAGCTAGATCAGATCGTGTGAAATTTGTGCTGGCTTTAGTCGAACAATGGTCAGGTAGCCTGGTCCCTGCACTCACCATGCAAAGCTGATACACACCTGCGTTCCCACCACTGTATCATGGGATTCCCATGTGAAAAATTACCCCTTTTTTATAAACCGTTGGCTTTTCTACGGTCAAAACAACATTTTGGTGGAAACGCTGACCTTTCTCTCGACCTCCCCTTTCAATGATTTACAGGTAAAACGTCTAAACCTATACGTCTGTATAAGGAAATGAAAGTCTACCAACTATTGACTAATGGGCCCATCATCCACATTCGCCTCGGCCCCCTCTACATACAACATTTTTAGGAATTCGCATGAATCCATACGCCCAAGATCACCCCCATTTCCTTCAAAATACTCAGGAAAAATTATCCCTTTTTCTAGACTACAGGGACATGCGGATATCGGGAGAACATGTACTGTTTTCGCGTTTTGGGGAGCGCAGGTGCCTCTGAGGCTTGGCTATACAGAGTGCAGGGATGGGGTCAGGTAGCCGACACCACAACACTAACAACACGCCCTATCTCCCCTTTCCCACCAACCCACCCTGCACGGAATGTGAGAAAGTAAAATGTGGTCATGTATTGATTCTTTCAGTCTATACACAGATAACATGTCGTCATGATTTATACTGACTGACAAGGACACCGATAAATCGTCACCACAATAACCCCTGACTGTTCACACAGGTTGACAAATACGCCATATGGTGTGGGATAAGGGCTACCTCAGTGAGCCCTGCACCCACCGTCCTCCTACTGTTGTGTTATTATCCTGTCACTTCTCATATAAACAAGAATGACGTTATCAGAATGATACCATGTGAGGTAGACTAAATTAAAATCAGATGCTGGCGACTGGATTCACAAAAAGATAATTTTAACTATAAATATACTGCGTTATCATAACAGGTGTCTTTTATTTAACAGATACACGGTGTGTGCGTTGGTGTGGGAGAGGCGGGGGGGGATCCGACACGGGACAAGTCAGAACTTGTCTGTGTTAGGACAGGAGGATCCAGGGGTGTGACGTCACAAAGCATGGTATCAGCACCCCCCCCTCTCCCCATACACACACTCACATACACTCGACTTTCATTATATTGTACATTCCGCCATGCGTATTGTGCACAGCTGAGAATAACCGTGCATAAATACATGCACATGGAAACAATTACTATGTACACTACTATCATCATATTATGTTATTATGGTCAATTAGATAACTTACCATCAATATATACACATGGTTTACAAGTGATGTTTCATCAAGGTGATTGAAAATCTATTTCATATCTCTATAACCCATAGATGGTATATAGCATAACACATGTACATGCACTTGTACTATAAGGTATATATGCACCAGGTACTGCTACACAGTGCAGTCAGTGCCACCCACACCCTCAGTACAAACACACACGCTGGAGGACAGTTATTCTACCCTTTTATTGTGTTATGTTCTTCTTGTGTCCGTCTCGGGACGTGTCTGAACATGTCTCCCTGGTGTGCTGCTAGTGCTCTACCCGTGGCCGTCATGTGAACATCAAGATACTGTGTGAGTAGGGCCTGGTCCTCACGTTATCAGCCATGTATGCGGCCTGTGGGATGAGGCTGACTGTATGCGGCCTGTGGGATGAGGCTGGTTGTATGCGGCCTGTGTGTGGATGAGGCTGACTGTATGCGGCCTGTGGGATGAGGCTGACTGTATGCGGCCTGTGGTATGAGGCTGATTGTATGTGGCCTGTGGGATGAGGCTGATTGTATGCGGCCTGTGGGATGAGGCTGACTGTATGCGGCCTGTGGGATGAGGCTGGTTGTATGCGGCCTGTGGGATGAGGCTGGTTTGAGCGGCCTGTGGGATGAGGCTGGTTGTATGCGGCCTGTAGGATGAGGCTGGTTGTATGCGGCCTGTGGGATGAGGCTGACTGTATGCGGCCTGTGGGATGAGGCTGATTGTATGCGGCCTGTGGGATGAGACTGGTTGTATGCAGCCTGTGGGATGAGGCTGGTTGTATGCGGCCTGTGGGATGAGGCTGGTTGTATGCGGCCTGTGGGATGAGGCTGACTGTATGCGGCCTGTGGGATGAGGCTGACTGTATGCGGCCTGTGGGATGAGGCTGATTGTATGCGGCCTGTGGGATGAGGCTGGTTGTATGCGGCCTGTGGGATGAGGCTGACTGTATGCGGCCTGTGGGATGAGGCTGGTTGTATGCGGCCTGTGGGATGAGGCTAACTGTATGCGGCCTGTGGGATGAGGCTGATTGTATGCGGCCTGTGGGATGAGGCTGGTTGTATGCGGCCTGTGGGATGAGGCTGACTGTATGCGGCCTGTGGGATAAGGCTGGTTGTATGCGGCCTGTGGGATGAGGCTGGTTGTATGCGGCCTGTGTGTGGATGAGGCTGACTGTATGCGGCCTGTGGGATGAGGCTGACTGTATGCGGCCTGTGGTATGAGGCTGATTGTATGTGGCCTGTGGGATGAGGCTGATTGTATGCGGCCTGTGGGATGAGGCTGGTTGTATGCGGCCTGTGGGATGAGGCTGACTGTATGCGGCCTGTGGGATGAGGCTGACTGTATGCGGCCTGTGGGATGAGGCTAACTGTATGCGGCCTGTGGGATGAGGCTGATTGTATGCGGCCTGTGTGTGGATGAGGCTGATTGTATGCGGCCTGTGGGATGAGGCTGGTTGTATGCGGCCTGTGGGATGAGGCTGACTGTATGCGGCCTGTGGGATGAGGCTGACTGTATGCGGCCTGTGGGATGAGGCTGACTGTATGCGGCCTGTGGGATGAGGCTGATTGTGGCTGACAAATTGCCGCTCCTTGTGCTGATGTATCTGCTGCTACCTCCACCCCTGCTGCTGTCACGGGGGTGGTACACTGATACCGGCCTGTAGGGTGTCACCTTGTCATCCACCACCCCACATGACAAACACCACTAGTCAGGTACATATGTATATACATGTATAGCCAAAGGCACCATACATGACACACATGTGATTGATACCTGGTAATCCACTGGTCATCTGATTAATATGCTAATCAGTTTTGGTATAAAGGGTACAGTACTATTCACGTTTAATGCTGTAAATATTAAAATGATTGAATGCTGCAGTATATGTTGCTAATAGGTGATACGGCCTCCAGGTGTTGTCAACATCATGCCATTAGGCCTGTGTTGTTGGCGCGACGAGAGTATTCATTTACATCTATAGAACATTAGCTAACCGGTCCATCATAAATTCGTCAATGGTTATGCTAATGTCTCCTATATCTTTGTCACCATACTTGTACATATATATTCATGGTGTGTCGACACGATTACTATTAGAATGTAAAGAGTTGCACATGTATATTGTTGTGGATATATGTAGATAATGCATGTATAGGTATGTTACTTGACATAACATATGGAGGTAAATCTCCTGAGATACTACACTGTTAGAAGTAAATGTAGCTGAACAGTAGAATCTACTGTAGTTTTACCGTATGTATCATGATATTAGTGTACATCATACTACATGGGCAGTAGAATATACTGTTGACATTGTTGGTTTTCAGCATTGGAGGGATGTGTGTTTGGTTCACTATTCCCAGTGTGTGAGGTGTGAAGGTATTGTGTACGGTGTATCTGCTACATGGTGACGGACAGGACACCATGACCAGAGTAGCTCCAAGGGCTGCACTTGACGGCACGTCACACTAAAAGCAGCAAACCAATGCTGAAAGTACTCAATTAATCACGGCCGAGGGCCAGCTGCCTCTCGGCATTCACCGAGTCTAATTGATATGGGTTTAAGATAGGAGGGCCATCCAGGACAATGCGGCCGCCTGGGTGCTGCACTGACGGGCTCTTGTTATCTG
>OX381708.1:20849164-21090164 GCA_947462335.1 Harmothoe impar | reverse complement strand
GCCTTCTTATATCACTTTACACAAATGACAGTATGGTAATGCTTGTATCCATGGCAGAGGCAGAGATCTATGCACTTTTATTTTTTATCTTCACTACGGGGTATCCATTACAACAGTCCTTTATGAGACCATGTATGTTGTTAGAGAAATCTAACACCCCTTTTAGGCCTCAAGTCGAAATTTGAAAGGTTAATGTACAATAATGTATACCTGTCCTCACCCCCCCCCCGCCCACCCTTCCCACATAAGTATCAAATACCCCCACCCCTACTACCTGGAAGCAGTTACAGCTTATGTAACCCCACCTATGCCCACCCCCCCCCCCCCCACCCACCTTCCCTTAGTAACCCCAAACACACCACCCCCAGCCTGGACACCTGGACTGCCCACAGGCCAGAGCTCCCCTGACCAGCATAGCAAGCACACCTGCATCTCCACAGCTCCACACACACACACACCACCCAAGCCCAGAGCCCCAACACAGGAGGAACCACACTATACACACAAGGTACATTTTATTTATGGTTGGCTGACTGTCTTTATATATCTTCTCACACCACTATTCCTATACAGGGAATGAATATTATTAATAAAAACTATAGTACCTCGCAGCAAGGAGTCATGTTGACCTGATTTAAACTAGATTCTACTTAAGGCCTTCTGGCCACAGACCAACACCACATCTGGTGGGCATTCTTCAATAACTACACCACAGGAGGACACATGGTCAAAACCCCAACAAATAGACTATTATTATATATTACACTGGTGGAGAACTAATACACAATTGGTGTGAGATTTTATGACAGTACAGCCCAACTTTGTATACTTTTTGTGAAAAATGCATGAGGACAAATCACGTTATACTCGTTCACGCCCGCACCGTTATAGCTACAGCACTGAGAGTGCCATCATTGAAAGCGGAACGTTCTGGGCTTTAATTTGGTGTAAAGAACAGGTGTGCAGCTCTACTATGTGACATTCTACAGGCAAATTTCAAAAAGAAAAAAAAATTACGTTATACTCGATTACTCCCGGACCGTTAAAGATACAGCACTGAGAGTACCACCAGTGAAAGCGGAATGCTCTGGGCTTTAAATTGGTGTAAAGAACATGGGTGCAGCTCTATTGTGTGACATTTTACAGGCATATTTCAAAAAAAGGAGACAAATCACGTTATGCTCGATTACTCCCGGACCGTTATAGCTACAGCACTGAGAGTTCTACCAATGTAAGCGGAACGCTCTGAGCTTTAATTTGAGATATAGAACACGACTGTAGCTCTATTGTGTGACGTTTTAGAAGCAAAATTCAAAAAAAAAACGAGTTACGTTATACTCGATTGCGCCCGCACCGTTAAATATACAGCACTGAGAGTACCACCAATGAAAGCGGGACACTCTGGCCTTTAATTTGATATAAAGAACATGGGTCCAGCCCCATTTACTGACTTTTGCCAAGCACATTTCTAAAAAGACCCACATCTCCACTACCTGATCTTTGCCAAGCATATTTTAAAACAAATTCTACAGCATTCATGGACTATAGCATACAAGAAATTTCAGTTGGAGAGCCACACCCCTATACAAGTTCAAACCTGCACCCTCTCATACCTGCAATTACCACACCCACATGCTAATTATAGACTGGAACAACAGGTTGCCTTTCAGTTGGACATGCCACACCCCTAGACAAGTTCAAACCTGCACCCTCTTATACCTGTAATTACCACACCCACATGCTAAATATAAACTGGAACAACAGGTTGCCCCTCCCCCAAGCCTACTAATCCTTGAGCCTGTGCCACACCCACACTGAACTACTGGTCATTCTGGCCCTCAACAAAAACGTTTTTGTATGTTCTTTATTCCATACAAGAAAACATAAAAGGCTTCAGGTTGTGCTACAGGGGAACTGGATTCATTCTAAAAAGGATAGTTTTGCAAAAACGAATTCTACACATGCACCTTGGCATGGAATGGGAGTGCAGTATTTAGATACAACAATACACTTGGGCTACTTTATAATTCTACACAGACACTAAAATCAAAATTCTACACACATACTTTGGAAGGAAATGTGTCTGCAGTACTTAGACAGGCTCTAAGATACATCAATACCCGTGATTTATTCAATATTTCTGCAAAAAGAAACTGATTTTGAAAACCAATAATTCTATAGACCCACCCCCACCCAGGAAGAACATTGATTCTACAGGTCCACTTGGGTATGGAATAAGTGTGCAGTGCATACACAGATGCAAGGATATAGCATTACTCCTGACTTACCTTATTATTAGGACAATAATAGACTTATTTAAAAGTATAACACAACTCTATTCATCCACTTCAGCATAGAATTAGGGTGTGGTACACACTAGGGTGCAGGGATACTTGTGGCCTACAGTGTATAGGGTGGCCACCATTCGGTCCCAACACCTGTGTAAGAAAAAAGGTCTACAGGCAAGACAACTTCACCAAAGTTGTACAACAGTTCCTTTTGTGCTAATTTCTAAACCCTCTTTTACAAGCGGAAAGACACTGACAATTCTCAAGCACCACTGGAACCCTGACGCAGCACTTAGGTAAATACTGTTTCACCTCTACCCATGAACATCCACCTTATGCAATGTACCCAATATATCAGAACCTGAAGGACTCCACCAGAATTTGCCTTTAAAGCGCTCTATGCCTCACACGTCACAATTTGTTTTAGGAAACCCTTAACCCCCAGGACCACGGCCACCCCTCCATCAACCCCCTCTCTCCTGACAACCCACAACATCAACTACTTCAGCTTACTCTCTGTACTATCCAACTCTGACCCCCACCTACACTGTATATATGCAGTCAAGAGCTACCAGACAAGGTCTAGAGCGAGATTTTGAACAATTACCACGGTATATAGCTGATCACATAGAGGCGATAGAAAGGGTATATAGGAGGAGACAGGCAGCAGAAAGGGGGATAGTAAGGGCCAACTTCGAACTTTTACCACACCACATAGTTGATATTCAGGATCGAGATAACAGGGCAGAAAGACGAAGGCAGGCTCGGGAAAGACGGCAGATAGTCGAGAACTTCGCTAACCTCCCACATCACGTCCCTCACACTATGCAAGCCAACATGGCCGACGCGGCACTTCAAGCGGAACAACAGAGGATGCGCCACATAGACGCTTCCCGCCGCGTTTATAAGGCCCTCCATCCGGGGGATTTTCCTACAGACAAAGAGCTAAACGTTATCCCATGGATACGTAATTACGAGACATACATTGAGAAAGTATATGGCCCTGAAAACTTAAACGCCACCAAGCTTGCCCAATTGTCCGCCCACCTCACCCCCAACATATACGCATTCGTTGAGGGTATAGATAACTGGGTAACCGCTAAGACCAACATCATTAATTTAGCAGGTCCGACCTCGGAAAAAGTACACGCCTTAATTCGCAACCTCGCCCAAAAGCCAGATGAGGACGCTCACCAATTCTGCAGACGCACATTGAAGGTCTGCTCGGAAGTAGGGAAAACCTTGCCCGCGGATGTGCTCCGTATATACAGAGACGGGTTGCTCGGCTCGGTGAGAGACAAACTCAATCTCCAAGAGTACGAGGACCTTACCGGGTTAGCCTCTGCCTCACAAACCGCGTATGAGAGCTTTAGAACGAGCCATCAAAACCAAGAAAGACTGAATGCACTTGAGTCGCACCTCAAGGGCATTAGCAACAAGATTGATGTAGGCGTGAGCACGATCAACGATAAGATGATATCAGTCCTAAAGATTGCTGAAACCTCTACTCCTGCAGCGGATCCAATCCACATTCAGGCAGTACGTCAGCAGGCACCGGCCTATACCTCTGTCGCTGCACCAGCTTATGCCCCTACCGCCGCACCAGCCCATGTCTCAGCGGCCACACCAGCCTACGCCTCCGCCGCCTCGCCATCTCAGCGAAGCTACGCACAGCAGAACTACCAGCAAGCCCTCGAAGCCCCCCCACCGCACCAGCAGCAGCCAACGAGACAACCAACGGTTCAATGCTGGCAATGTGGGGGCGACCACTTTATCGCAGGATGCCCAGCACTGCACCCGTCCATGCGTGGAGCGCAGGGATTCAGGGGAAGATCCAACAACGGCTATAGAGGCACGAACAGAGGTAGAGGACGTGGCTATTATCGAGGCGGCAACAATGGGAATGGCTACAGGAACGGATCGTTCAATCGACAGGAAAACTACCACAACCCCGGATGGCAGGCAAACCCAGCACAATCCTACGGACAGGTCCAACAAGGCGTCTATGAGCGGCAGCCGTCGAGACAGGTCAACAGCATCTCCCGGGAAGTGATGACCGACATGGTGAACCGCATGATGGACTTCGCCAACGGACCTTCGGGAAACTAATTCCGGGTCCCCACTCTCCCACCCTGCAGTGCAGGCGACCCGACGATGATAGATTAGACAATGTATATAGGGTAGGACAAGAAATACAATATGACACCTCGCCACGATGGGATGCTGGTCCCGAACATTCTGCGGGTCCCTCTGAAACTCCCCATCATTCCGACCTCGAACAAGTTGAAAGCGAGGACTCAGGGCACCAGATCGATGTGGGCTTTGATTGCCGGAAACACACGGACATTATGGAAGAAGAATCATTGATAGATACCAGTCAGGACACGCCCGGGGAGACCTCACCCTTATGGGGATATGCGACTGGCATCCCATGGTCGCTGGCCAATATAGACTTGGAAAGACTATATACCGAGGACGATGTGAGAAAACCAGAAGGGAGAGTGATAGCCAGCAGCCTTTCTCAGCAGGACAATATAGACACTATACCGGAGGACTCTTCCGGTACGACCAGTAATTCACCACGGGCTGCAGAGGGATGGCACTTAGGACTAGCGGCAGAATTGCATAGGAACCACCCCCTTCGCCCACCCAAAGCATCAGGAAAACACAAGCACTTGGCTAAAAATGACGCAGGAAATAAGAAACAGGCCGGCGTCAAATTTGATTGCAAACACTGTCCAAACTCATGTATCTGTGCGATGGTTAGGAACACTGACGGAGTTTGGATCCCTGACTGCGACTGCAGGATTGTTGACAAACGTTGTATAAACAGCCTGCATCACAACATCCTGCAATTAGTACTGAAAGCAGCTGAGCAGCACGAGGAGATGTGCTATAACGGCAGCTGCGATGACGAGAGGGACTGTGTCAGGACAACAGCACAGGCCGCAGTCGACGCACTAAGTAGACACGACATCCATCCCCGCTGCGACAGACGACCGGCATGCCCACCAGAAGGTGGTCACCTCCTACATCCGGGGGAGACGCACGCCTGGCTCCGCAACCGTCACTCGGAGACTATTCCACAGACTTGCAACCTGCTCAGAGCGGTAGCCGACCAGTGTCTCCCACAACAGATCAACGCGGGCGCTATAGAGATGTACCACCGAACATCCACGACAGCAACTGACGGCAGCGGCGTCGTTTCTCACACGCTCACCGATGGCGGATTCGCGATCGTTCAGATCGGGAGTAGGCAGTTCACCACGCTCGTGGACACCGGCGCCTGTGAATCGGTGATGAGCGCGGAGACCTACAGGTCCCTAGACGTGGACGCGTTGGACGCTACCGTGACAGGAAGTTCAATCAGTTGCATCATGGCGAATGGAGCTAGACAATCGGCACTATGCGATATCTTGGTATCGATTTACATAGACGGGCATAAGTATACAGTTCTTTTTCATGTTTTAGAAAACCTATCTAATGCACTGATACTGGGCAGGTCATTCTTACGTGAATTTTCTATGATAATCGATTTCACTCAATCAATTAGGAAGAGCAGAACAGTCCCTGTCCGCCTCCAGACAGGGGTTGTTATCCCAGCAAAATCCGAAATGTGTCTCAATGTAAGCGTCCCTTTAGAGGAGTCCATATGGAACGGACAGGAGGGCACATTCGATGCGTCAGCATCACTCAGGCGAATACAATGCAGGTCAGTAAAAACGGCCCTTGTTCACATAAATAATGCCTCAATCCCCATCAAAATATTAAACCTTTCCAATCAAGAAAGAATATTGAGACAGGGATTGGTCGTAGGGAACTACTCGAATGAGATCCCGAACCGCATAAGACTGGCTGTGGTGAGAGTTGAATCTGCTTCAGAGACTAATGACCCACACCCAGCAGGATCATACGGCATAAGCAGTAACGATATTCGTTCTCAGTCAGATGTGGGATGTGCACTGACTGAAGAGGAAGGGGACGAGGACATGGATGAGGAGCACCTTGAGCAAGGTCAGCCGCTACCCATCGACTTGTCCGAGTCAACCTTCACTGCGGAGCAGAAAGAGATCTGTATGAAGCTGCTCGAGAGCAAACGGGCAGCTTTCGCGGGGGACGGTGAGCTTGGCCACACTAACCTGGTACAGCACAAGATCGAGCTCCTACCAGGCGCTAAACCCGTTATGTCTCAGCCATATAGGATGGCGCCGCCAATGCAGCGTGAACTGGACAAAGTGATCCAGGAGCAATTGGACAAAGACATACTGGAGAAAGGAGAAGGAGGCGGTTGGGCATCTCCCGCCTTTTTGGTCAAGAAAAAAGCCGGCTCATTCAGGCTCGTGGTGGACTTTCGGAACTTAAATAAGGTAACAGTTCCAAAAACAGTCTGTATACCGCGAATTGACCAAATAATCGATGCAGTCGGCGAGACGCGACCGCGTTACTTCTCAGTTCTTGACCTTGAACAGGGCTTCTACCAAATTTTGCTGGAGGAAGAAAGTCGGGAGTGCACCGCGTTCCTTACTCAATCGGGTAAATTCAGGTATAAGAGACTCCCGATGGGCCTGGTCTCGTCCCCTTCGACCTTTCAGGCCATGGTCGACCTTGTGCTGTCCGGTTTGACCTACCGAAAAGTCCTCGCGTATATGGACGACCTTTGCGTATGGAGCAGCTCGTTCGAGCAACATATGGAAGACCTAGGAGACGTGCTGGATCGACTGATCCAAGCTAACCTAGTGCTTAAACCCGCGAAATGTTCCATCGGCAGATCGCAAGTCCCATTCCTGGGACACATATTATCTACTGACGGGGTACGCCCCTCACCTGATAACATACAAAAACTGCTGGAACTACCCAGGCCTAACACCGTGCGCCGCGTTAGGCGATTTTTGGGACTCTCTGGATACTACAGAAAGTTCTGTCCGAAATACGGTCAAATCGCCCAGCCATTGTACAATCTGACCAAGAAAGGTAAAGCCTTTCTGTGGAAAAAGGAACATGAAATGGCGTTCCAGTCGTTACGCGAGATGCTGACTAGCGACAACCTACTTCTCTTCCCGAATTTCCAGAAAACCTTCGTCCTCGCAACGGACGCAAGTGACTGGGGAATGGGTGCAGTGTTATCACAGCGCGATGATGAGGATAGACTCAGACCAGTCTCCTTTTGGGCAAAACCGTTTACCGACCCGATGACAAGATATAGCGTGATAGACCGAGAAATGGCGGCCATATATCATGCGGTGAAAAACTACAAAGTGTACCTAG
The DNA here is from genome assembly GCA_947462335.1 of Harmothoe impar. NCBI lineage: Eukaryota > Metazoa > Annelida > Polychaeta > Phyllodocida > Polynoidae > Harmothoe > Harmothoe impar. Next base: position 21,082,611 of record OX381708.1, on the reverse strand, counting down.
AAGGTAAGTGCTTTGAGATTCACACAGATCACAAGCCACTCATCTCTAGGATCACAAAGAAGGACCTGGGCGACTCAGCGCGAGTACTCAGGTGGTTGGACTACCTCCAACATTTTAACTTCGTCATTCATTATGTCAAGGGTGCGGACAACGTAGTCCCCGATTTCTGGTCCAGAATCTATGTCCCGATTGAGAAAGATAGAACACCTCTTGAGGACGAGAGAAACCTGGCAACCGAACCCAACCCAACCCAACCAGTACCAATGCAGCAGCTACGGGACGAGGGAGGTGACACCACCCCCACCGTAGCAACCGTAACTGCAGATGGAAAAGGGACAGGGGTAGGAAAGGGGAGACACGTAAGACATGAGAAGAAAAGGGCAGAGCGAGAACGGAGAGCGAAAGAGGTGGTCGAGCTTGTCTCACTTGAAACTGAGGCGCTAGTAAAAGCTCAGGATCGGGATGCGTTCTGCTCGCACGTACGCTGTTATATTGACAGAGGAAAATTGCCACTAGACAATAAGTTAGCAAGACAGATTTTGCTGTCGGGGGAGGACTATTTTGTGCACGAACAAGTACTGTTCAGATTCTCGTTGCCACCAGGCCGCAGCAGCGGTTTGGAAATTCGGCTAGTGGTTCCGAAGGAACTTCGGCTCCATTTTCTGAAGCAAAATCACGATGTGGTTCACGCTGGTCACAGAGGTTTCACAAAAATGATGGCCCATATGCGTCAGCGCCTCTTCTGGAGAGGGATGTGCGTAGATATAAAGAATTACGTAGAATCATGCGAGGTCTGCTGCGCTACGAAGAGAGCTACTCGACCGATCCGCGCACCACTCACGATAAGGGATCCCAGCACAAGGCCATTTTCAATGGTCTTTATCGATTACTTAGAGCGCCTCCCCACGACTGCCGAAGGAGATAGACACATCTTTTGCATGGTGGACTATTACTCCCGTTATGTGGTGTGTTGGAGTCAACCAGACATCACGGCAGCCACGTTGATAGAATACTTTTCTAACAACGTGATCTACAGATTTGGATCTGTACACACCCTCATTAGCGACAATGGTAGCTCCTTTGTAAGTACAGCGTGGAAAGAATTCACCGCCTACTTCGGTATCCACCACAAATTCGGTAGTTCTTTGAGACCAGAAAACCAGGGTTTGGTGGAAAGGTTCAATCGCTCGATTTTGACCATAATTAGAGCATATATCGACGAGAACCAGCAGAATTGGAATCATCTGCTCGCACCTCTGTCCTTCGCCCTAAACTGTAGCAAGGCAACCGCTTCTGGGGTAAGCCCGTATCTCTTGATACACGGTTTTGAACCCATCATGCCAGACATGAACCAACTCCCAGACCCCAGTCATGTGATAAAGTCAGTATCACAACGATTCGCTGATCACCTAAATGAGCAGCATAGAGCTCACGTCCAAGCTACGGAGGCCTTGAAGGTCAGCGCCGAGAAAATGAAGGCGAGATACGATATAAAGGCACATGAGGTGCCGCTGTCCCCTGGTGACCTCGTTTTTGTTTTCTGTCCAAGAGTAGCGGACAGGTCCCTCAAGGTAAAACTCTCCAGAATGTACCAAGGACCATACGTTATCCTCAGATTCCACACTGACGTCACGGTCTACTTGAAGGACGTGAACACAGGTAAATACATCCTAAAGCCGGTGGCAGTCGCCAGACTTAAGAAAATGGGTAAGGTGAATCAGAGGCAGCCTTTGGACATCCCGGAAGATCTCCCAGGGCTCGAAATGGCTGACCTACCCCCTCACAGTTTTGTGCAGGACGCGACAGACAACGTCTGTACCACAAAACCCACCACCACCCCCCAGAATCGCGACGAATCTGTGATACCCGCTGGGCCGCAGAACCCCCCACGCTCTAGCCGTACAGCACCAGATAAAAAGTCTAACCGGACTGCCGCCCCTCCTTACAAGGCCCCGGGGTCACGCTTAAGCAGAAGAACCCCCTTGGCCTATATGAAAGAGAACGGCAAACAGGAAGAAATCCTAAAAGAAATAACGGGGGTACTTGACGTAAAACGGGAAAAGGGGATACCCTATGTTAAAACCTTATTTCTGGATGGGACAGAGAGCTGGGTGCCCATCACATCCCTAAATGACACGGCTAGAAGACGCTTTCTAGACGACGATGTAATTGCAGAGGGTATTCAGGGAAAATAGGAATGGGAAGAATTACAGGTAAAACCATAACAAACATGTCATTTTGTTTATGCACCATGTTGTCCGACCCAATCCACATCTAGCTCGTACAGCTCGATACGTACACTACGAGCGGCAATCAACCCCAAGGTAAGATCGAGGTTTATCCGGCCGTATACATGCGCGGAAGACAGACAGAGGTAAGAACTACACAAGCGAGGCTAACACGCACTTAGTGACACAATAACCCTAGATAAGATAGGTACTGATAAGGGCCAGAGAGCCTGTACGAACAAACACCGATAAGAATGATACTCACAGAACCAATGGCTCACCGTAACATGTTAATGATATACATAAGCGTACGTAGGAAGACTGCACTTACAAGTAATGACAAGGGTGCCGCCCAAAATTATGTAGGCTAAATTGATAATCATAACCAGATGTGAGACATAACCCTGATCCCCTTATAACATTACTAATCCGATCGACACTGGAAAAATACCCGCCTTATTTGGATGAGATAGGAATGTGAGTATAGCCATGCCCTCACCCCTGGAAGATTCAGAAAGTACCAAACACCGCTTGTCATGGGGCCTGGAAGAACATCATATTGGGGGGAACCCACTTTCTGCCCATTTTTCATCGATCCTTCAGGTAAAAATCATTTAAAATTATGGAATGATATGATTTTTTTGGGTAAGAACCTTCCTGGGAGAGTTTTTTATGATTGAGAAGATGTTACTAAAATTTCCCATTATTTTGGTGTAATTTTGATCAAACTTTCCGTTACCATAGCATGAGTTATCCTAGAAATAGTGATTTGGTGAATTATTGGTTATTACTCAAAGGGCATTTATTCCATCTCAATTGATGAAGGGAATCCTGAAATTTTGCAGTTGGAGTATTTGGTCAAGATACACGTTTTGATATATCATTGCTATTTTGATAGAGCCATATCTTGCCTTTTTCAAATAAATATAGAAAACTAGAGTACTGCTGTCTAAATCAAGATCCTTAGTTTACAGTATCACAACTTTACCTATAGTCTGAATATTCACACAATTGCAAAAGCTTTGGAATAATCATCCCATCATCTATAGTCAAAAAACACCCAAAATTGATCTGGTGGCGGAAAGTTAAACCTTAATTACTAGAAATTAAAATCAGCCACATCCCAGGTTTCAAGACACATATGCCTGTAGAAACATATAGCCACTTTGACCTAAACACACTTGCAAGCCCCCCCATACAGGACCCATGTCAACAGGCAGAGAATGGCTTGACAAAAACAAAAACAAACAAGAAACACTTCCAAGGTGAAGGGTGACAAACTAACACTGCCAACATGAATGGCTTGCAGGTGATGACCAAAAACCCAGTCCTACTTAACAAGATCAATCATATCTTCTATCTCTCTAAACAACACAAGGCATTTCCCCCCCCCCCCACACCCCAATCAGGATAATTAGTGGGGGTATCAACAGGTATTTTCAAGGATAACAAGGCATTATCTGAATCAACATATACTTTAGGGATGAACATGTACTTTGGGGGTATCAACAGGTATTTTCAAGGATAAGAAAGCATTATCTGGATCAAATTTGCACTTTAAGGATGAACATGCACCTTGGGAGGATCATCAGGTATTTTGAGGGATAAAGAGGCAAAAGCAGGATCACCAGGTACTTTCAGGGATAACAAGGCATAATCAGGATAAGCATGCACTTTAGGAATAAACATGTAATTTGGGGGATCATCAGGTAGTTTGGGGGATAAAGAGCCAAAAGCAGGATCACCAGGTACTTTCAGGGATAACAAGGCATAATCAGGATAAGCATGCACTTTAGGAATAAACATGTAATTTGGGGGATCATCAGGTAGTTTGGGGGATAAAGAGCCAAAAGCAGGATCACCAGGTACTTTCAGGGATAACAAGGCATAATCAGGATAAGCATGCAATTTAGGAATAAACAGTTACTTTGGGGGATCATCATGTATTTGGAGGGATAAAGAGGCATAAGCAGGATCAACAGGTTGTTTTAAGGATAACAAGGCATTAGCAAGAGGTATTTTAGGGATGAACAGGTACTTGGGAAGGATCAAAAGCTACTTTAGAGATGAACAAGTACTTCACAGATCAAGATATAATGCAGGATCAGCTTGTACTTTGGGGGATGAACATGTATTTTGGGGACCAACATGGAGAATGCAGATCAAAGTGATTATAGAGATCAACATGAGACATTGACCCCCCCTGCCACTAAATACGTAACCCAGCAGATAACACCAATGCAGGACTACCAATTAAAGCAGATTGAGCTCAGGGCCAAGACTAAGTCTGCCTTGAGGGGGATCAGCTGGGGCTGAGCACACTGCACAGCCTAGGGGATCTGTGGGTTTGTGCAACTCAGGAGGGAGTTAGGGCATTAGCTATCAGGCAGTCTTTATTATCCCCTGTAGTTAACCCTAAGCCCCTTGGGAAGAGATAGCAATGGGTGGTCACCACTGGGAAATGGCCTACACCTCGAGGCTTGCTGGGGGGCCACTACCCATCCAAACACCAGTGCACTCCAGACACCACAGAGCTCACACCTAGACACAACACTACTCAGCACTCATGTATCACTGCTGCCTCCACCCCACCCCTGCAGGCCTAAGGGTCCACTGCCCTGACACACTGTACCAATCATCAGCATGTAAGCATACCTGTTTCAACCTTTAATGTTTATACACTTCTGTGCTACAGTCACACAGACATTGCAGACCTAAGGTAGGTACCACATTTTGACAGCTATTTTGAGACACTGCACAGCCTTGCCATGTAACCCAGTTGACAGTTGCAGGACACACCTGCCCACCCTCAAACCTAGATACCCTACAAGTATAGTATGGGCCACACCTGACATATAGACAGTATATATATAAAGAGGAACAGACATCTTTTGGGGATAAACTTACACACCCTTAGTGGCAGACCAGAACACAGTTTGAGCAAGCAGTGATAGAAAGGGAATGGAAAAAGAGCATACCAATGGAGAATGGAAGGATTGAAGAAATGATACAGAAAACCCTAGCTAGGTGTATGCATCATTGGTACAAGAAGGACATAGGCACTGGTATATAGTAGGCACTGATGGACCCCTCTTGCACAACATGGCTTACATGGTGCTTATGTTAGTGGCCTGCGCAACCCACTACAACCTTTCGGACCCAGGTCTGCTTGGGAATTATCAAAATTGAAAAGCTATGTTGTTTGTATAGGGGCTCCTAGTCATCAGTGCATTTCACAGTGATTATGTGGCAAGGAAGCCCAGTATTGCAACGTTGGATTGAATACTAAGTACCAATGATTTGAACTGCTGCAAACTGTCAAGATGATGGGAGGACACACAAATGGTCACTACTATTGGGTTACAAATTGATTACAGCTTAACACAAGGGAAAGATACTGTCTATTAGAGTGCTAGGATTGAAATAAAAGTATGAGAGGGACACCCCACCACCACCCCCCCCCCCACCCCAATTGGGGGTTGCTAGAGAAGACTTAGTGCCTGGGTACAGTACAGACCCAACACACACCCCCTAGGCCAATCAGCACCCCCCCCCCCCCCACCCCCCCCCCTGAGCTTACCGCTGTAGCATGGCAACATAAGCTGTTGGGAACAACACAGTGAGGTATATAGGGTGGCTGTGCTGAAGGTCCTCCTCACTTGCACACAGCAGGCCTAGAGGAAGGACCTCCAGACAGCCAACACAGTCTCAACCCTCCACCAGTCTGACTTCTACACAAAGGTGAGTTTGAAGTTTTTCTGCACCTATAACATATAACTTAACAACTAGAGGAGTTGCACATGCAACTTTACACCTCCACATTTACTTGTTTGAAGAACAAGACTTGCATACTCTCACATGCCCACAACTACTTTGGATAGATACTTAAAAGAAGAGACACTCTAGCAGTAGACAGCCAACTATGCCATTTTTGTGTGACACTGGCCATTCAGGTACTGCCCCACTTGCAGTCCTTCCTGCCACCACTTCACCATGAGACATAGAGTGCCTCTCACCTTAGTGGGACATGAGGGTTGCCATCCACACAACAGCAAGCATGGAACAGCTGTGTTAGTATTTAATGTACACATTGCCCTTAGCACTCTTGCATACTGTGTACACCTTCAAAGACCCAGGGTACAGCCCCTGGTTCCAGCTGTAGCACCCCCAATACCGATATCATATCACTTACCAGTTAAGGACAGCTTGCTCACAACCTCCACATGCTGACGCCTTGGTCAGAAAGTTTAACTTAACATAAGCATCTATAGAACTACCCTAGTTGGTTCACAGGGCTAGTGCTAACAACTCTAGGCCGATAGGAATTGGAAGGAGAACACTTTAATGGAACTAAGGTGACACCTTCAGTAGTATTTTCCTCTTTAAGCATTCAGACTAACACATCGCTAACCACTACGCTGTAAGTACAGCAGGGACAACATCGAACTCGCACAGAGAGGAATAAACCCCACACACAGCATGGTAAGGTTTCTTTATGGACTTTTTCAGGTACAGGCCTAAGATGGGCAAGCGGATGCTCGTGCTGGTCGGCTGCTTCCTGCTGATGGCTGGGGGCAATGTCGCTGCCGAGGTACTGGCAGACGACATATGGCCCTCCCCTCTGCCTCCCCGACCGACCAACCTTAACCATCCCCCACCCAACCAGCCCTTACCCCACCATCCTGCAGATATTGCACCATCAGGAAAGGTTATTGAGAGACAGAACTACGGTGTCCTATTCGAACAGCTACCACAACACTTATTGATTGAACAGAAATTTTACGAAGCCGTAATCATTATTCCCAGACCAAAAGAGCTGCTACTCCCAGCCCCATCATATGAATGGAACCTCAGGTGTTTCGATTACAAACACTGTCAGCCCTTTAACCCATTGCTTTTGAAGATGAAAAAGGTGTATGTCACCCTTAGGCAAGAATTGCAGGACATGGCTAATAACTCTAGATTACTTTTCCCAACACCCACCGACCCGAAAAAGGCACGCACAACCCGGGGGCTCCTGAATGTGATAGGGTATGCAAGCTCGTATTTATTTGGTACCGCTAACAGCGATGACATCAAACGCCTATCTAACAGAATTATTGAATTGCAAAACAAATTGACCGAATCACAAGCCGACTACACCGGCATTTCCGATGATGTAGCCAGATTGGCGAACGCGTCCGCCGCGTCCCTTGACAATCTGGCTAGAGAAATTAAGGCACAAATCCACCATTTCCAACTGTCAACACTAATTCAATCAAAAGAGATAGCCGGGCTTCAGGAGGGCACGACGAAAAACAACAAGCTTGTCACCTTTTTGGACGGCATAACACGATTTCTGGCTATCCACACACTCCAGTTCCGAGCTCTGGACCTGTATATAAATAAGTTCTCACGTTTGATGTCTGCTGTTGAGCTAGCCAAAATGGGGTATTTGTCGCCAGATTTAGTGCCACCCCAAGTCTTGGATAAAGCACTTAGAGACGTAGTTGCCTTAGCCGGCCGCCAAGACTTGCTCCTGGTACATACTGCCCTTGAATTCTACTACACCCACACAACTACCACTTTCATGTATAGCGAACATAGTTTCTATGTCCATATCAAGATCCCTGTTTCCCGTGATGTCTCTTGGTTCAGATTATACCATGTCCATACCTTTGCGATGCCGTCCCAATCACGTAAATTTAAAGCACACACCAAAATTGACACGACAACTAGTCTCCTAGCAATTTCACAGGCTACCGACGCTTTCGTAGAGATTGACAAAAACGATAGACAGAACTGCGGCGGAAAGGAGGTATACCAGTGCATGGCTATACCCAATAGAATTCCCACCCATAACCCATCATGCATTTACGCTATCTTTAACAATGATAGGGAAACAGCCGCTCAAAAATGCACCCACATGGTGTACCCAAACATTCAGGCACCACTGTACGTACGCAAACTCCCTGATTCAAGAGTGTTGGTAGTGTCTGACTCCCGTGAAGTTCAGATTACCTGCCTAACAACCGAAATTATTCCCTGTGACATTTGTATAATAACTCTGCCATGTGACTGTGTAATACACACACAGAACCACGAGGTTTACCCTGACCCTGTGGCATGTGCAAATCAGACAGTAGTAGAAACGGTCCATGGCATAAACATTCCCTTGACAGAAACCTTCGGCCTAGATCTCCCAGACGACATATTCATGTCACACACCGACAATAGCTCATACGGCCTGGTTCTACCATCCTTAGAGGAGTGGTATGCCAATGACTCAGCGCCCATGCATGCAGGGGTAGCCCTGCATGCGCTGGCAGCACAAATCAAACATAGGGCAGTAGAAAGAAAAGAGGAGGCAAAAAGAAACTGGTTCACCCAGTACTACCACAAAGCAACAGCAATGGCAGATCCATCCGTTTGGGTATGGCTCGCCGTTCTATCAACCATAATTATAATCAAAATTGTAGTTTTATTCAAAATGTCGCGATCACTGAAACGCCTTACAATTGCATCAACCATTTATTCAAAACTGGATGGGACACTCGCATTACCTAGAAGAAAGAAGACCATTATTGACACAGCCACCCCTGACCCAAAATTTTTTAACCCCAACCTCTTAAATTCCAAGATAGACAGCGATATTCTCACCCTAGATACTATTTCAGAATTGGCCGCTCTCCTGTTTTGCATCTTTATTGCTGTAAAAATACTACGGTTCCTGTGGGACAGGAGAGCATCCCTGTGCGCCAGGATGCTCAACATGGGAGCAGTTCAGAATATGGCGCAATCCCTCCCCGGCATGACAGTCCTTTTAAAAATTGGAACCCCCAAAATTAACGAAACAGTCTGCTTACACGAGTTTTTAACCAAGTTAGATGAGTACACCATACTAAATGTCCCAAGGCTGGTCCAGCTCCGCGTGAAAAGAACATGCTTTGCCTATGCTTTGAAATTGCACTGGTCCGGCCCACTGATCCGAACTGACGGCGTTACCTGCAACTCAAGCTATCTCCCGTCCACCATTGACCTACCCTGGTGGGCAGGCAGAAAGCTACGCAAGATTCAGGGCGATGCCGTCAATATGGCTAGTAGCGCAGTGCTTTTGGTCCAGAGAGGGGCTGCAGAAAAATTAAGGTCCTCCCGATTCCCTATTGCTAGATCAGGGAAACAAACCGACATCCTCCCAACTAATGTGCTCTCTGACATAAGCCGGATGGCCAGACGAGAAGATAGGAGACGTAGGGCCCACACAGAGGCAGCATCTGCCTCTGCCTGCGCCTCTCCGGACGAGCTCGTCCTAGCTGTCACCCCACCCCCTTACCCCAGTACCAAAGCAGAGGAGCAGCACAATCCGACCAGTGCATCACTACCATCGGCGCCCACCCAGGGGCCCGACGCGGCACCCATGGGCCACAATAGCCTGTACCCACCTGCATGGAATTCCGCTCCGACACAGCCCTTAGTAGGGAACTATTCATCTGAATCCGATTTTGATTCGGACTAGCCAGGTAAGTGCCATGGGTCCCCCCTTTATGCCTTTACTCAAATGTGTCTGGCAAGCACAAAGGGAACCCACACTGGCCCCTCCCCATGAAGATAAGGTTGGAAGGAGACATGGGGACAAGATCCCTCTGTAAGTAGTAACATTGATATTCTGGGCAATCCATGACTCCCGCCCAAGACAAACAAAGTAAAAGGGATGCATATATACTACATGTAGAGACCATGTCGTGGATGCTGAAGATAACAATGTCACCTAACAAAAAACAAAAAAAAAAAAAAAAAAAAAAAAAAAAAAAAAAAAAAAATCGAGTCACTACTGTGCCTCGATCACTTAAGAAATGATCAAGCCCTATCTACATTAGAGACCTCTAAATTGATCAAAATCCATGCCCAAAATTTGAACAAAACCTGATTAAGACAAATACAAATTTCTAAAGATCCTAAATTCAAAAACCAAGATAACGTAAGAAGCATGATAATACACAAGAGTACCGTTACTAAGACTTGCCTTACCGCACCTCTAAACTCCAGCTCCGCAAGATGTCCGCAGCACAACCCGCCACCACCACCCGGCCATGCGACAAGGAAGGCACTTTCACCACCGAGGAGGCAGGGCGGCCGACACCACACCGAGACGGGGCAGCGGACGGGGGAACGATGAGGGCGGATACTACACAAGACGCTGCAACTACGCCACGGAGGAGCGGCACGGCATCCCGAACTGCGGGTGGCAACCCCGCACAACACCAAGCGCAACAGCCACATCGCAACCGAGACTTGGCGGCCAAGCTGTTTGCCGAAATTGCCATCTTGGAGGCGAGGACGCTGGCCACTCTTTTAGACCAGCTAATCGACGACGAGGACGACAGGGAGTGGCCGCGTTCGGCCTCGGTTCAACACGAGCTGCGCCTGGTGGACATGGACGAACCAGAGGGCGGCTCGAACGGCTCGAGCAGCTCATCGCGCGGGTGGAAGGTATCCTCCTTCACCAAAATGAAGATCAAGGGGCCTCGTCGTCATCGGTCGGGACTCAGACAGAGCCCGACCAGATCGACGACCAGCTCACACGAGATGACCCGGTCCCCAGGTACTGCGTCACCGCAATGGTCCATTCACAGTCACTCGCCACCAACAATACAGGACCCCCTCTCGACCTACACCAACCTGCTGCCCGGCCACAACCCCCCGTCGCCCCAGTTCCGACCATGCGCATACCACAGCCACATCGCAACCAGCTGCAACCCGACACCACCCCAGGTCCAGCCATCCGCACCCCACAGCTACTTTCCGCCCAACCCGACACCACCCCAGGTCCAGCCGTCCACATCCCACAACTACTTTCCACCCAACCACATCCCGACACGACCCCAGGCCCAGCCATCAACATCCCACAGCTACCTTCCGCCCAACCACAGCCCGACACACCCCCTGTACACACCACAGCCCGGGGAGCACGCCCAACAGCAGTAATACGACCGCTCAGGCAACCGGTTAGCCAGAGCATAGGCAGGGGAGCCCTGTTAAGACGCTTAGGCATTTTGCCAGAAACACCACGACCAGGAGGGCAGCTACGGGACACTGCGAATGAAGAGGAATCACAAACCACATAATACATCATGAACATTATTACAAAGAGAAATATGAACTTTGCAAGAAAGAACATTGTATTCGGCACTCAATACCTCCCATACATATACCTTTTATACTGGACACACCGACTATATGAGCATATCGATACTGTTCAGACGTATAATCTCGCGTTACGAATACACCAGAGAGGATGAAAAACAAATAGAGCCGTCCACACATGTATAATAAGGACTGACGGATTATATAACTTTACCCTTACTCTCAAAAACATAAACATTCTGACCCCTATTTTTTGCCTAGAAATTACCTACAAAGATGAGATGTATATCATTACATAAGTTAAGGACAGTACATTATATGTGTTTAGTTTAACGTAGATGTTATGTATATAATTACGGATACATAACAAAGATAGGTTGATTACCTAAGAGATAAGATTAAGGGAGAAAACATGTCTAATATTTCAATTATATAAGTTAGGGATAGATAAATTATATGCGTTTAGATAGGATTATCATAGATGTCATGCGTATAACTACTGATACATAAGCTGATTACCTAAGAGATAAGATTAAGGTAGAAAACATGTCTACTATTTCAATTATATAAGTTAGGGATAGATAAATTATATGCGTTTAGATAGGATTATCATAGATGTCATGCGTATAACTACTGATACATAAGCTGATTACCTAAGAGATAAGATTAAGGTAGAGAACATGTCTACTATTTCAATTATATAAGTTAGGGATAGATAAATTATATGTGTTTAGATAGGATCATCATAGACGTCATGCGTATAATTACTGATACACAAGTTGATTATCTAAGATATAGGATTAAGGTAGAGAAGATGTCTACTACTTCAATTATATAAGTTAAAGATGGATAAATTATATATGTTTAGGATTAGGATATATATATGATGTGTATAAGTAAAGATATATAAGTTAAGTATAGGTAAATAATATATTTCATATAGGATTAGCGTAGATAAGATGCGTATTATCAAAGTTACATCAGCTAAGGATAGGTCAATTATATGTAGGTTTATATAGGACTAATGCAGATGAAATGTGTAATATTAATGGCATATGAGTTTAGGAACATACGAATTATATACGCTCAGAAAAGGAAGATGAAAGGCATGTAATAACGGCTTACGATATACATAAGGGAAGAGACGAACTATATGCGCATAACCGGTTGAATAGAAATAACAATATCTTAGAATAGGAAAACGATATAATCTGACATTTTTCACTGTTTACTTGTATGTATATGTATACTCAACTATGAACAAGACACTCAGCCAACCATGAAAAATGAATAAGAGTGGAGCTTATGATCTTCATTGTCCGTCGGAGCCGTGTTAGAGAAATCTAACACCCCTTTTAGGCCTCAAGTCGAAATTTGAAAGGTTAATGTACAATAATGTATACCTGTCCTCACCCCCCCCCCCCCGCCCACCCTTCCCACATAAGTATCAAATACCCCCACCCCTACTACCTGGAAGCAGTTACAGCTTATGTAACCCCACCTATGCCCACCCCCCCCCCCCCCCCCACCCACCTTCCCTTAGTAACCCCAAACACACCACCCCCAGCCTGGACACCTGGACTGCCCACAGGCCAGAGCTCCCCTGACCAGCATAGCAAGCACACCTGCATCTCCACAGCTCCACACACACACACACCACCCAAGCCCAGAGCCCCAACACAGGAGGAACCACACTATACACACAAGGTACATTTTATTTATGGTTGGCTGACTGTCTTTATATATCTTCTCACACCACTATTCCTATACAGGGAATGAATATTATTAATAAAAACTATAGTACCTCGCAGCAAGGAGTCATGTTGACCTGATTTAAACTAGATTCTACTTAAGGCCTTCTGGCCACAGACCAACACCACATCTGGTGGGCATTCTTCAATAACTACACCACAGGAGGACACATGGTCAAAACCCCAACAAATAGACTATTATTATATATTACATCTGGAGGAGGGTTTCGATCATGTGTAGGGGATGTGTGTGACTTATAATGGGTGGGAGATCGATGTTACAGAGTGATTAATGGCTACATACATGTGAGGCCAAAACAGTGCCTTTCCGATTTGGGATATACACCAACACACAATGTAGAGCCTGGAATGCTGCAAACGATTTTATTTATTTATTTTTTTTTTTGGGGGGGGGGGGAGGGAGACATGGGCGGAAACTCTGGTGGTTCTTAAAATAAGTTAAATTGCAATACATGTACATGTATAGGGAAATATCACACTGTCGATGGTCGTTATAACCAGGAGGGGGGCTGTTCCTGAGGATTGTGTGTAGGGATATAGACACATGCACAGAACCTACGGGATGCTAATTGAACATGAAATGGTCCATTCTGCATGGACCCTTTTCTAGAGGTCAAATGACTGGTTGATAAAGTGGAAAGGGATGTGGCTATACATGGGGTAGTGTTTGGTCTGGTGCTTGGCGTGTTTGAGGAATATGAGCCCCGATTCATGAGCACGTCTTTAGGGCCTTAATGGGTGATGTGGGGGTCAGTGTGCTGTAAGGGGTATCAGGAGTTCATGTGGTGACCAGGCCGCCCCCACCCCCATACAGAGGTGTTTGTGGCCATGTTGAGCATCATGAGCATGTACTTAACATGTCAGCAGCATGTCACACCCAGCCCTCGGTGCTGACACTCACGGCCCATTCAGCGGCCCTCACCCACACCCACAATGGTGCTGCTGTATGGCAGGCCGGCCAGGCACTAAGAAAGCGGCCTGTCTTTGATGTACCATCTTATGTAAAGCTAGCGGTACTCGGCACAAAGCCGGCTCCTTGAGGCACCGAGAGGTGAGGTGTGGGGTGCAGGAGGGCTGCAGGCTGGGCGGGGTGGGAGGGGGAGCAGGCACAGGTATGGTCACCACCCCTAGGGGCAGGTAGTGACCGCTGCAAACATGCCCCACCCCTGTGGTCCCTGGTCACCCCGCCCCACCCACACAAAGCGGCCGTCCCACCCGCGGGTGGGACCGGCAGCAGCAGACAGTCCACCAGCAGACTTCTCACACCTTGTCCGGTTATTGTACCTGACATAATGATTCCACCATCCTGGTGCCCCTCTGCTGGGGCCGCCATAATGGGTGACCGTTAGAGCAGGTTATATAAAGGACAGGCCCTCCTCCACCGTGCTGCCCCCTGACCCCCCAGTAGTCAGGTCTGCAGACCGCCCTGTGAGGCCGCACAGACAACCCAATACTCACATGCAGCCATGTATGTACATCCCACTACGGTACACCTTACAAACCAACACTCAAAGAAATACCAAATTACAGTGCTGGTCACCTTAGGTGTCAATCAAGTCAATCTGGTGAGAATTACAGGAGACTTTCATTGAGGAATCCGTGAATGGCGCACATGATTCAAAGCTGGTTCCTTTATCTCTGCATGGCGTGCCTGGTACCAGGCTTCTACAGGAACCTGTTCACTAGAAGTATAGTCTATAGACAATATAGCCTTCGTGTCTAACAGGTGATGTGTAGAACCAGTGAAGGTCATTGGTAGAACCAGAGATGAAGAGAGAACAGAGAAAACGGGGGTCGTCCTCTATATCTCTAGCTGCATGGTATAGAACCAATGCGCCTCCATTGAATGTCTGTGTTAGAACAGTACACACGCCGCTATGTTGGCCTGAACAGAGGAAATATTATGATACTTAAAATCTTTCTTCTGGATTTGTTCAAATTAGACGCCAATGAGAAAGGGGGGGGGGGTCAGGTTACCGTCGCGGGTCATGGCGGATTGAAATACAAGTAGAAATACCGAAAATTCGTCTATCATTTAAATAAGTTTACTGTGTCACCACTGTGTCGCATGTATGACTGCAGATTGTAGATACGGTCATTGATGAGGACTGTGACACATGGCGACATAAGATGGCTATTAATACTCAAGTGTGTTATTTCCCCTCACAGACAAGCATCTGTCCAGCAAAAAGACCATAGTGTTTTTCAACACCTTCAGGCAACATGGTTTGAAATTCCCTTTTTTTTTGTCTCCACGAACAAATATGTGGAATATAGTTTAAAATTTAACCCAAATTTGCCAAAAATCACTGATATACTGGGACTGCCAATGGATATGTCACTAGGGTATGGCCCATACCCTAGTGACATACACTGTAAAAAAAATCCGTCAAAATAACGGAGATTCTCTGGCAACGCTGGGTGCCGGACTTTCACCGTAAAAATAACGGTCACTGTCATTTCCAGTTCACCGTAATTTTAACGGTGAAAGTCCGGCACCCAGTGTTGCCAGTGAATCACCGTTATTCTTACAGAATACGGGACATCACTGTCATTTCAATACAGTGCCTAAACAATAGTTATAATGGTATTTTGTGTAATTTAGCTCATTTATCCCAGTATTTTTCCGTCCATTTATCCACCTATAGATACCTAACTCTATGCTCAATATGGTTCCATGCCAAATTTGGTACCATGTCCAATCAGCAATAGCATCTTAGACTCAAGACTTCAGGCCTAATCATTAGGAATCAGTCTATGAGAGCCTTCTATGAGAGCCTTATGAGATGCTTCTCGACACTTTGTAATGCCAGTCCATGAGAAGAAGTCACTCTAGTATGGCTACAGAGCAAACCTTACAGCTGTTTATCTATATATTTTTCTTATTACCACAAAAATGGTGTTCTTGGCATCCATGAAAATCTCCTCATGAACCAAACTGCCACCTGGTGTGATAAAACTAAACATCAATTTAACAAAGCTTCACCATAAAATAGTTAAACTGTGTTTCTCTGTAAAATAAACTGTGTTTCACTGTGCTGAATTACAGATATTCAAAGTAAAATTGATCGACTTTACATTTCTCCACTGTAATGATATATGATGATGATCCACCATAAAATTTTACATTGATTCTCTGTATATTCAACAGAATATTTTTACAAGACAAAGCTTCACCGTAAATGAATAAACTGTGTTTCACCGTACTAGATTATAGATATTCACAGTAAAATTGGTTGACTTAACATTGCCTCACCGTAATCACATTTACAATGATCCACCGTAAAGTTTTGCATTGATTCTCCGTATATTCAACTGAATCTTTTTACAGTGTACCTGAATCACACCAGCTTTTGACCCAGCGTCCACAAACCCCCCAGCATGCCATCACGTCACCCGACACCGTCCTGTAGATGCAACATCTGGGTAAAGGACACACACGTCTCAAGGTACATCCATCTACACATCCATCCACACACACCAGCTACACACCCACCCGATCTCTGATCGCGCTGTCCTGTTGACAATAGCTGGTTGTCAGGGGCATGGCACAGGTCTGCCACTCCGAGCAGGAGGGGGGAAGGGGGCAGGGACAGAAGAAGGGAGGCATATAAAGAATATAGCACCATGCTGTGCCACCATTTCAATATTTCAACATTATTCATTGGTTAGAAATGAAACATCGGAAAACAGAGGGATAGCGAACTTAGAAGACAGAGATGACAGCAGTCACAACCTATCTGGTATAGGTTTACTCTACATAAATCCATATACTGTATCTTTATATTTGTCTGTAAATCTTGTTTATCTCGTATGTGTTACCTTTCATCTTATATTTGAGTTTGGAATTACCAAGTAACTACTTCAAGGACTATCTTTCACGCAACCAATGTAAGTGGAAAAACGTCATTTTTACACTGTAAATAGTTACTGTTAGTTAACAGCACAATATACTGTAAATTTACAGAACATTTTGCTGTAGTCGGAAATACAGAACTATTTGCTGTATATTTACCGACTTCTGTGCTGTAAATCATATTTACAGTAATGTTGCTGTAAATTTACAGCACATGATCTGTAGATTTCTGCCACATGGTGGCAGCACTATATCATTCTGTGTAACAATTCTTGTACGCACTGTATTTTGGGGGGTAAATAAAGCCCCTTGTCTGTCAAAACATAGTAAAATAAGAATTTGTGAGAGAAACTTCAGCAAGATATTGTATAAGGTATTTCAACTTGCAGAAATGTGTCAAATAATGCAAATATCAGCAAAAGTATACAATAGATACCACATCTGTGGAAAAATCAAATCCTTAACTGTCTGAACTGTGTAGTGCTGGTATCACATACAGTTTAGCTGGATAAGTGTTAAAACCATTACATTGTGTAATGTTTGTTATCCATAATGCAACTGAAGTAATGCAGGAAGGTTCTCTCCATGCATATCAATTGAGATCAATTGATAATAACAATAATTAATGATAAAAAAAACTCAACTTATGGCATTTACAGTACTTTCTGCTGTTAAATTACAGCATACAATATACTGTAAAATTACAGCAAAATGTGCTGGCAGTTTTGGTTCCAGTAGATTTTGCTGTAATTGAACAGAAGAATATACTGTAAAATTACAGCACATTCTTCTGTTTAAATTACAGCAACTGAGTTGCTGTAAATTTACAGCAAAATGTGCTGGAACCAAAACTGCCAGCACATTTTGCTGTAAATCTACAGTGGTTACTTCTAACAGTGTAGGGCGATTCTTACAATAAATGTTTCAATCTCAATCTCAATCTCAATCTCACAGAGATGCGGAGGGAGAGGCCGTGGGAGAGGCAGAAGGAAAGAGGGAAAATGAGAGAGGATATGTGTCGGAGATGGAGTGGGTGGGGTTTGGGAAGTTTGGAGCTCGGCACAACGGCCACATTGAGGAGGTACCGGAGGAGGGTGGAGGACAGGTGCAGGCTGACGTGTGTAAGGTGAGGCAGGAATGACGGCGTCCAGGGGGAATGTTCACTAATGGTTAACTAAGGGTTAACTGGTTGATGTCGGATGAAAGATCTTGTATCAACGTTGAAATAATGTTTCAAGGAAAACATTATTTAAAAAACGTTGGTTCAACGTTAGAATACAGGTAGGAGATAACATCCAGAACGTGGACTCAAACCAACGTCTATTTAGGGAACATTCACAAATGACGTCACCTTTTTTAGGGTCATTTTCAGAACCCCCCCACCCCCTTGTCACCTTTTGTCACCTACCAGCAATAACCCCCCTAAGAAAGACGTCACTAATTTTGAAGACCCCCCCCCCCACCAGCTTAAATGCACGGTCTTATACAGTTCAACTTGATATAGACATGAGGGTACAATCTAATAATTCATAAATATACATACTAATACCTGAATAACCTCTAAATTCTCCTCACTGATATCTGTCACTGTCTCATGAAAGTGATGCAGGTGCAAATGGTGATGTATTGTATATGACCGGTTCACGTTTTTTGACCAGTCAACAGAATAGCCCAAAATTTGAAGTTCTCCTTGTCCTTGATACATACATTGTAGTTATAAAGTGTTACATTTAGATATCTGTCACTGTAGATATAAGTGCTAGACGCTGGTCAGATGTCACCAGATCAAATAAGTCACTATTTGCACCTGCATCACTTTGGTGAGACAAAGTCATATTTTTCCAGTTGTAGCATTATACATATATATTGAGGACTAGTACTAGTTCAAGTCACTTTCTGAACCGTGTGACAATAGGTAATTAGTTGCCATTCCAGCTAGATAGCTGAGATACTGTTACATTGACATCAGCTTTAACACTGATATGTAAAATATCAGGGGAATTCCCTTATCCTAATTGGTCATTTTCTTTAAATTGTTATAATGCTACATATTGTTATTTTTATTGATAAATATGTCTGGAGTTGAAAAGGTGATGTCACACAGACCCTGAGACCCCCCCACCCCCATGTCACTTTTTGTCACTAAATCCAAAGACCCACCCACCCCCTAGCAGGTGACGTCATTTGTGAACGTTCCCTTAAGCATTTGGTTGAACGTTGATTTAAAGTTTTTTGGGTGATTCCAAGTTTACCAGATGCTGATGGAACTAGGTTTGATGCCTCCCTCTTAAACTAGTATAAGTATAAAAGTATAATGATCATTTCTAATATTTATATCATCTTTTATATCAACATTCAGTGTATGAATGAATATATCTACGCTAAATAATCTGCTAGATGCAAAATAAACGTTTTTCCTCTCTGACATTAAAATCCACAGGGAAGGCATGTAGCGGAAATCAATGCCCATTCTCTGCGCCCAGGACATATCACATGGCATGTGTGTATGTGTGTGTGTGTGGGGGGGGGGGGGGGGCTGTAAAAAGGAGAGGTTAGGGTAGACTTGCTCAAGTCCTAGAATTTGAATAAAGACAAAAAAATACTTTTCTCAACTATACTTTTCTCAACTGTCTAATTCTGGAGGGGAGGAGGAGGGGAGGGGACAGTGGTAGTGCGTGGCAGAGTAGAGTTCACTCTGAGGCAGGCCAGTCTAAGGTTAGAGGTACAGCTGTAGTGGATTCAGCGTGTTGTCAGCAATGGATGAGGCAGTGGTGGATCTGTCTACAGAATGAGCCGTGACCGATGGCATCTCCATCCACATCGCCCCGTGCTGGACACATCAGGGGCACTGCCCGGGTTTAATTGGATTAAGGGGTGGCAACAGGGGGTGAGGATCCACTGTAAACTGTCACACACACACAAATCGATTCCCCCTGCTTGCCCCATGCCGACCCCTGCCGACACTCAGGTGTGTGGGGAGATGAGGGATCGGGGTCCCTTTCAATTTGGTAAGGCCAAGAGAGAAAATGTGTTTGGGAAAATCCAAAGTGTATAAAACTGTAACAGATATACGGGATATTCTGCCGCCCCACGGGTAAGCTATTAGTAAACGAATATAAAATATTTGTGTTTTGAAAAAAAGGTTTAATGATGGTGCATCCAAGACGCAACCCCTTGTTGCTTGGTGTGCTTCCCCGGAGGTGCATGGGTGTCTTTGTGACACTAAGGGAGGGGGGGTGGTACGGGGGGGGGTGTAGCAGCACAGGTAGAGGATGCCGCTAGTTATCCGTCACCCACACCACAATGACCATACAGCACGCCGATCCAGCACACCACGGCTACACGGTGTGTTCTCCGTTACCATGGAGTTTACACACACGGAGCCGAGAAAAAAGGAGAGGCGGAATAAAGGAGGCATGACCAGACAGGGGAGACTGTATCACTTCCACCCGAGCGGCGCTCCATAATGGCCGCTGGGCGTTGTGAATGGCACGTGTAGCATTCCACATATTCTGGTATAGTGGCTGAATGTGAGGGTACAATGGGGGTGGGCAGGATGGGGTTCCTCTGTGTGGGGGTACCACGCCTCCAGTGTGTGGGAAGCAGGTAGATGGGGTTAGTGGCAGAACACCTGTACAGCGGCCACAACACACTGTGTACACCACCAGTGGGGGTTACAGGCCCAACACCCAACACTCCCCCACCCGGGGTGCTAGCCACCATGGGACTTCTCCCTCATCTGCTAATATCAAAGGACAAGCCATAATTCGCAGAAAATACCCAATAATGGCCATTTGGGACGTCGTAAATTAGTAGCGGTGAGAGCGTGTAGAGCTGTATACAGGAAGGCCTAGAAGAGCTGTGAGGATCTATTGGGGCTGCAGGCACCTGGGGGGAGGGCACAAAGGGCGCAACACATTCACAGGTCGGGAGGTCAATGCATGGACATAAATGTTGGCGGTTTTATTTGCTGACATTGGCACGATACTTCCCCCACCCAGCAGCACCTCGGTGTGACTGCCGTGCACGTCCTGCTACTTCCCGTCACTACTCCCACACCCCCACACACACTTGTATCTGTACTTCACATCAGCCCTTTATTACCACACCCCTCTCAATGCATTCATGACATTTCCCCAGGTTCCTCCCAGTTGCTATGTGAATAAATGTCAGTGGATACCGATCTGGGTATTGGGGTTAGGAGCCCCAGCGGAAATAACCCTCCAAATGGCTCTAAGCGTCCATTACCAGCACAAAGGCTGCAAAAGAGCATGTGAGTATTATTCAGGCCGGCTTTATAGTGGTATGTAATTACCCCAAATAAAGCATATACAGCGCCGACCTGCGGGCTTTAAAGTCAGGCCGCCAAATATCCACTTTATTCAGAAATGTATACCATGTAATTCAAGTTTGCAGCTAAAGGACTCCAACTGCCCTCCCAGCTTTGTGCACCACCCTTAATCTTTGGCCTCTGCACCGTAATGTTTGACCATAAATCCCGCCCCTGTATTTGCCCGATTCTGCTTCATCCCAAATCACCCGCACAAATCGTAATTTTGCACCTGTCAGGTGGGCTTTGATGTGCTGACCGCACCTCCCGTAACCTCCTTGACCACTGGCCGCCTGGGTGGGGCTGGGGGATGGACAGGTGAGGGTGCTGGTTGCTGGGGCAGTGTCAGGGCACTGGTCATCTGTCAGTTCCCACACTGTAAAAGACGCTCAGCCCCGACTGGGAATCATCCCTGTGTGAGACATGCATTCATCCACAGACTGCCTGAGACATGTCCTCATCCGTGTCTGAAAAACGCCCTGTGTGAGGAAGGCCCTGTCCCTGTGTGAGGAAGGCACTGTGTGAGGAAGGTCCCTGTGTGAGGAAGGCACTGTGTGAGGAAGGCACCGTGTGAGGAAGGCACTGTGTGAGGAAGGCACTGTGTGAGGAAGGCACTGTGTGAGGAAGGTACTGTCCCTGTGTGAGGAAGGCCCTGTGTGAGGAAGGCCCTGTCCCTGTGTGAGGAAGGCCCTGTGTGAGGAAGGCACTGTGTGAGGAAGGCACTGTGTGAGGAAGGCACTGTGTGAGGAAGGCACTGTGTGAGGAAGGCCCTGTGTGAGGAAGGCACCGTATGAGGAAGGCACCGTGTGAGGAAGGCACTGTGTGAGGAAGGCCCTGTGTGAGGAAGGCACTGTGTGAGGAAGGCCCTGTGTGAGGAAGGCCCTGTGTGAGGAAGGCACCGTGTGAGGAAGGCACCGTGTGAGGAAGGCACTGTGTGAGGAAGGCCCTGTGTGAGGAAGGCACTGTGTGAGGAAGGCACTGTGTGAGGAAGGCCCTGAGTGAGGAAGGTTCTGTGTGAGGAAGGTTCTGTCCCTGTGTGAGATCTACAAGACCATACTTTAGCTCAACAGCACACCAGTAATATAATAAAAACCGGACAAAATAAGATTAACATATACCGGTATCTGTTTTATTTTAAAGGCCCAGTGCCCCTATATATAGAGCTGAGTACCTGTCCCGACTGCACTCTGACTGTTACTGGACGTGCAGTAAGAACTGCGGGTTTAAGTAAAACCATCAATAGTTATAATATTATGTCGGTGAAATAAATGTACACGCATGTCCTTGTAACCTCTACACCTCTTCCATCCTTCCTGATATGTGGCCATGGTTGGTTGCTAATATATAGATCTACCCCTGCTGTTCAGACCCACCTCTGACAGCAACGCATTGTTTGATATTCCAGCCATTCATTACAAGTGGAATGGATAAAGATGAATACAAATATAAAATAATTCATTTGCTGAAAGGGGAATTGTAATTCATATTACATGGAATAAGACTGATACGAAAATCATGGATACGAAAATGTTCAGAATATGTATTGACGAAGTCCACACTGAGAACACTGAGGTTGCAGGTTTATATTATGGACTGCCGTGATTCTGGGAGAGGCGTCCCGCTGCTGGACGCCATATGAGGGTGAGGCTGAAGTCACATGACACCTAACATGGCGGCTACAGGTGATAGATGGACGTGCAGGTGTGCGCTACCTGAAGCCACCTCAACACCTCCCTCACAGGGGACGGGCGGGGGGGGGGGGGGGGGGCTCCACAGGTGGGAGGAGGTGCCCACCTGAACCATCAAAGGGCAGGCACAGGGGTAGGCGTTGTATGTATGACTGTAGATTGTAGATATGTCAGATATGGTCATTGATGGGGAATGCATGATTGTGCATAGCTGACTGTATACTGAGTCACAAGCTGAGCTTATGCATAGTTTCATTCAGGAGTTTACTATCTTTTTTACTGAACTGATGACTAACTATAAAAGGTACCACAACAAAGGACTTTTATTCCAGGTTTAGCCACCAGGGGCTCAGATTGGCCAAACATACTTATAGATGTCAAACATTGCCATTGACGTCGATATAGACTACTTTATGTAAAAAACAATAAACCCCATTTGAAGATTCCATTTTTCATGAAAGCTCCCACATTGGGAGCTTAAATTGGTGGCGTCCTTGTAGATGTACTTGCCATAGCAACATGATTTGAAATCTAAATAGAAAAATCCTAGTATACTACATTGATAGATTGAATGGCCCACAATGATTCCTACAGAATCAAATAAAAGCTTTGGCCAAACAGTTGAGTAAGTTTGGTAATTGGCATAAGTGTGCTAGATAGAGATGCTACATGTACATGTATCCCTAAAACAATAAGATGTAGGGACAATATTGGCATCAGGGATTAAGCATAGCCCATCCTTATTTTAGAAGCCAGTGGTCAATAATAATATTATAGTGTTGATGATTGCATTAATTACAAGAACATGCATACAATAAATCCGCGTATCATATACATACATACCTCAATGTTGAATCCAAAAACACATAGTTCTGTACCAACAAACTGACCTGCACTTTGAGACATCATAAATACATGTGTAGAAATACACAGGGGAGTGCCCCTGACAAGGGGGGGGGGGGGGGGGGGGGGTTGGCGGGTGATCCTGGGAATGCATTGACCATACACCCAGAGTGACCCCGGGTTCAGGCAGCTACTGGACATGCCGCCCACCCCTGGAGGGTTCAGGACCCTCCCACCATTACAGCCTGTCATGTCGGACCCTGTAGGACCCACCTAACCCCCGGCCTAACCCCGACACTATTGTCCCCTAACCCCAGATATGATGAGGTTCGGACACGTGTTAAGACATAAGGCTATTAGCAGAGATGGCGTTCAGGTGGACGTAAAAACATGCACATGAGGAATGCAAGCATGTCTTTGATGTACATGGACATGAATCAATTGAGCGTGAAAATGAGGGATCAAGCAAAACGGAATAGTTGATTATCTAAAACTGGCATAGTGATACAGGCCTTGTATACTAGTATTAGATGTGTGTTTTAAATAATGCCTTTTAGCAGTGGATGCTGATAGACCTGTACTCCTCAGTGTGTATGCTGTGTATTTGTCTAAGTGTGCGAGATTTCCTGTGTGCATCTTTGAATTGAAGCCGGGCTATTGATGACTGTTCATCACAATTGAGTTGTAATGAAACATTAAAAATCGAATCCCCATTATATACCAGTGTAATGGACGATATAACATGTCCCAATCATGAAATATGACCATCAGGCCCGGAGTCCCACTAGTGGCCTTGAGACGTGGCTAGGTGAGATGATGCTCCCTCAGCCTCCACCTGCCCCCACGTGCAGCATGCACCGTGCAGGCTGCCCATTACACGGCCCACGGTAACCTCATTTGTACCTGTCCAGCTGATAACACACCTGCACCGCCATCAAAGGCACACCGACAGGTACTCACAGGTGAGCAGGCTGAGTGAGCTCATCCAAGGTCTGGTCAGATTCACCTGTATGAGTGTTCATGAACCTGACGCAGAATTCCATGACCAATTTATTTCCTCTATCTGCTAGAACAGTAATTTCTGAACTGGATCTTACTGCCACCAAGACGGTGGGCTGCCAGTATTACACACGCCACATGTCCTGCTGTCATCCTATTTATAAGATAAACATTATAATCAGTTGAGGTTCTTTTTTTGACACTGCATTGTAGTTGTAGATGTTTTATTTGTGATGTTTTATTTATGAACAACCTTTGCCTGGTAATCTGCATACTTATCACTGCACTGCTGTGAGGTGCAAGTCTGTGTTTGAGTTTATCCTTGATTTATATCAAGGATATGTGGGTTTGGGTGTCAGGATGTCTCATGATTCCTTCATGGATGACACACGGTGCCCCAACAGAGTTAGTCTCTCGCAGTCAGACCCGCCCACCCGTGACCACACACAGGCTGAGCTATTATACAGACGGGGCCCGAGTCTACAACAGAGTCAGTATATCTTTGTAGAACTATGGCCTTTTCAAGTGGAAAAATAAGGGTATACCCATGCCAGTGCATTATACCAACAGAATTCTGAATCATTTAGTCATCTCACAATTGATATTCATAGAAAGGTAAATGTTATGTTGCTTCTTACTGGCGGCAGTTGTGATGAAGACCCTACACTCCATGGATGCATGAGTAAGGACACATACTCAAATACAGGAACACCTCCTTAGGTTCCAGCCATACCCCACAGTAGAACCAACTCAGGTGGGGCGTGATGCCTGTTCCATGGTGAGCCCCTGTGTGTGTGGTGGCAGCTTGATGAAGGCCTGGCCTGCCCCGGGCAGCATGAGTTATGACGTCCGGCAGACCTCACCCCGCCCCTGCCGTATCTCACCTGCCGCACGGTCAGCATCAAAGCAGTGGTCAGCACGCCGCCCCGTGAGGCACACCTGCAGCTCCAGGACGCCATGTTACCTGGAGCACCATGTTACATGTGCCTCTACATGGGTTAAAATCGACACGGGCGACACGGCGACACGGCCCCTTTAAAAATCGACACGGGCGACACGGCCCCTTTGAAAATCGACGGACATGGACACATGAAGTAGAATGTAAACTAATGATATAGGATAAAAATCGACACAGTGACACGGTCCTTTTGCTAAAAATCGACACGGCGACATGGTCAAAAATACGGGTACCCATGTAGAGGCACTTACATGGAGCACCATGCAGGTTATCTGGAGCACCATGTAACCTGCAGCTCCATGTAACCTGCAGCACCATGTAACCTGCAGCACCAGGGAACCTGCAGCACCATGTAACCTGCAGCTCCATGTAACCTGCAGCACCATGTAACCTGCAGCACCAGGGAACCTGCAGCACCAGGGAACCTGCAGCACCATGTAACCTGCAGCACCAGGGAACCTGCAGCGCCATGTAACCTGCAGCACCAGGGAACCTGCAGCACCATGTAACCTGCAGCACCAGGGAACCTGCAGCACCGGGTAACCTGCAGCACCAGGGAACCTGCAGCACCGGGTAACCTGCAGCACCAGGGAACCTGCAGCACCATGTAACCTGCAGCACCAGGTAACCTGCAGCACCAGGGAACCTGCAGCGCCATGTAACCTGCAGCACCAGGTAACCTGCAGCACCAGGGAACCTGCAGCACCGGGTAACCTGCAGCACCGGGTAACCTGCAGCACCAGGGAACCTGCAGCGCCATGTAACCTGCAGCACCATGTAACCTGCAGCACCGGGTAACCTGCAGCACCGGGTAACCTGCAGCACCAGGGAACCTGCAGCACCAGGGAACCTGCAGCACCGGGTAACCTGCAGCACCAGGGAACCTGCAGCACCAGGGAACCTGCAGCACCAGGGAACCTGCAGCACCAGGGAACCTGCAGCGCCATGTTTAATACCTGGGAAATGGCCAGCACTGACCACGCAGCTGCAGCAGGTTCACACGGTGCCCGGTCAGCAATGTTTGGGTACACTACAGTCCAGTAAATGTTTTGACTTGATGTAACTGTTTATAAAGTTAATAAATGAATTATCAACCTTAAATATTTGAACTACCGGTAGTTTAAATTCGGGCCAGCCACCCCAGTGATTATTTATAAAGACATAAAGAATGATTGGTTCAGCTACAATTTACTCCAGTTGAATGGGGATCATCATGCTATTTAGTGATTAATACAGATCGCATTGTGTCTACACGTTATAGATCTGCACACTGGTGTGGGAGTGGTGGCCAGGTGGTCAGGCTGTGTAGGAGGACACCTGTGCAGTCATTACACGGGATAAGGCTTATCTCTACTAGCTCTATGATACACATCTGTACACAGGGCCTACAGGGATGTAAGTGGGTGGTATTAATGATGTGGGTCTTTGTTATGATGGATGATCAAGTCCTTGCCCCACATACGGTAACATGTTCTGCCATATATAATGACAATAACCTTTGTTTGTGTGAAGGGTAATAACCAGTATGCAAAGATATATATTGGCATACTAGTATGCAACAATGTTTCAATTGTTTCCTTTGCTGTTTTATCAACACCGGGTAGATGTCTCTGTAAATGATTGACGACGTGTCAATCAAATATTTACGAACATAGATGACCCCAACATCAAGTGATATCCCGTCAATAGGAATGATAAGACATAAACATCCTATCTAACACAGATAACGGGCTTACTTGGGTTCAGGGAGTCTGTGTATATGTGACAAGGGAAGTCGCTCTATAGGATTAGACTTATATGTGTTACATCGATACAACGTCAGCCCTGGACATGTATTGGGAAGTTATGGACATGTATCCTGAAAGCATTCAACTAAGATAGATACTAAGGCATGATATCTACCCGTATATGCATTGGAGGTCGGGCGGGGGGGGGGGGGGGGGGGAGGTCTGTGGCATCTCTCTACACTCCATCGCAAGATGTTGTATCATTTTGTATATTTTATATTTGCCACATGGAACAAAACCCAGGAGGGAAGGGGGAGGGGGGATGAGTGCGAACAGGTCTGTACGTATCTGTGTGTCAGCTATCTCTCTAGGGATGCTCCCAGGGTACTTTCTGATCTGACACCAGCCGCACTATTTGTAGAAGTACACTGTAAATAGTTACTGTTAGTTTACAGCACAACATACTGTACATTTACAGAACATTTTGCTGTAGCCGGAAATACAGAACTATTTGCTGTATATTTACCAATTTCTGTGCTGTAAATCATATTTACAGCAATGTTACTGTAAATTTACAGCACATGATCTGTAGATATCTGCCACATGGTGGCAGCACTATATCATTTTGTGTAACAATTCTTGTACACACTGTATTTTTAGGGGCAAATAAAGCCCCCTGTGTGTCAAAACATAGGAAATATGTAGGCCTATGTGTGGGAGAAACTTCAGCAAGTTATTGTATATAGTATTTCAATTTGCAGAAATGTGTCAAATGGAATCGGTTGGACGGAGGATGGTTCCCTACCACTACTCATTCAGTACTAAATTAGTCCGGTGGTGGAACAAGGATTTGGGGCCTGACCCGGAATTCTCCGATATAGTTTTTTTCTCTGCTGATTCTTCATCTAGGGGGTCTGGGTGACCATTTCCTGCGTGATGTATTTGTGACGGCTTTGGGGAAATTGAGATATTCAAGATGGCCGCCACAATTCAATAAAAATCTTGAAAAGTGCATATCTCAACTTCTAATCTACTTAGAGACACAAATAAAAGGTCTAAAAGTACATTTCTGTTATCAGGGAATCCAATCATGCCATCTAAAATCATTTATATGGCAGCCATTTTGTATTATATCCAAGATGGCTGCCGGAATTCAATAAAAATCATTAAAAGTGCATATCTCTGCTTCTAATCAACTTAGAGATACAAATGAAAGGTCTAAAAGTATGTTTCTGTGGTCAGGGAATCCAATTATGCCATCTAAAATCATGTTTATGGCAGCCATTTTGAAATATATTCAAGATGGCTGCCGAAATTCAATAAAGAATCTTGAAAGGTGCATATCTCTGCTTCAAATCAACTTAGAGACACAAATAAAAGCTCTGAAAGTATATTTCTGTGGTCAGAGAATCCAATCATGCCAATTAGAATTAAACATATGGCAGCCATTTTGAATTATTCATCAGTTTGCACCATGTGTGCCACATCCTCTACATGAGGCATACTATATACCAAAGTTATCACAGTGAAAATGTTCATTTATTAATGATGAGATGTAATTTAATCACATAGATGGAACCAAAATATAAGGACATACATGTGACTGAATGCATTAACTCTTTCCTACCAGCTATTGCATTAATGCCCTACCTGATAAATAATGGTTGGTGCATTAATGCAATATGAGTAGGGCATTTTTGGTTTTAAATACTATTATCCTGAGCACCCTCAACAAATCTTTTGAACAGATATGACCTGTTATTATGGTACCATATGAAAGGAAATTCCATACAGATTGCAAATCAGTCATTTGTAAACATGTGTCACAAAAACCAATTCTCATATTAAACTCAATATAACCCTATATGTTAATAGTTCAGAGTCTTGGGCCTTAATCTGCCGTTTTCTGGGGAGTTTACACTATCATAGAGCCGGCTGGAAACAAGACACTCCTTCTTCTCCCTCCTCTGAGTCCCCATAACTGGTATGTCCTTGTAGCTGTTCTCTAGTAAAATTGTACAAGATATTGTGTATTGTGGCAACTGTATCTCTGAGGTTTGCAAAGTAGTGAGCTACCACAGGTGTATCTGATTAGCTTGGGAAATAGAAACAATTTCAGCAACTGTCTTGGAGATCAGAGAGTTATTATTTCTGTTTGGCACTAAACATACTCATTTATCTAAATAGAAAGCCACACTTGAGGATGTGGTATACATCTGCTGTAGTCAAACAATAAAGTATATTCATGTATACATAGAGATACTGCACAGGATCTAGTTGAAGGATATGAATCTCATTGGCATGTTTCCATATTGACGTGTGGCATGTGACCCTAAGTGCAGCACAGCCATCAAGACATGCATCATTTGCACTGTAATGTCTATCTGACATCTTGACTCTGAGTGCATTTTTGAGGACTGATTTAGATTTTGCCTCCGTCATATTTCCCAGATCATCAGGCATTATCTAGAGTGGAATATGGTATCAACTCATGAGCCATTAAATTCTTTATGTTGGATTTCATGAGGGGCTTCTCCTTTATTCTCCAATACATCTATGCTAAAGCCCTTGACAACCTCTTTACATGAGAGTATGTTCTGGTTTTAAGGGTTTCCAGATCCAAGTTAGCTCCATTAATTCCCCCTGGAGCATGTTTCTGCCTCATGATGGTTGACTCAATAACCATGTCATTTGTTGGCATTTCGTGGATGCTTCACACAAATCATCAGGCAAATCATTCATGGATCTCATATATTATGATGCATATCTGGGATGGCTAGAGTGGTTGGTGGCAAAGAACAAATGTATCATATCCTTGACACATGCTTGATGCACTAGTCAGACTCTTGCTCAGCTCTTACATATCTCATAACTATGAGAATGGGTTAATTCAAAATGCTCTGACAATATCTAAATCCCATGATAGACCTCTGCCTGTGATCAGCTTGCCTATATCATACTCATGAGGACATGCATTCCACCTGCTTCTCCCAGAATACATGAACAGCTATATGATACAGCTGTTGATCTGCAGTGGATATTATATAGGCTTGGCGTGTTGATTTAATAAGTTGTTTGACCTTCATCATGGGTCTCATTATGGTATTTCAGTCTGCAGGTGATTTGTCCAATAGTGGAAGGGTCCTCTGTAATGCACTTCTGCTATTGGACGATCTATTGTGAATGGGGGCTGTAGTGTGCCAGTGTATTATGTTTTGGGAATTACCTGAGGCAGATTGTGTACCCTCCAACAGCTATCTCTGGTTCATTAATTAGTTCATATTCCATCACTAAATCTGTCGCCATGACAGATAATCCCATTATAAATGTCTTATATTTATTCAAGTCTTACATTTACTCGATTTGTAAAACAGTGTAGACTTTTAATTAATTTTTGGGTTATATCATAAATTATTCAAAATGGCTGCCATATATACATGATTTTAAATGGCATGATTGGATTCGCTGACCACAGAAATATACTTTCAGAGCTTTTATTTGTGTCTCTAAGTTGATTCGAAGCAGAGATATGTACCTTTTAAGATTCTTTTTTTGAATTACGGCAGCCATCTTGAATATATTTCAAAATGGCTGCCATATGCATGATGTTAGATGGCATGATTGGATTCCCTGACCACAGAAACATACTTTTAGACCTTTCATTTGTATCTCTAAGCTGATTAGAAGTAGAGATATGCACTTTTCAAGATTTTTATTGAATTCCGGCAGCTATCTTGGACATAATGCAAAATGGCTGCCATATACATGATTTTAGATGACATGACTGGATTCCCTGATAACAGAAATGTACTTTTAGACCTTTTATTTGTGTCTCTAAGTAGATTAGAAGTTGAGATATGCACTTTTCAAGATTTTTATTGAATTGTGGCGGCCATCTTGAATATCTCAATTTCCCCAAAGCCGTCACAAATACATCACGCAGGAAATGGTCACCCAGACCCCCTAGATGAAGAATCAGCAGAGAAAAAAACTATATCGGAGAATTCCGGGTCAGGCCCCAAATCCTTGTTCCACCACCGGACTAAATCAAGTAAGTCCCTCCTGCCCTTTTATATGGTTCTGGGGGCTCATGACCTCAATCTGGATCAGGCACTGCATTGATTGGTTGACAGGATTCCCGACACTGAACTCTACATTCATGGGAACGAATATACGGTACTTTTTCATAAACATTGGAAAAAAGCCAGCAATTCAAACCTGTAGTTTTACTCATAAAACAGTAAGGGCAAATATCAATTTGAAATGTGTCAAATGGGTAAAATGGTGCAATATTGCGCATCTAATCCTAAGAATAAGACTAAATATTGGTTGGAATCAGCCAGAATAATATAAAACGAGTTGATGACTAATTTCTCCGATTTTTCATACATTATATCTCCCAGTAAATCTGATGAAGCCAAAAAATCATTATATTTGTACAATTTACTTGTTCATAGGAAATGGAGAAGCCAGGTCCCATTTACATTTTTCTTCAGGGTTATATCATGCACCACAGCCTTATATCACGCACATATTTGGGTTATATCACGCATCATTCTCTATTCACCTATATTCCATAAGAATAATTTGAGAAACAGTTCAATTCCCTCCAAACTTTATTTTGAAGGGATATACACCAAGGGCAGATGGTCATTGTTAACCCATATCCAAGTCTTTCTTCCGTGAATACTGTCTGAAGGTTGTTAGTGACTTCGATTTTCATAGAAATTCCCTAAATAGTTAGAAATTAAGGGAAAATGATTACAATAGGGTTATATCACGCACCTAGCACTTTAGCATGCCATAAAAGGTAGAGTAATAGAGGTAAAATGTATTTTTTTTTATATAGTTGTATTCTGTGGTTATATATGCTATTAGAACCAATTTTGCATTTTCTCTGTGCTTATTTGCCTTCTCTGTGACGTCATAGATAGAAAAATGTGTGATATAACCCAGGTGCGCGATATTACCCCATTTTACCCATGCAAATATCAGCAAAGGTATATAATAGATACCACATATGTGGGATAATTAAATCCTTAACTGTATGAACTGTGTAGTGCTGGTATCACATACAGTTAAGCTGGATAATAATTAAAACCATTACATTGTGTAGCGTATATATCATCCATGATGCAACTGAAGTAATGCAGGAAGGTTCTCTCCATGCATATCAATTTAGATCAATTGATAGCTACAATAATTAATGATAAAAAAAACTCAACTTATGGCATTTACAGTCTGTTCTGTTGTGAAATTACAGCATACAAAACTGTAAATTTACAGCAAAATGTGCTGGCAGTTTTGGTTCCAGTAGATCTTGCTGTAATTGAACAGAAGAATATACTGTAAAATTTCAGCACATTCTTCTGTTTAATTACAGCAACTGAGTTGCTATAAATTTACAGCAAAATGTGCTGGAACCAAAACTGCCAGCACATTTTGCTGTAGATTTACAGTGGTTTCTTCTAACAGTGTATCCATGTACCTGTATGTGATATATGGAATCAGATAAGTCTGGTGATGACTGTCTCAGGCAAGATAACACAACAGGAACTAAACCATCGCCAGAGAGAGAGAGAGAGAGAGAGAGAGAGAGAGAGGTGGATTTTTTTTTTGCCCTCCCCTCTCCGGCCCAAACCCAAACCCACCAACGCATCCCTCCTGTGGATGAACAATGACCGCTCGCCTAAGGAAATTCTCTCATTCATTGCTGACGGGATTGCTGACCATGTATACCATCATGCAACGTGATAGACCTATACTTGCAATCATCAGTTTGCAGCCTGATGTCTATGAGACTACAATACCCTACCCGGCATGCATTGTGCGGCCATATGACAAGCCGGAAACCAGCTCCCCGTCAGGCTGCTTCCGGTTCCGGTAGTGAGGTCCCAACCTCCCCGTATGTGTGAAGTGTGTGGCACGTGGCACGTCATGGTGTGTGTGTGTGTGATGTAACCAGCCCCGGTAACCAGCCCGTGTATTAAACTGTAAACCTGACAGTCTGTCCTCTCTCTCCCGGCTCTCATTCCGCCCCCGGGATCCCGGCATGTGACAAGTGAAAGCTGACAGCAGGACGTCACACAATGGTCACAGCTGGTCCGGCACCGGGCACCGGCACCCCACCACCATGGGCAGTGCGTACACCCGCTAAATATTTAGTACATGGCTGGTCCTTTAGAGGCCTCTAGAGGCCAAACATTAATTATTTAGATAGATAGAACTAAGATGGATAGTTTAAAAACCAACCTAACCGAAAGCTACCATCAGGTTCACAGCGGTTCACAGGGCCCATACCCGGGCCCATACGGACCGAACCTGGCTTCTCCACATGCAATTTATACGCACGTACTATGACACTAGGGACCTTAGCAACCATGTAAAAGCTCATAAAACGCAGACGTAGCAGTGCTGAAGGGATAGGATACGTCTGCGTTTAATGAGCTACGTCAGGTTTGCTAAAAGTCCCTAATAGGGGCCTTTAGCAAACCCGGCGTTGGCGTTGGGAATGCCCGATATGCATGATGGTGCTGCTGAGGTTGTAACCTTGGATGCACAGTTGTCATCTCTTTGGAAATGAAAAGTGTCGGCTGGAGAACCCGGGCATCGATCCCGGTACCTCTCACATGCTAAGCGAGCGCTCTACCATCTGAGCTAGCTCCCCTTGCCTGAGGGCATTTTGACAAATATAGGTCAGTAGCATGCAAGGAGGTCAGCGTGCGGTGACATGCTGTATCGACAGGAAGGACATTTCTGCCACCCCCCCCCCCCCCCCCATCTTTATCAGACGATGGAGGAGGTGCAGACCTCCCCCTGACCACGGTATAACTTGTAGACGCAAATCGCAACTTTAGTTTCGGTACAGGTATTCATAATTATATGATGTACACCTGTGTATATATATATATATATATATATATATATATATATATATATATATATATATATATATATATATATATATGTATATATATATATATATATATATGTATATATATGTATATATATGTATATATATGTATATATATATATATGTATATATATATATATATATATGTATATATACATGGTTTATACATGAAGATGCCTCATGTAGCAGCATAAAGCTGCGTGACCACTACACGCGTGTTCCGGCCTCAGACCGACTGCAGCTGACCATGTCACCCACCACAGATGACCACAGATGGACACAGGTGCCAGCCATCACTATAATTCCCCAGCCACTTTTAGGACAAAGAGGCCTTTGAAGGCTACGTCAAGTGGACACCATGTCACGACCCCAATATTTATGTAATTCCCACCCAGACCCTGAGTGGTCAAGGCGGTCAGCAGGGTGAGGGGCGTGGCACGGGGTGGAGGGGTGTGGGGCAGGGTGTCAGGCCTGCAGAGTGTGCCCTGTGGTATAGGGTGGTTCCCATGAACCACGCCGACGAGGACAAATGTTTTATGTTCTCATAGTCATGTTGTTCTTTTTTTGCAGAAAGCTAGGGATGTGATTAAGAAAATTAGTATAGGAAATATATGTGCGATACCTAATACTATATTTCTACATACGTCACAAGAAAACATCTAAATATGCACCAGTTTTATAACACACAACAAAATGTGGAAGTATCAATGCAGCCATACAATTTAACAGTCGATCTCTACAGTAAGTAACATTATTTTCAGCATGTGTGTGGCTAAAAAAAATGGGCGTGTGACTCATGCAGCATGTGTGTGGCTAACAGAGCTGGGTGTGTGACTCATACAGCATGTGTGTGGCTAATACAGATGGGTGTGTGACTCAGGCAGCATGTGTGTGGCTGGGTGTGTGACTCATGCAGCATGTGTGTGGCTAATACAGATGGGTGTGTGACTCAGGCAGCATGTGTGTGGCTGGGTGTGTGACTCATGCAGCATGTGTGTGGCTAACAGAGCTGGGTGTGTGACTCATGCAGCATGTGTGTGGCTAACAGAGCTGGGTGTGTGACTCATGCAGCATGTGTGTGGCTAATACAGATGGGTGTGTGACTCAGGCAGCATGTGTGTGGCTGGGTGTGTGACTCATGCAGCATGTGTGTGGCTAACAGAGCTGGGTGTGTGACTCATACAGCATGTGTGTGGCTGGGTGTGTGACTCATGCAGCATGTGTGTGGCTGGGTGTGTGACTTATGCAGCATGTGTGTGGCTAATACAGATGGGTGTGTGACTCAGGCAGCATGTGTGTGGCTGGGTGTGTGACTCAGGCAGCATGTGTGTGGCTGGGTGTGTGACTCAGGCAGCATGTGTGTGGCTGGGTGTGTGACTCATGCAGCATGTGTGTGGCTGGGTGTGTGACTTATGCAGCATGTGTGTGGCTGGGTGTGTGACTCGTGCAGCATGTGTGTGGCTGTGTGTGACTCATGCAGCATGTGTGTGGCTGTGTGTGACTCATGCAGCATGTGTGTGGCTGGGTGTGTGACTTATGCAGCATGTGTGTGGCTGGGTGTGTGACTCGTGCAGCATGTGTGTGGCTGTGTGTGACTCATGCAGCATGTGTGTGGCTGTGTGTGACTCATGCAGCATGTGTGTGGCTGGGTGTGTGACTTATGCAGCATGTGTGTGGCTGGGTGTGTGACTCATGCGGCATGTGTGTGGCTGGGCGTGTGACTCATGCAGCATGTGTGTGGCTAATACAGATGGGTGTGTGACTCATACAGCATGTGTGTGGCTGGGTGTGTGACTCATGCGGCATGTGTGTGGCTGGGCGTGTGACTCATGCAGCATGTGTGTGGCTGGGTGTGTGACTCAGGCAGCATGTGTGTGGCTAACAGAGCTGGGTGTGTGACTCAGGCAGCATGTGTGTGGCTGGGCGTGTGACTCATGCAGCATGTGTGTGGCTGGGTGTGTGACTCGTGCAGCATGTGTGTGGCTGGGTGTGTGACTCAGGCAGCATGTGTGTGGCTGGGTGTGTGACTCATACAGCATGTGTGTGGCTGGGTGTGTGACTCATGCAGCATGTGTGTGGCTAATACAGATGGGTGTGTGACTCAGGCAGCATGTGTGTGGCTGGGTGTGTGACTCATGCAGCATGTGTGTGGCTAACAGAGCTGGGTGTGTGACTCATACAGCATGTGTGTGGCTGGGTGTGTGACTCATGCAGCATGTGTGTGGCTGGGTGTGTGACTTATGCAGCATGTGTGTGGCTAATACAGATGGGTGTGTGACTCAGGCAGCATGTGTGTGGCTGGGTGTGTGACTCAGGCAGCATGTGTGTGGCTGGGTGTGTGACTCAGGCAGCATGTGTGTGGCTGGGTGTGTGACTCATGCAGCATGTGTGTGGCTGGGTGTGTGACTCATGCAGCATGTGTGTGGCTGGGTGTGTGACTTATGCAGCATGTGTGTGGCTGGGTGTGTGACTCGTGCAGCATGTGTGTGGCTGTGTGTGACTCATGCAGCATGTGTGTGGCTGTGTGTGACTCATGCAGCATGTGTGTGGCTGGGTGTGTGACTTATGCAGCATGTGTGTGGCTGGGTGTGTGACTCGTGCAGCATGTGTGTGGCTGTGTGTGACTCATGCAGCATGTGTGTGGCTGTGTGTGACTCATGCAGCATGTGTGTGGCTGGGTGTGTGACTTATGCAGCATGTGTGTGGCTAATACAGATGGGTGTGTGACTCATGCAGCATGTGTGTGGCTGGGTGTGTGACTCATACAGCATGTGTGTGGCTGGGTGTGTGACTCATGCAGCA
The DNA here is from genome assembly GCA_947462335.1 of Harmothoe impar. Taxonomy (NCBI): domain Eukaryota; kingdom Metazoa; phylum Annelida; class Polychaeta; order Phyllodocida; family Polynoidae; genus Harmothoe; species Harmothoe impar. The sequence continues at coordinate 21,045,372 of OX381708.1, read as the reverse complement.
TGTGTGTGGCTGGGTGTGTGACTTATGCAGCATGTGTGTGGCTAATACAGATGGGTGTGTGACTCAGGCAGCATGTGTGTGGCTGGGTGTGTGACTCAGGCAGCATGTGTGTGGCTGGGTGTGTGACTCAGGCAGCATGTGTGTGGCTGGGTGTGTGACTCATGCAGCATGTGTGTGGCTGGGTGTGTGACTCATGCAGCATGTGTGTGGCTGGGTGTGTGACTTATGCAGCATGTGTGTGGCTGGGTGTGTGACTCGTGCAGCATGTGTGTGGCTGTGTGTGACTCATGCAGCATGTGTGTGGCTGTGTGTGACTCATGCAGCATGTGTGTGGCTGGGTGTGTGACTTATGCAGCATGTGTGTGGCTGGGTGTGTGACTCGTGCAGCATGTGTGTGGCTGGGTGTGTGACTTATGCAGCATGTGTGTGGCTGGGTGTGTGACTCATGCAGCATGTGTGTGGCTGGGCGTGTGACTCATGCAGCATGTGTGTGGCTAATACAGATGGGTGTGTGACTCATACAGCATGTGTGTGGCTGGGTGTGTGACTCATGCAGCATGTGTGTGGCTGGGTGTGTGACTCAGGCAGCATGTGTGTGGCTAACAGAGCTGGGTGTGTGACTCAGGCAGCATGTGTGTGGCTAACATAGCTGGGTGTGGCTATTAGCTCAGGGAGGAGACAGAGACGGTCAGTGTCAGTGTCAGGGTCACGGGTCGCCCTGTGTGCCCCTTGGTCACGTGACTCTGGTACCATCTCACAGCCAGCTCCCACTTTGGCAGCACGTCACACCACATTACTGCACCGTGCTGTCTCTGTCCGACTGGTCGCTGTCACCTCTAACATCAGTAGATGATGATACATGGGACACTGTACAAATAGCGTATTTATTAACCCCCCCCCCCCGACACACACACTACCACCAAGTGGCCACATAAGTGTCCATCTTCTTTATCAGGGAGAGAAAGGGACGGGGACTTTTGTGAGGAGTAAGAAAGGGAAAAAATCGAAAATTATTGCTGACCTTCATTGTTTGGCCTTTCTGAATGAGGTTATTTCTCAATATAATAATCTTCATACGATTTCCCAATATGGAGGGTTTCCACGCTTTTTCTTGGGGGAAATTTTGCTACCCAGGGCGGTTGGGTCGGCCAGCCTTTATATCCCCTCTCACCACCCAAAAGATTGTTGCAAACACCTGTTATCAAAATAAGGTGACCTAATTTTAGATTGGTCGCCCTCCCTTATGCATGTCCTCAATATTTTTTTCTATGTGAGTATGCTCACATGTTGCACATCTCCGGAGAAGGAGGGCAATAATGATAGATACCTAGCCATTTACACAATCACGAATGAATCTGATATCACCAATCTGGGACCCCTGTCCCTACTTCGGAGATGAGCTGTTGAACTCCAGGTGAAAGGAATATATACTACTAGTTAAAAGACAAAATAATGATTTATCACGTGTACATTCTGTAACAATAGCGTAGGCCTATATTCTACATACTGCAGTAGAATCTATCTCTATACGACCAGACACCACCTGATACCATCTCAGGCATTAGAGAGATGACACACGCGTTGAGGCATCAAGGAGTGTGTGTGTGTTTGGGGAGGGGGGATGGGTCACGGGGACATTGGAGGGGATGTGGGGGCATGGGTTGGGGGTGGACGAGCGGTCACCCCCACCCCCGGGCCCCACCCCCGGGCGGCGGGACGACTCTTACACCACGATATACCTGACTTGGGTAACCTTGCCGAACAGTGGGGTAGTGGACAGCGCCCCAGGGTTACCATGGCAACCAAGGTAATCCAGGTAATGTACAGGGCACGAGGTGCCCCCCCCCCCCGACCTTCAGACAGACCGCTGCCCCACCCTGTCGGCACTCAGAGACAGGTGGGAAGGGGGGGGGGGGCGTCCAGGTAGGGTCAGTTACACGATGGTCAGTCCGCGACTGCAAATGAACAAAAACAACGTACAAAGCCCATGGACTGACATTGAGAAGCATGCCTTATTGTGTGATGTTGAAAATGCCTAAACATGTCAATCTATAATAATTGATGGCATATACATGTGATAAACGCTATATAAAGCATTCTCCTCCGAACGTCCATGTACCTATGGATCTATGACACAACAAAATGACCCAACAATGCCTGGTGAGGGTCACCTCAGCCCCTCAGTGTGGAGCTGTGTGCTGCATACAGTCTGTGGTTGTTTTTCCTTAAGGAGGGAGTAAATATATCCAGTCTCTGGATTATCCTCAACGTGTGTGCTGAATAGCAATGGGATAAGCTCTCAGCTTTAGGAAGATCTGTACGTGAAGGTCTCTATTTGTCCTATTTATATATTGTGTCTTTTAGTGCATCTTATTGAAAGAAGTTTAAATTCATAACACGTTAGTTTTGTGGGGTACCTACCAAGATGGTCTATATTTTACACGTACAGTACTAGTGTACATTTTATAATCATAGAGAGCAAAAATTGGCAAGGGTACATTGTATATGGTTATTAAAGCTTCTTTTTAAATATTTTTAAAATTATATTTCTGATTTTCATTCTCAAATTCAGAACAAGGAGTCATTCAAGTAGGCCATAACCATGGCATAATGTCACCACTGTGATAAAGGAAGTATATGACATCATGACGTGATCTCTGTCCTTTAATCTACTAAGTGATGACACATGTACCATAAAGGGGTTCTCATGTGGAATTTAAGAAGTAGTCGTATCGCCCGACACTTAAATAAAATAATCTCCATGTCCCATGTCGTATAGAAGGATCTGCCCTCTCTTTCTTGTGAATATTAAAAAGTGCCCCATGCATGTATGCCATGCCATTCATCTCCCCCATCAGGTCACTGAGCTCAATGCCACATGGTGATCAATGTTAAGACATGTCGCCATGTCAAATACAGCAGTCCAGATCTCCCCTAAGTGCAGCTCCCTGAGTGTGGCACGGTGCTATGTGGTGGTGCCCGGGGCGTGGTGCTGGGGCACAGGTGGACGCTATCTGCACTCCGCTGATAGCGTCACTTGCCTGCTATCTCCTTGGTGATAAGGAGGTATCCATGGTGATAAGGACGTCGTTAGCCTCTTACAGGGACGCTGAGATGGTCTGGACGTGTGACAGCTGACAGCATTCTCCAAACCTTCTCCTATGCTCTCCATGCACAGGAAACAACAATACGTATATACACGTTATATCTGTCATTGTTCATCATTGCAGAGTGCGCCGTAAAATGCCTACTGTACATGTGCGATGTGAAAATTACTTAGAACAACCCTGGAGCTGCATAGCTTCTGTTGGCAGCACGGTATGTGATTTACCTCCTGCGTAGGTCTGACTGTGAGGAATTCACCTAGAAGCTCGTTAGTAGATGTGTCAGATAGACGTCTGCATCATCTGATAATCCATGTATTCGTGTACTGACACTGACACCTTAACAACCCGCCAAGTATCCTTCATACAGGTCTGCTTGTGGCCTACACCTCCCAAAGGTTGGCAGTAAGAAAGTTGATTTCAATCGGGCACACATTGAGAATATCTTTAAGTCCCACTGACTGGTAAATACATCAAAACTTTAATGACATTACACTGCAAAAAGGGTGTTTAGATCTTAAACACAATTCTAAACACATTCCTGCCCCGTTTTTGTCCACACAATATGTTCCTAAACATGTTTAGACCAATAATGTGTTTAGCCCAGTGCTTAGACATTTATGTGTTTAAATCAATATGTTTAGGAGAATGAAGTGTTTAGAATTCAAGAATTTAGCATATTATTGTGTTTATCTGTGTTTAAGGATAAAAGTGGTGTGACTAGAGATGTAGATTATTATTATGTTTAGATATTCATATTTAAATAGACTTATTTTATTTCCATATATTGTCTTGAAGAGACCTCTAGCAGCCCCCCCCCCCCCCCCACTTAGGGCAATATATGCATCACTGTTTTACATAGGTCTCTACTTTAACATAGACACAGCCTTGAGTCAATACAACAGACCTTCAGGGAAGATAATGCTTTATCCATTCTTAGAGTTATTAAAAGAGGTGTCCATGTAGCAGATGTATCTTTATTACACCATAAGCATTGTGATGTAGCATTCAACCCTTGAATCCTGCAATGCACATTATTATCCTTTTGCATCCAATGCAATTTAAGTTAATTAACTTAGATTTAAGCGCCTTTAGATCCACAATAACGTTTTAGTGGTTGTAGAAACTACAGTCAACCACAGAGCTGCCATCTGGTATGTGTTTGATAGACTATGATCTAAACACTACATGTTTACATCCTATTAAAACACCATTTTTTTATACTGTTTGAATACAAACATCTAAACATATTCACTATAACTGTTTAGGTGTTTAGGATAAAAGTGTTTAAAGACACAAACCTAGTAAAATGTTTAGACTTTAAACATGTTTAGACCTAGACATGTTTAAAACCTAAGCACCTGTAGGGGTTGTGGACGTATCACGGGAACACAGGTTCCAAATTCGGTTTGAATGCAACAGGTTCATTCAGTCCCACGATCACAGCCTCGAAGGTAACACTTAGGTTTGTTCAGTTCAATCAATAACCAACTTGAAGTGTACAGATAGCGTTCTAGCTTAGTTCGAATTCAGCAGAGCTGGATGATCTGGTCCTGTACCAGCATAGCTGGTGCAAGAGCCAGAGGGTGGGAGGGGTGTAGGTGTCCCGTGATCGAAAGGTATCGAAGGGTGTGTGTCTGAGCTCATCCTGGAACGAACTCCCAGAGGTAGCCAACCTCGACCTCTTATATTCCCCCGAGCGTGGACCAAGCAGTGTCGATGTGGCACTCCACCGGAGCGCCGTCTGGAGTGCCCTGCCTGGCTCTGCTACCGAATAATCGAAAGGACATGGCGTAGGTGTTGCCACCTAGTGTCCGAAGGAGGCACTTCCCGCGTTGACTCCACGAACCCATGTTTACACGTATTACTCGTGCCCCTACACACCTTTTTTGCAGTGTACCCTGAAGGAATTTTAATAATTTTAAGGATGGCAGGGAAAACATTACAGAAGGGAGAAATTGAAACCTGATACCAATACACATGTGAAGCACCCTTCTATGAACACACACACACACAACACACATCTGCAGACATGACATGATTTAGTTGTATCCCGCAATGTAATTACTAGAGCCCATGCTTGGGTGAGGTCTGGGTTGGGGGTTGAGGTGAATGATGCCTCCAGTTCAGCCTCCTGGTCGGCCTGACTGACATTGGGGTCGGGGGTCGGGTATGAGATCCTTATAAGGTGATGGATGAGGTGCTGCTCACCTGTAGCAGCTGGTGATTAATGGGGGAGCTACCTGTAGCACTCACACCTGTTACTCCTCACAGGTAACCCTTACACTCACTGCCCACTCAGTACCACTCTGACACCTACAGCACATGCAGGTTACCCACACCACGCAGTAGCTACACACCTACAGCCACCTACAGCACATGCAGGTTACCCACACCCACACAGTAGCCACACACCTACAGCCACCTACAGCACAGGCAGGTTACCCACACCCACGCAGTAGCTACACACCTACAGCCACCTACAGCACAGGCAGGTTACCCACAACCACGCAGTAGCTACACACCTACAGCCACCTACAGCACAGGCAGGTTACCCACACCCACACAGTAGCCACACACCTACAGCCACCTACAGCACAGGCAGGTTACCCACACCCACTCAGTAGCTACACACCTACAGCCACCTACAGGTGGCTCCAGAGGGGTCAAAAGCGACCTGGCGACCTGGGCCGTTTTGGAGGCGACTTTCGACCTAATGCAATAATAAAAGTGACCTGGCGACTTTTAGATAAAATTGACAGTACTTAAGGGGGTCCAAAAAAGCGACTTTGTGACCTGGACCCCTTAATTTCGGCGACTTTCCGACCTGAGGGGGGGACCCCTCTGCACCCCCCTACAGCACAGGCAGGGTACCCACACCCACACAGTAGCTACACACCTACAGCCACCTACAGCACAGGCAGGTTACCCACACCCACTCAGTAGCTACAAACCTACAGCCACCTACAGCCACCTACAGCCACCTACAGCCACCTACAGCACAGGCAGGTTACCCACAACCACGCAGTAGCTACACACCTACAGCCACCTACAGCACAGGCAGGTTACCCACACCCACACAGTAGCTACACACCTACAGCCACCTACAGCACAGGCAGGTTACCCACACCCACGCAGTAGCTACACACCTACAGCCACCTACAGCACAGGCAGGTTACCCACACCCACGCAGTAGCTACACACCTACAGCCACCTACCGCACAGGCAGGTTACCCACACCCACTCAGTAGTTCCACACCTACAGCCACCAGCTGACTCCCTGCTAATCTCTGGGTTAATATCTGAACAAACATGTAACCTGCAGAAAACAACTATAAAAATGCAATAAAGGGTATCCAGTTGTATTTTTAAGGTGACAAAACATGCCATTATTGTAGATTACACAACTTCGGCTCAGTACTTACATATCAACTGACCCTGGACCATTTATTTGTTCTAGCACTAACAATACTGCCAAATAATTTAATGTCTAATGCTTAAACAAACGTATTGATGTATGTTGTATTTGTAAATTAACAAAGTCCACCTGCTGGAGTCAAAGAAGTGGCCTCAGGGTTGTGTAAGAGAGGCTGATGAGCAGTGTGAGCGGGGAGGGTGGGGCATTGTGGTACAGGTGTGTTATTAGCACATCACCCAGGTGGTGGGGCAGGGCAGGGCGGTACATGAGGCTGGCTGCTGGCTGCATGATATGCTGCAGGAGGGAGCACAATGACCAGGGACACTCTGCACGTTACACCACACCCCCTCCTCTCTCTGTGCTCCTTTGTCAGCCTCGGCACCCACTGATGGATCTGGTGTCACACAGAGGTCAGCCCGGGCAGATAAGACTCACCCCCAGTGACATGTTACCACATGGAGAAAGGACATTGACTTTTCATGTGTTGGGGGTGGGGGTGGGGAGGGGGGGGGGGTGACTGGTGGGATGGGTAGCTGGGTGGACGTAAGGTCCCTGTCTGACCCACCATAAAGGGTCAAGGCCAGACCAAGGACAAAGCATATCGCACCTAACATGGTTATACATTATACATGTAGTATATTTAGGAGGTGCACGTCAGTTATTTAAAATTTGATACATTGTATTCATGTTGTGCATGTACAGCTTAGAAACTGCTAGACATGCAGTATTTGGCGATGACTATTGGTATGCTACATTTCGGTCTCTAAATCAGATTGATAACACACATAGTAAACGATTGTGCAATTTGTGGGGCAACATGTCGATGCTACAAGGAGGCCCCGGTTACCTGAACCATGCTTGGTTGGGGGGGGGGGGGGGTAGATGTGGGTGGACATTCATGAGTCTCCCTCGTCAACCTCCACAAAGGGACATGGTAGCATGGAGGGTGCTCACCCCTCACCGACCAAGCCCCCCTCCCCCCCCCCCCCCCCCATCACACACGTCTGTCCGTGTAAGAGGTGAGAGGTGCGGCACTTGGTACTGGCATCAGCAGCATCAGGGGCGGTCAGCCGTCTCACACACCTCTCCCACAGCCACACAGATGCCACTGCTCTGAGCCTACCCAGCTCCTCACATCCTACCTGGCACTGGGGCCAAGAGTGCAAGTGTCCTCCCTGCTGGCACTCTGACAAGCTGACTATAGTCTCTGCCATCTGTAGAAACAATGAGGCCTAGTGATAAAGGGAACATGGTGTATTTTACTTCACCAAGCCAACATAGTGTTTGGCAACAGTTATAGATGTATACGAGTATGTCTTCTGTGCCATCCATATAATGATACATGGATGTAAATTGTTATTTGTAAGCCTAGTTCTGGACACCTTCGCTATCATTATACTATAACAGGGATGATGGAACAGGGGGGCGGGATGGGGGCAGAGTATCTTTGGTCCCAACATTTTGGAAATGCTAATAAATTCTATTTATTCCTGTATAGTTAATAAATACCCACAAATTGACCCTTAAATGCAATCAAATCAGTAGTGACTCGTATAATAACGGTGGTGGGCGAGCATTATATCAAATGTAGCAAATTGGGTTACACATTTGACCCCAAGTGTGCTCTACATGTTTAAAGGTCTGGGTAAATTCATGGATGGAATTCAATATTTAAAGTGTATGTAACAACCAAGAATTTGTCAAAGTATAATGTGCAGCTACCTCATGGGCCAATATCGGAACCCCAATATTGGCCCATTCGTAGGACCTATATTGGTTCGACCATGGCCCAATGGATCAGCATGTACTAGCACCGACTTGGAACAGATCCACCCTTTCACCAATCATTCTCACCCCTCATGCCCCACCCCCCCCCCCCCCGCCCCCCATGGTCCACTACGCATTGATCTGTCCTTAAACGTCCTCTTACAGGAATACCTGTGTCTGATCACGCCTGGCAGCATCGGTGACACCAGTACACATATTCAAGAAGGTCACGGTCCATTGGACGTGTCATGAAGAAAAAGGGGAAGAGCACCTTTTAGCCAGAATTGACTGACATTGAGTGCACACAGTAGTGGGAGCAGTAATCCCGCCGGTCAGTGAGGAAGGGGACAGCAGGCCCGCAGCTCCCACACATGGAGTGCAGGATAATCCACCCTCCATCACACCCCTCACCGCCATGCTGCACACCCGGCCCTTCACGACGTGCACGCACCCCGGGCAGCAGCAGACTATAGCATGTGTCTCATGTTAAAGTTAACAGCTTGTAGACTGATGTATGAGTGTGCAGCACAGTGTGCAGCACAGACATGTCTCAGTGTGTCTCTGTCCGTCACTCCCTCCCAATGCGTCTCCCCATGTAAAGGTAGAGTGTCTATGTTTTAGATGCCATCCTGGGCCCTATCTGCTCCCATGTGGACCATGTCTGTGTGAGGAGGGTCCATGTCTGGGATGCCAATGGAACTGCAGCTCATTGTTCCTGCCGGGGTGAGCGGACTGACAAGTGGCTTAGTGCCTGTGTGGAATCCTCTTTGGCTGAGGACGTAATGGCAGTGTGTCAATAAGGGAGGTGTGGGCCCTGCTTCACGTCCGGCACCCCCCCCCCCCGCCCCCCCCCCCCCCCCCCCCACCAAGCACTAAGCAGCACAAGGTGACATCCACTTCTGCACGACATCATCCCCACTTACTTCTCCATTAGAAATCACGTTTCCTGAAAGGGATTAACACTAAACTTATGTGGCCTTGATAAGATGTTTTTCGTCGTACAAATCACCAACTTCGGGAACGTAGATCTATTTACATATTGAAATTATCATGAAAACCCAAAGTATCACATTTGCTTCACTTGTTCTTTGGTCTTTCAGTAAGAGTTTTGCCTATTTTTTTTGTAGATTATTGGAATAGTTGTCTCTAGAGTGCCAGGATTGGGATGGGGATGGGGAGCTGTGTGTGTGCTGAGGGTAGGACAGTAGGAGCTGGAGGCTGGGCTGCATGGAATGCAGAGGAGAGCCAATGGATTCTTTTGCCAACACTCCTTGTACCATGTGCATTAGCACCTTGCAGTGTCTTCGTGAAAGTATCTATACATGTATAGGAATTCAACATAGCAAATCATATAATTTATGTGCACATTGAGGGGGCAGACTCAGCCAAAAGTATTATATCAACCATGATGGTTATATGTTTCTACACTGGACAAGAAATACACCATGTCAGATCATATGAAGGCCTTTACATGCATTATGTAGTACATATATGGGAGTATGTGTATTGCACACAAAGTCGACCTATGTAATGCCTCTTATAAATAACTTTATTTTAATAAGGTTCTAGTATATTTGGTAATGGTGCATGTAAAATGACAAATGAGATAAAGCAGCTCTACATAGACATGTACACACACTGCACGGGGTACAAGTACCGGTGGATAATAGCGGCTCATATTTAACAAGGGTCCAACACCCTGAGTCACCATGTGACAAGGTGTTGATATGTTTACATCGTATTATTACTCACACGTACCCTGCATACATAAACCACGTCTGGTGTGTGTACGCCCAGCCCCCAGGGACCCGAGTACATGTGTTACTTTACTCCGACCAAGCTAAAAAGAAATGTAAGAAAATACAGAAAGTGCAGATATACCAGGACACTGCGAATTCTAAATGGATTCGGGATTTCAATTCTCTGTGCATATAACAAGAAAATCAGTTAAATCTGTGGATGTTACTGAAATATTGAAGTAGAATTCTTGCTTTCCCAGGCATGTTGACATGAAACAATCCTGTAGTTCGGGCCCTGGGTGCAGATTGCATGCCTCATGTATGTATATTTGATCTGGTGTCTATATGACCTCCTACTTGGGATCCCAACCCCAAGGTCAACATTGACCAGCACCAGGGGTGGGGCAGCTTGTTTCTGGGTTGCAGCCCTAAATGTCCCTCTGTATACGTGAAGCACACAGTGAGTCCACATTCAGGTGTCAGGGTATAACGCACCTATGTCCCATACTGTATGTGCACGGCCGGTACCTGGCGTGTCATGACACTCAGTAAATATACAACCGCCGACAACAAGCTCCACGCGCCGCGCATGCGTCCTGGTTACTGCCTCCGGGTGTGACGTAACAATAACAAACGCCGTCCCCATGACGTGTGAGGCTGGATCCGGACGCAGCGGGTGACGTACCGGAGCGGGTCTCACTGGGTGTAGGGTGGGGTCAATTAGTGCAGAGAGTCGTCCTGGTGGAATCCGCCCCGGAATCTGCGTTATCATCCCGGGTTATCATCAGTAGGTGAGTCCTTATCAGGCCAGCTGTGACACGGGCCCCGATAGATGCAGGCTACACAGGAATCCCACGTGTCAATGTTTGTCTGATATCTGTCTACAAAGGAGAAGGTGACTCGAAGAAGACCTTAAACACTTCGTGATTAAAAAGGTGTCAATCGATCTCATGAAATGTAAAGAAACATGCACAATTTATGGGAACGATTGAATGGGTTTGGAGATATGATATATTACATGTTGTTGCCAAATCACAGGCGGGATCACCGGTTACAAGCATATGACATATTTCATGACAATGCAATGATGATCTTTGTAAAAACACTAGGTTCACGTTCATTTTTGCAATTACATATATCCACACGACGAGATAGATTCACTAGCGTGTCGTACAGATGACTTGCATGCATATTAGTGGGGGCTGGAAGCCCATAATGGGGGCTGGAAGCCACTAGAGGGCGCTAGTAAGATTTGTAAGATTTGTAAGATTTTTTATTCAAACTATATTCACGGTTTACACTACGATATTCATATGTTGAACAAACTCTATACATGTACATATAGGTTAATTTGACAAATAGATACATAGGTTTGTAGTTTAAAGTTGGCTATAAGGCAGACTGTAACGGCAGGATCATTATAACTTTTCGAAAAAGATATTAAATTAATTCGCCAGAATTATCAAGCACAATAGTAATAATAATAATTGGAAGCCACTAGTGGGCACTGGAAGCCACTAGTGGGCGCTGGAAGCCACTAGTGTGCGCTGGAAGCCACTAGTGTGCGCTGGAAGCCACTAGTGAACACTGGAAGCCACTAGTGGGCGCTGGAAGCCACTAGTGTGCGCTGGAAGCCACTAGTGAACACTGGAAGCCACAAGTGGGCGCTGGAAGCCACTAGTGAACACTGGTAGCCACTAGTGGGTGCTGGAAGCCACTAGAGGGCGCTGGAATCCACTAGTGGGCGGGAAGCCACTAGTGAACACTGGAAGCCACTAGTGAACACTGGAAGCCACTAGTAGATGCTGGAAGCCACTAGAGGGCGCTGGACATCACTTTGTTGTTTTTGTTGAAGCCACTACTACTAGTTACATGTACATGACTTGAAATCATGAGTCGACACATCATTTAGTTATCAGGACTTCCCTGTTGTAGTATCAAGTATACATCACTAGTGGTCATATATCACTAGAAAACGCGGCTAGAGGCCTCCTCCTTGGTGCAACATGACTGGTCAGACAGGATTAAACTGTTTGACCACCACTTCACCCCACCCCACCCCACCCCAGCACACAGAGTGCCGTTAACGTCAGCTTGTGTTAGGGCGTGTTGTCTGCACCTCCCTACGTCCGAGCTGCTCCTGATTGGGACCAGCTTCTGTTGTCAGAGAGGAGCAGCTCCACTTCATCACAGGATCCCAGAATTAAAGCCCTCAATTAAGAAGTCAAGGGGCCCTATTAGTGTGGGCGGGTCTGGGCAACATCCGCAGCTTGATCCTATTTGTGACCGGCAGATAAAAGAGCGAAATGCACGTTGTTTACTCCCCCATGCTATTTTATTCTGATAACTTGGGTCGCGGGATTCTTATTTTTGCCTTGGGCAGCCAGGGGTTGGCATTTTTTCTTAGGTTATCTTTGCCTCTGGCCGTCCAACAAGATCCCGTAATCTATGTTATTAAAGTTAGGTGGCCTGACATGATATGCAGAATTGCCCGGAGAATTGCCGTCTTCGAATTACTCAGCTCTTCTGAATATAAAATCAAGAGCCAAAGTCAAAGCCTGATTGGCCTGTGAGTATATAGCTCCTGTACTGTGGTGCTGCCCCCATGTGGACATGTCCCCGGGGCCTCATTACACCGTGACATGTTGATGACGGTCGTCTTAATGCCTGCTGATTGCTGCCCCCCCCCCTCTGTGTGGAGCCTGCAGCTGGTTACCTTATCTCTCCGCACCCTGCACCACGGCAGCAGGAGCGTGCCGCCCCTCACCGGAACCAGCTCCAGCTGCACCACTCTCCAAGCACATCTCACCACCCGCCCTCACCGGAACCAGCTCCAGCTGCTCCACTCTCCAAGCACATCTCACCACCCACCCTCACCGGAACCAGCTCCAGCTGCTCCACTCTCCAAGCACATCTCACCACCCACCCTCACCGGAACCAGCTCCAGCTGCTCCACTCTCCAAGCACATCTCACCACCCACCCTCACCGGAACCAGCTCCAGCTGCTCCACTCTCCAAGCACATCTCGCCACCCCACCCTCACCGGAACCAGCTCCAGCTGCTCCACTCTCCAAGCACATCTCACCACCCCACCCTCACCGGAACCAGCTCCAGCTGCTCCACTCTCCAAGCACATCTCACCACCCACCCTCACCGGAACCAGCTCCAGCTGCTCCACTCTCCAAGCACATCTCGCCACCCCGCCCTCACCGGAACCAGCTCCAGCTGCTCCACTCTCCAAGCACATCTCGCCACCCCACCCTCACCGGAACCAGCTCCAGCTGCTCCACTCTCCAAGCACATCTCGCCACCCCACCCTCACCGGAACCAGATCCAGCTGCTCCACTCTCCAAGCACATCTCGCCACCCGCCCCTCACCGGAACCAGCTCCAGCTGCTCCACTCTCCAAGCACATCTCGCCACCCCGCCCCTCACCGGAACCAGCTCCAGCTGCTCCACTCTCCAAGCACATCTCGCCACCCCGCCCTCACCGGAACCAGCTCCAGCCACCCCACTCTCCAAGCACATCTCGCCACCCACCCTCACCGGAACCGGTTCCAGCTATTCCACTCTCCAAGCACATCTCGCCACCGACCCTCACCGGAACCGGTTCCAGTTGCACCACTCTCCAAGCACAGTTGCACCACTCCTTAAGGTGGGTCAATGCCTTGATGTAAAAGTAGCTAGATTTTCGTCAGGTTTTCACCATAAGACCATGATAGCATACACTTTCCAAAGAAACTGAGAAAATAGGGGGGTCCCGGGCTACTTTCTGAGATATTTAAGCCTTAAGTTAATGTCTCATGTGATGGATTATACAGTGTTTTGCCACATATCTACATGAAATTGTATTGAAAAGTAGCTAAATTTCTATACAACTCTCTCAGAGTATAGGCTTTGATGTTTTCTATCTAGAGAATATATTTTTAACACATGGTCCCGCACACATTTCTAAGGTTTAGGCCCATCAAAATTAAAAAGTAGAAAAGAAATAGAAATATACTGAGGGCTACCTATGTATGACTTCCAATGGGGACAGCCACTACAGACTGCATAGCACAGTGGTAGAATGGATGCCTTCAAATTCAAAGGTTGGTGGTTCTCGCCCCGGTCAGGGAAAATTCATACACTATTTTATGACCATTTGATATTACTTAGGCCAATTTCAAACAAGGGTGCCCTGGTGTTCTATGGTCAAACCAGAGAATCTACCTGCGCAGAAAACGGCGCAGTGGACAAAAAAGGCATCACATTGACCCACCTTAAGCACATGTCGCCACTCGCACCTTGCTGGAATCTACGTTTAACCAATTGGTTAAATACATGAAGGTTGGTTTGTGTCCACAAAAAACAGTTACCTGGAAAACGTTGGGTTTTCCCTACGTTGCAAACTGCTTCCTAACATCAAACCAACATTTCGTTATCCGCAAAAATGTTATGTCAACGTTGAAATAATGCTAATAAAAAATAAAACGTTTCTAGTTATTAGTACCTGGGTTGGTGCATGTGTGTGTGTGTGGTTCGGGCGGTGTGGTGCAGAGGGCGCTGTGGTGGTGGCGGCCCGGTGGTGCATGGCCGACATGCCCTCAGGTAGACAGCGCCCTGCTGCGGACTAATGTGGTAATTTGCCGCATTAATTAGCCTCATACATCACCAGGTCTGTGTAGGGGGGGGGGCGACACCTGTACAGTGAAGTTTGGGAGTCGATGTCTCAGTATTCAAGTACAGACGTCTAGAACAAGATGAGAAAGATATGTACGAGCCACATACGGGACTAGCTACCAGGGATATGACATGTGAGACGGTATGTGAGATGGTATGTGAGTATATGTGAGATGGCACGTGAATGATGACATGGTAATGAGACTCGTCTAAACATGTCTGAAAGGCGTTATGGTCACAGGTCTAGTGAACCCTTACAGATCGTTTTAAAGTTCAACTCTCACAACTAAATGTCCACGAAAAATAGCGCGAGGTTGCACATGCTCTGTGTACACCCAAATCAACCCAACTTCGGCACCCTTGGCAAGTTGGGTATATTATACTACTATGTACACAAGGCTTCCACAAGATCACGCTAGTCAACTGGTTAGTTGACCAGAAAAGTACTAGAAAAGTCATGTGTGGGCTGTTGTTGAGAATGCCGCTTTAATATAAACGTCCTATCATAGTGGATACACAAAGAGGACCTCAGTCACAAGACGCCGTCAGCGTTATACATACCACAGGTATACCATGTCTGCACCATGAGGTCAGACACACTTCCTGATCAATCAGCGTTATTTTAAGCAACATCCATTGGCAATACATTTTCCTCTGACATCCTTGTACAATACTTGGTGCTATGTGTTTCCGACCGCAATACCCCCCCCCCCTCAAACCGTCCCAAGTCCCGAGCCTGCGACCCAACCCACAAACTCGTATTAATACATCCTACACCATATATGATAACATAATACAGGAAGGGGCTCGTTTCTTATGGGGAAGGGGCGCATTGTATATAGAGTATGACAACATCTTTATATTCTCTTTTTCAAAAACACCCCTTTCTACGGACATTTTATATGATAAAAAAAACATTCCAAACAAATGCTGACATGAGGTAGGAAAAGAAATGTAGACGTCAGAAATAAAATGCACCCTGTCAAAAGTGACCATGCCATTGCATCCAATCTTGATACTACTGTACGTTGAATTTGCATTCACCCTCTTAGTCTATTTGCTATATGGAGTCATGACACAGCCTTCAGTGTACTTCAGTTTTACTGCACAGGAAATACAACATGTATAACGTCACCTTTTTTCTCTGTGTAGGAAGTCCTGGGCACGCACGTCCCTACCCCCCCCCCCGCACCCTGACGTCACATCCGTCAGAGGGCACGAGAGGCCGGAAACATACCCCCGACCGGAAGTCACGGCATCATGGGGTAAGATCACGCATTGAAGTTTGACATGTGTAACTGTTTTCCTTAAGGGGGGAAAAGAAGCATAACTGTACATACAAATGTATATCCCTTATAAGTTATACCGTGCACCATGCACTCATGGTGCATGTATGTCTGTTTGATACCACCATCCCCCTTCACAACGTCACTGCCCATGCTGTGCAACATGTACCATATAAACACCTGTGTATGTACGCTATTTGTACAAGCTTTCAGCCCCATGGCTGAAAATGGTTGCATGTTGATGATGATGATATAGTTTTAAAACCAACACAGCCGAAGGCTGGTCAGCAGGTCCACAGGGCCCATACGGACCGAACCTGGGGGTTGCATGTTTTATCTACACAATAATTTATTTAGAATCTCCTTAAAGCTACAGTAGATGGATGCTGTAAAACATATGTAAACTTACCATTACAGTGCATATCTAACATATACTTACGGTACTATATATCTGAATACTCGGGTCATATGTACTCATATAGTAAGACGTTGCACGGTGCGTTTTATACAGCTATGTTTTGGAACCTTGCTCAAGCAGAAGGAAAATCCATGTGTACACATTGTGCAATTCAAGAGGAGGTTTGGTCAGAACTTCAAACCCATACCCAAACAACATAGCTCAACTTGTAACATCTGAGGTGGGGACGTGGGGTTGTACTCCAAGTTACAGGATACATGGCGATGTAGGTGAGAATGGGTTTCAATTCACATAACGTCACTTTATCTAGTTTCAATACCGTCAGCAATGAGATAAAATCAAATTTACACATTTGAAACACATGAATTCACTATCCGCCTACACTGCAAAAGTAAACTTGTCTCCAGCTTCGTCTAAGTGACTGTCATAGAATAAACGAGTCAAACTTTGTCTAACCTATCAGGTTACCATACCACAAATAGAATCTGGAGCTGGCAAATGTCTGGTTTTGGCCTGGCACATGCAAAGTGGGTCTTCTATCTCCAGCTAGAAGACCTGCTTCCTTGTCACTTAGATGAGTTTTTAACTCGTATATTTTATGATATGTTTACATATGTTTTACAGCCTCCCCTTTTTATTTTATTTTTTTTGGGGGGGGGACTCATGTTATACTCATGTTTATCTATTGGTATACCATAGAAACAAGGACACAAAAAAAGATTCCTTCCACATGAAGAAAGGTCAGGAGATATCTTTAAAAATAATATTTAATATGTGTACGTGCTAAGTAGGCGGTTATTTGAGGCCACTTGTTATCGTGGTGTAGCAGGGCCTGACGGGTGGACCAAGGACCCAGATTGGTGCTCTGCTACCACACACGGCTCCTTATCAATAGTCATAGAGTGGTATTCCCCCCTATCAGCTGTTATTGTCGGGATGCATGCTTCAATTGGGGAAAGGGACAATTCGACAGATTGCCGGTTCGACAGGACGATTCGACAGGACAATTCGACAGAATATTCGGGACTGTTGGACAGATTTTTGGGACTGTTCGACAGATTCAGTTTATTTGTGAGACTGTTCGACAGACTTAGCTAATTACAGTTGAAATGCTATTTCTAGATGTGAATTGAGCCATAGAATAAATCTCTGGTGTTTGTTTCATCATGTTATCAGAATCGAATACAAAAAAAAAGCAAAAGCAAAAGAAAGAAAAATGGGGATTCGGGGGCATAGCCCCCAAGAAAAAAAGAAAAAAGAAAACGGGGGTTGGGGGTTTCTATATCAACAGAAACACTACTCCTCTGTCATATCTCTGGAGCATATATGTGGTATTTCCTTTCTATAGGCTTCAACGTTATCTGAATGATGGTATATATTTCATAATCCTATACGTGTCTTGGGCGCAAACCTACGATGTATTTGACAAAAGGATAACATTTAGTATTACTATTGTCTGTCTGGTAAGGCCAACAAAAGAAGGTTCGTTTCCGGGTGTAGCAAAACAGTGCCGGGTCCCCCTCTTTTTTTTCTCACTTTTTCACGTTTTTTCCTACATGTCAGTTTTTACGGTTTGTGAATCGGATAATTTTAAAGGATTTTAGAGGAAAAACGCTAAAACTAGGCCTAAAATAGGAAAATGCAAAAAAAGAAATCCGACCGGCCGAGTCTGGTTGGTCTCACCATGTTTCCGGAAACCAACCTTTTTTTAAATTTGGCCTAGGCCTACTTTAAGAAATAGAAAATGATGTAAAATCTATGGCTCAAATCATATAGTATGCCAAAGTAAAGGTGTTTATCATCAATGCTCCCAGGATTAAGATCTACTATTCTAAAATGACATGTGAATATGGACATTTCTTTCATCACAATAGAACTGTGCTCTAGTCTATGAATTCTGTTCTTTTTTATTCACTTCATAAAGGTGAACTAGGTTGAACTCATATACCTTAAATGAGCTTTGGTGCATTACATACTATACATGTAGTAAAGAAAAAAAATCTGTCGAATTGTCCTGTCCAAAAAGAAAATCTGTCCAACAGTCCTGTCGAATAGTCTCAGAAATCTTGAAATTCTGTCGAACCGCCGATCTGTCGAACCGCCAATCTGGCGAACAGTCTGCCAGCCCTTTAATTGTACCGATTGGTGGGTATAGATATAGGCTCAGGGAATGGGAGTGGGTTTCACAGTATTTCAGTTCATTAGTGAATTTATGTTTTGCAGCTGAACCGATTCCTTTTCAGTTGCATCGGTGTGAGCCGTTCTCCATGTATAGTGACGGAGTATATGTACGTATATGCATAGCAAAATGTATTGTAGCAGAGGCTACCGGTAGTATGGAGGAGAGGGAGGGAGTAAAGCCAACCAATAGGGAGCATGAACCTGGGTTACATAATGTCCACTGAATCTTCAAGTAGAGACATAATTATAGGGAAGTTACCATATCAGTGTTGATAAATACTGTCTTTGCAACCCCTGAAAGGCCACTCCTAAAAAGCCATCCAGAACAGAAACAGGGGCACCGTGTGGCTCCTAGTTACCTCAACGCAATAAAGATAAAGGTGACAATGGGCGGATTATCTGCCTGAACCCTCCATGTGTGTCTGTGTTAGCGTGTAGCCTGGCAGCAATCAGACCTGAGCCCCCCGGCCGACTACTGCTGGTGGAATTAGCTGTCTGCTCATCATGGTACCGTCATTGTCATACTACACCATGGACCCGGGACCATGGACCATACAGGCAGACTGTCCTTATAGAGGCCATGGTCCAAACTGCCCTCTCTCGAGTCATCATTACATTTCTTCCAAGCATTATTCGCCAGAACGGCACTTGTAAACACAGCCAAGACTCATCATGTGACAAACAGGCATCATGCCCTCATCCACATCATGTGACAAACAGGCTTCATGCCCTCACCCACATCATGTCACAAACAGGCATCATGCCCTCACCCACATCATGTCACAAACAGGCATCATGCCCTCACCCACATCATGTCACAAACAGGCATCATGCCCTCACCCACATCATGGTACAAACAGGCATCATGCCCTCACCCATATCATGGTACAAACAGGCATCATGCCCTCACCCATATCATGTCACAAACAGGCATCATGCCCTCACCCACATCATGTCACAAACAGGCATCATGACCTCACCCACATCATGGTACAAACAGGCATCATGCCCTCATCCACATCATGTCACAAACAGGCATCATGCCCTCACCCACATCATGTCACAAACAGGCATCATGCCCTCATCCACATCATGGTACAAACAGGCATCATGCCTTCACCCACATTATGTCACAAACAGGCATCATGCCCTCACCCACATCATGTCACAAACAGGCATCATGCCCTCACCCACATCATGTCACAAACAGGCATCATGCCCTCATCCACATCATGGTACAAACAGGCATCATGCCCTCATCCACATCATGTCACAAACAGGCATCATGCCCTTACCCACATCATGTGACAAACAGGCATCATGCCCTCACCCACATCATGTCACAAACAGGCATCATGCCCTCACCCACAGCATGTCACCAACAGGCATCATGACCTCACCCACATCATGGTACAAACAGGCATCATGCCCTCATCCACATCATGTCACAAACAGGCATCATGCCCTCACCCACATCATGTCACAAACAGGCTTCATGCCCTCACCCACATCATGTCACAAACAGGCATCATGCCCTCATCCACATCATGTCACAAACAGGCATCATGCCCTCATCCACATCATGTCACAAACAGGCATCATGCCCTCATCCACATCATGTCACAAACAGGCATCATGCCCTCACCCACATCATGGTACAAACAGGCATCATGCCCTCATCCACATCATGTGACAAACAGGCATCATGCCCTCATCCACATCATGTCACAAACAGGCATCATGCCCTCACCCACATCATGGTACAAACAGGCATCATGCCCTCACCCACATCATGTCACAAACAGGCATCATGCCCTCATCCACATCATGTCACAAACAGGCATCATGCCCTCACCCACATCATGGTATAAACAGGCATTATGCCCTCACTCACATTTTGTTACAAATAGGTATTGTGTTCTCTAGCTGTCACATAATGGTATACAAACAGGCATAACGTCTCAGCTACATAGGGTCGATTCACCGTGAGTCGGACACATACCCTGAGACGGACAGTCAAATTCGATGTTATTCATGTACAATACAGCTTCCTTATGTTTATTTTTCGGAAAGAATGATGCTCAAACTGTACCATTATTCACAAATAAAGATCTTGAATTGCTTGAATAACCACCAAATCAAGTGTCCGTCTCAAGGTATGTGTCCGACTCTAGGTGAATCGACCCTAGGGCCCACAAAGCCTTCAGATAAGCCATGTCCAAATTAATGCATGAATAACTCAGCCACACTTTGGTTCAGACATGGATCATATTTCCTGCAAAGCTCTGCAGGGTCCACACAAGCATGATGCTCTCAGGCATGCCATGGTCCATGCACACAGGTAATCGCCAATAACCTACATCACCAAATTATATTAGACCATGCAGGAGACATGTTATCGTACTTAAAAATTGGATTAGAGTATAGCTGGAGCTCAGTTCGTCGTGTTTAGAGTTTCCACCTTCGTAATAACTGCCTAGAACAACTTTGGCACAGTGGTCGGTACAATGTGTGACATGCAGACCCCCCCCCCCCCCCCCCCACCGTGTTGGGCACCACACCTACTCACACGTTACATCACAACCCTGATCTGGATATAATGAGAGAGTAAAAGGAAGTAAAAATACCACAATACATTTAAATACGGCAATGATGCTAAATAACATATATGATATGCTGTCGAATGGAAAGCAATGTACTTCAGATTTACTCAGATGCTATGCTGTATCATCTCGAGTTGAGGATATTAAAGAAATGTGATACATGTGCATGAGAATATGCAACGGTAGATCTACGTGTGTTACTTCTTATTGAGGGAAAGAAAAAATGTAGTTGAAATAAATACAAACAGATTCCGGTATAGACGACACGTACTTGAACATTGTAGGTGAACTTGAGGCAGATAAAAAGTCCAACTGCTCATCATGAGGCCAATGTCAAGTGAGTTATCTTGTGAAGTCTATTATGTACCTTATATAGTCCATAACCCTCACTGATATGCAAGTCTCCGATTTATCTCACAAGAGCCGTTTGTAAAAACTCTCTATGAATAGTGTAATTGTAGATGAGGACACAGGTTAACTCTCATTTATTCTGTATAAGGGAGTGGTCATTTTTTAACAACAGGGGGGGGTCGGTGGATTTTCGCGCGAGCGGGTCGAAAAAATTTTGGTCTCCCCGCGGAAGGGGTCACAAATTTTTCAGTCCCCCCCTAGGCAGGTTGAAAATGAGCGCGGCCGACCCCTTTGAGCTATAGTAACGCGCGGGCTTTTTCGCTAAAAAGGGGTGTAATTTTTTTGGTCCCCCCCTCAAGAGGGGTCCAAATTTTTTTGGCCCCCCCCCCTGTTGTTAAAAAATAACCACTCCCTGAGACTAGCGGAGTGGTGTGTGTTATCTGCAGTAGTGGTGTGTGTGTAGGGGGGGGGGCTGTTATCTGGTGCTGGAGGAGGTGTGTGTCTGTACCTGTAAGCGGCAAGTGGCGGCAGGATCTGCTCAGACCGGCAGCTGACATGGCGCGCTGCTCACACCCCCAACTGTACCTTTGTTTTGTACAAGGCTCCCTCATCTCCTCCTCCATACATACACAGATAAATAAATGTCGCATCTCCATTACCCTCCCCGACCAATCTCTGTGTTGTTTTAATAATAATAGTTCACAAAATAAGCTTTTCAAACGACGCATGATGATTCAAAGAGACCAAACGCCATAGGAAATGATTCCAGTTACACGTTCGGAAAAGCTGATGTCGCTAAGTTGCATTTTCACTAAACATGGAAAGTATACATGGGAGAATGTTGCTAGAATATTGCCATTTTTACTAGAGGGCTCTCGGGGTAAGGGGGGAGGGGTGGGTGTACATCAGATTGTGTGGCAACATCCAGTAAAGCCTACACCAGATGGAGCCACCCAGAAAACATAGTGGGAAAAAAACATTACTTCTTTTACAATATAGGACTCTCCCAAGATTTCCCAAGAGTCTCCATAAGGCCTAAGTTGTTGTATCCCGGTAACCCAACCTACCCTATTTCGATGTTTTTTTAGGCCTAAATCTATAAAATGTACTATTACTCTAAAAATATTTGTATTGGTAAAAATTAAAAAAAAGAAATTGACCTACCTACCTGTACCCTATTTTTTGGCCATGTCATCGGAGTACAACTTTATTCCTCGGCCTAATGTGTATGTACTTCCATTTATTTCATGTGGAGTAACACCATGATTGGCATGAAGTACTCAAATGGCCGTTCTCCAAACCCCTGTGGAGAAACTGATGCTCATTCTCCATGGGCTGTTTCTCCACGATGATGTCACCAAAATAGTTATGAAACCAATCTTTAATTGTATATTTTGATAAAAATTAATACAGAGATCCACTCTAATCAGTCTGAACTCGTGATACATTGGATCGCATCACACTCGGCTCCACCTCGTGTGATACAATCCAATGCACCACTCGTCGTTCAGACAGATTATGGTGGACCTCTGTAACCTCTGTCCATGTACCTGCTCTGCTGTGTCCACGGCTGCATGTGTGTACCTGGATCCTGCCCCGGGATCCTGGCCCGGGTCCAGCATGGCGCGTGCCGGGCGTGTGTCCGGAGTGTGCCCCCCCCCTCCCCCCCCCCCCGTACACACACACACACTGACGGGACAGGATTACGACCATTGTGGCGGCGGCCGGCGCCAAGTCCCTCATTGACCGTCCACACTTAGCGTTTGGCGCCCTGTTTTGTTTGGGCCCGCCGCCGTCCGCCACTTCCAAAGTCCGCCACCTAAATCCTGGCGTACGCCGCTCTTCGCCGCTGCCACCTTCTCAGCTCGCCTGTATGTTTATGCTGTTACATCTGTAATTTTGTAATATGTGTGACCAGATGCGGACCAGTTTATTGGGATTTTTAAACTTTAAAATCACATTCACTGATTCAGCTCCACGTTGAACCGTCAGTCCGATTTGGTCGTGTACCTGTATTTACAGTTTATTAGTTACCCTATTTATCCTATAGATATGTGTAGTCCATTTTACCAATATATCCATGAATCGTTGGGTGGCGTATACGCCAGGTGAGCTCGGCGTACGCCGGCGCACGTTGCGGCTGTTGGCGCGGCTGTTGGCGCCGTTCGGCGCGGCCCGTGCAGGCAGGGTGCGGGATCTGTCTGAACAAACCGCCTTAACGCCGGACAATGGCTGCACATCACCACAGGACGCCATCATACACCGACCTAGCGGCCTTTGGACCTGGCCGTACAGGCAGTATACACGGGTAGGTCTGCTGTCATGGTGCGGCCTCAAACCTCCAGTTGTAAGCCCCAAGGTCAATGCGTAAACATGGAAATACTGTGAGTAGTACAAGGAAAGTGCAGTGCATCTCTGGGATCAGGGTGATGCGCTATTATGTACTGAGATGGTCGGGGACTTAAGGATGTGGGGGGGGGGGGGGGGTGAACCATCAGACGACATGGACCCACAGAGATTCCAGTTCCATGTATATCTGTTTACCTCTGGGGACCTGCACCGAAAGCAGCAAACCGTGTATACACCTACTAAGTGCATTTCATACTGATCTAAATAAAGGCTATGATAAGTGTCATTATACGTTCCCTCGGGAAGGTTGTTTTGCTCGTACATTATTGACACCCCTTATATTGCTGTTAGCTGTGCCCGTGTACAGGATGGTGACATGGTTGGCGGAATGGTGATAGAATCCATGAGAGGAGTTGATTACATGTATCACATAGACAAAGGGAAATGGGTGGTTTAAATGTAACACAAAACAAAGACAGCAAATTTATTTGAATAACAGTTTTGTTATTGCCCCTTTAAATCGCGCCTTATTAAATCGTGCATGTACGCCCCAAATGGCGTCATTGTAGGGTGGGGCTGGGCGGTGGGCTTGAACATGTACATGTAGTTGGATGTCATTGGTGAACGTACAGCGGGCCTTCTTACGGTAAGACAGACACTGATCACAATCTAATTGTTTCTACAATTGTTATTTATATCCCCAACGTCTGTCGGGCGTCCTTCTGTATTGTTGACGTCCCAGACTCGAGCAGCCAATAACATGGCCTGACGTCACCAAGTACATGTTGTGTAACAACTCGTCTACTAAAGGCCACCAGTGTTTTTCCACGGAAACAGTATCCGCCTTATTTATCATTATCGGATATTTAGTGCTGTCTCGATCCTACTAAGGGCTTTAGATAGGCCTTACTTAAGCAGGGGCAGGCCAGGGGGTGGCCTGGTGGCACGAGTCCCCGCCGCCTCGACCCCCTGAAAATGGCCCTTGATATGAATCTTAACTATAGGAAATGTGGTACTGGACCCTGTCTGTGCCCCCCCTTAGACCAACATTTCTTGGCTGTGCCCCCTAGACTACCCCTTCTGCACCCACCCCTGTTTATGTGTGTGGCGTTTGGACCTGCCATGGAGGAGAAGAACATTAACAAAGAGAAGAGCGCTCCCTGTGCGTGTTACCTGCAACATGTGGCTGCGGCGGGCGGGGAGGGCGCCATGTCCGGTACACAGGTGGGCGCGGGCGGGCCGACAGGACAGGACGGCGCCCGGCACTTGGCGGCACCTGTACACCCACCCACCCCCCTGGTCGTCACCTGAACGCCACAACAAACAACCACCGGACAGTCCCACAGCTGTGTCAAGGTACATTAGGGGCCCAAGTCTTGCTGCCCTCCAGTAACTGTCGGGGTAGAGCGAGGACTGGTACTCTAGGCCTTTATACGGGGGAGGTGGGGGTTTAACATCGACGTAAAACACACGTATGCAGCACGTGCAAATAGTGGACCTTTCACTTTGTGTATTCCCATTGATATTTAGCACTGATGGCATCTTAGAACACATGTCCTTGAACTCCTTCGGCCATGCATAGAGAGTGTACAATAATACGATGGACATATATGAATACATGTGCTCATATTCCTGTCTTGTATATCTGGTGTTGTGTATTACTTTACCCATTCCTGGCCCTGTTTGGATATTGGGGCCTTCCTTCTGGATCCTGGGCTAAACGCCAGATGAGGGACATTGGTAGACTTTTGCGGAACGTCTGGAGAAATTGGGAAATAGTCACGATCATGAATATTCACGATCAGAACCATCTTGGGTCGGTTAAAATAATTGGTCATTTGTAAAACTGCAACACGAACACATGTCTAGTGCCACATAGTCAGCTGTTCTGCATAATAACAAATTCATTCATGATCATTTTATTCTCACGAGATCTCTTTTGCAAAAGATCAATAATCTTTGATACATTGGTAGTCTTTTGCGGAACGTCTGCATAATAACAAATACATTCATGATCATTTTATTCTTACGAGATCTCTTTTGCAAAAGATCAATGATCTCTGATACATTATGCAGTGTATTACGAAAACCTATTGTTTAAACTCACATTTGTGTATACTACTTAGTAATATCGGTTGAAATAGGGGTTCAAATCACCAAATGCAAATATTATTCTTCACTATGATCCTTACCTATTTAGAGCACCTTTATACATAGACATGGCCGTGTCTTCAGTTGTAAAACGCTATGCATTGCTTGCTACGACTCAGCGTCGAGCCTCTATGTAGAGTCATTGGTTCCAGCTGAGGGCAGGATGACTTGGTTCCAGCTGAGGGCAGGGCGACTTGGTTCCAGCTGAGGGCAGGGTGACTTGGTTCCAGCTGAGGGCAGGGCGACTTGGTTCCAGCTGAGGGCAGGGTGACTTGGTTCCAGCTGAGGGCAGGGCGACTTGGTTCCAGCTGAGGGCAGGGCGACTTGGTTCCAGCTGAGGGCAGGGCGACTTGGTTCCAGCTGAGGGCAGGACGACTTGGTTCCAGCTGAGGGCAGGGCGACTTGGTTCCAGCTGAGGGCAGGGCGACTTGGTTCCAGCTGAGGGCAGGACGACTTGGTTCCAGCTGAGGCCAGGGCGACTTGGTTCCAGCTGAGGGCAGGGCGACTTGGTTCCAGCTGAGGGCAGGGCGACTTGGTTCCAGCTGAGGGCAGGGCGACTTGGTTCCCCTGTACCTGGACACACACACACACACACACTATTACGTGTTTATGCTGCATGGGAACTGGGGACTATGCTTTGTGACGGGTTTAGGAGCTCTGCAACGCTACTGATTGCATTGTCTTGACTTCTAAAAATGTAATATCACTCATATGAGCGGCCATGATTGATTATTTGTATGTCTGGCATAGCATTGGGAATTCCACCTGGAACTGGGTACTCAGCAGCCTTTGGTGTGTGGATTTTTCATTGCAACTGTGGACCTTTGCGGAATCTAATATCACAAAGCTATTTCCTGCCCAAAACAGGTCTCAATTAAGTGGGGACTCGGTCAAGTCCTCAGTTAAGTTTCAAGTCCCCAATTCCAAGGTGATTTTCCTAATTCTAGTCCCCAGTTATGGGCAAACACACACACACACATGTAGTTTAATGGTATTATAATGCAGGTTAATCCGGGTTATGGAGGTGCCGGACTTGGTGCTGGACGTGGGAATTCCCAGAACTGCCTGCCAAGTGATATGCCACTATACACATGGGGCTCTGTCCCAGGACCGCCAACTGTGGGTCTGTGCAGGGGGGGGGGGTTAATTTCCCCTTCTCTCCAATACACTTGGCATTGGAATTCAAAATAAAAGTTGTCGACGTGGAAGTCCCTTAATATCATGCTTTTGTATATGCAGAAGTATTGAGTAAGTGGGTCACAATGATCAATGGGTATGAAAAGTGCTAAAGCAATTGTTTTAACCTGACTATCTGTATGGCCCTATAATGTCATGAGTCTCTCCGGGGATCTCTCCACCAAAATTTGTCCATGTTATGTATCTGACCTAAATGTGTATACTTGTAGCAACATCCTATGGTGTTCCAATCATGTTAGATATCATACAATACACCAACAACGTCACAAGCCTGTATATTATTGCCCTTTCCACCTTTCATGCCCTCCTTGGCTCTTGGCCATCTGGAATATCACATGTAAGCTTTAAGAGTTACAGCTACATGTATATGTTAAAGGTTGCTGTGGTTTAACAGCACAATATGCTCTACATTTATAGTTTATTTTGCTTGAGTCGGAAATAAATTATGGATTTCTCTACTGTAAATCGGGTTTACAGAAATGTTCCTGTAAATGTACAGCACATTCTCTGTAGGTGCCATTATGTGACAGCAGACTAGTTTTATCAAGTAGTCATTCTATATGTACACAATCATTGTTTGAGTCAAACAAAGCCCCCTATATCTCAACACATTGCGAAACGATGGGAATGGATGACAGAAACTTTATCATGTTATCATTCTGAGGTATGGCAACCAGCAAAAGTGTATAATGGGCACCACATCGGTGAGAAAAATGCAATATATATGTTGCTTGGGCTGTGCAGTTCTCCTATTATATATAAAGTTGTGATAGTACAGCTGGTTACGAATTAAGACCATTACATTGTGTAATGGGGATTATCCTAGCTGTAATTGATCCAATGCAGTGAAGTTCTTTTTATGCCCATCAATTGATATGAATTGAAAATTACAATAATTGATAGCAAAAGAACAGTATACTTTGTTGTTAAATTGAAGTACACAATGTGCTGTAAATTTACAGCAAGATTTGCTAACCGCAGATATTGCTGTAATCTTTCAGTAGCATAATACTGTACGTTTGCAGCATGTATATCATTGTTGAATTACAGCAACTTACTTTCTGTAAATTTACAGCAAAACCTATATCGTCGCCATTTACTGCCAGGACATTGTGTTGTAATCCTCCGCAGCCATACCGACCTTCATCCTACAGGATACACAACCACATACTACACGGGCATTATGTTTGTTTTATTTTGAGTTAGTTTGTCTAGTTTCTCTTTCTGCCTTTTTGAGAGTCGGGGTGGTTGGTGAGGTGGAGTGTGGCTGTTAATGGCCCTCAGCTGCCTGGTTACCTGGGGCCGGGTGCCAAACACGGGGTGACCCCACACCGAGGGGCAGGGCCGTAATTAACAGTGTACAGCCACAATTACACCAGCTACCCAGGGCCGGGCGCCGTTACCTGCCAATTACACACCTTAAGCACTGTTTACCTTGTCAGTGGTGCAGCCAGGGTGTGAGGTGCACACAGCCACCACCGAGGCATTGTGAAATATACCTGGGAATAAATGCCATTCACCATCATTATAATCCACACAGGACCTGTACATTGTAAGTGACCCCTGCCCCACACCATACAAGGCAGCATTAAGGCCCCATGTTGTATAGATGCATGTTAAACAGCCTGCCCACCTCCCCACTGCTACATTAAGCTGCCCATGCTACACCTGGGGTTAATGCAGGCTCTAAGTGCACAGTAATGTGGTCACATTGAAGCACCTTCTTCACACCTTTAGACATGGAAAGTTGTACCTACGTGTGTGTAGCATGAATACCAACATGTCCCGTGGTGGCCACATTGATACATGGCACTACAGACAGGCTCTGTGTTGTGGACGTTTTGGGCGGGGACCGAGGCCCTACGCGTCCAAGCCTGCGAACAAGCCCCGGCGGCTACACTACTTGGGGGGCCTGGGTGACGAGGGGGAGGGGGCTGCTCACTTGACCGGTTGTTATCAACACTGGCCGGTGAGATAACAGGTGCCTCGTCTACCTGGGACACGGCCTTATCTCACAGCGTTAATGCTACAGGTGCCAATGGTATGGAACATTGAGAGGGAGCATAGATTAATGTATTTTGTGTCATAACCTTTAAGACAAAAGAAAACACACAAGGAATTTGGTTAATTTAGATTAACACAGTAGTATGTAATGTAATGGTTACCTGATGCCATGTCGTCAGCTGATGCCATACCTATCCACAGCATTGTCCACAAGAAAGTACACATTAAACCATTGGTTGGGTATTGATTTTCTTTAAATAAAAATGTTTATGCTAGTATTGATATCAATCTTTGATCTACATTTATACCGTAAAACCTGCTCAAATTTAACTATAACAGAGCATACCCACCACAGCATTTCCTTATAGCGTGCATTACACAATACACGTATATTGTAGTTTGTGAACATGTCATGCTGGATACGATTATCCAAGGCCAGCCCATCTTTACTTAATTGTGAAAAAATTAACTTATGCAATGGGAACTTAAACTACATAAAAATAAAAACATGCATGTGTATATATGGTATACATGTACATGTGTAATTATAGGCAATACATGTACCACCATGTGTACAGATACTCATACCTCCACGCTGTAGTATTTTTGTTTACATCACAGTTGCCTATCACGCCTCTGTTTGGCTGGGTATTTGCATTGCACTAGATATTTGAGTTTTTCTTGTTTGGTATGGACCACGCATCAATACAAAAGCTGAAAATCCCCTACATGCCTAGTCCATCACCAACATCCCACCCCTTGATTGCGTCGATCTTGCTCCGAACAATGTTGGTCTATTCTAATAGGTTATATGTGTAATTCAAAATTAGGGAGTCGTCATTTTTAAGAACAGGAGGAGTCGGAGGGTGGAGGGGCGGATCCAGGGGGAGTGGTCCTGGGATGCGGACCCCCCTCCCTTTTAGAACATTTTTACATTTTTCTACACCTTTTGGTTTGGTGGACCCCCCCCCCTTCTTTTTCAAATGCCTGCCCGCCCCGCCCCCCCCCCCCCCCCCGCGCAGGGTACATGCAGGGCAGATGCACCAAATGCATGGTTAGGAAACATGTGTGATAGTATACCAAAAAGCATGTGTCGACAAATGACACCCTTAAGCATGCTAACCTTTGTTAAGCGTTTTCCACAGAGATTAACTAAGTGGCACACGTGATGTGCTAATCCCGGGGTGTCCAGTGGTGTGTGAACTGGACAGGTATAAGCAGACACACCTGCCCCAGCACCCCCTTACCATGTGACCTCTGCAGCCAGCAGCCCTCGTAATCCCATAAACTATTACAAGTAGAGTTAAGGTACACAAAGCCCATTGTGGACAAGTGTGGAGACTGCACACCGTGGTTCAGCTGACGGATTCCCACAGGCGTGCTGGACTTCATGGACTTGGTGGGCAAATAGAGAGCAGGCAGCCCGGATTGATTTGTACTGCAGATAATTATACTCCCACTGCAAGTATATATATACAGAACTCAAGATAGATGAGTCTGATGGAAAACCCGTTTTCTTAATTATTTTCATAGCAATATGATTAGAAGCTACGTATACTGAATTTGAAATACAAATATATGTAAAGTAGTGAGTGTGACGAGACTAGAGCTGTAAGTGTGCACTTATTGCCGGGTGATCGAGTCTAACCGTCCTCCAACCATCTGTCAGGGACGGTGGGGGGGGGGGGGTAATCCCTGTAACATGTCGTAAGCTGCATAGTAAGCCCCAGGACACATGTTATACGGCACTAAGGGACCCGACGGCTGCAGCACCCACCTGGCTTTTTTAAAATAATTTCTTTATTAGGTCCTCATTGAGATACTAAATGATCTTCACCGACCAATTGCGATAAACCTGCTCATGTATATGTCGCAAAGGGATATCTAGATCTATCATGTTTGTCACGTGCCACTCATGTTTGCATGAGTGTATAAGTACTTGACCAGAGACAGATCTGAAGATATGTTATAAGGAATTACCAGACAGGAATATCCTAAAAGCTACAAATAGAGCAGGCTGTCAATAAAGAAATAATAATTATGTATGCAGCAATGTACATAATGAGCATATACATTATATGAATGGAGGTCGCATAGTAATGTTTTGCTTTATTTGTTTAGAGACCCCAAAAGAAACGGACGTCATACTCATGCTGCCCAATACCAGACACAAAGTCACTCTCCTTTGCAATCTCCCGTGCAGAGGTAATCACAACAAACCCTCAAAAGGAATACCTCTGCCACAGCCCTAGTAGTAAGTACGTCACAGAAGTAGTTCGGCACTCACACTTGTGAAGTGATGTTCACACATAATTACAAGACAAAGGATAGGCAGTACCCTCCCCCCCCCCCCTGCCAAATTGCGGTATGTACTCCAAGTGGCTCTTGTCTTCATAATTAATCCTTACAACACAGTGACCCTGGACTGTTTCTTTGGAGAAAAACACCCGTAGAAACATTGTACTGTAAATATACATGACTCTTTTATGACAAATGATAATAGCAGATCGAAATACATGGATGAAATGAGAAAATAGTTATTAAAAATAACCCATTAAGAAAGGTAAACATGAGTATGAATTTGGACAAATTTGGTCGTAATCTGGTGCCTGGGGCAGAGAGTAATCATCTTTGAGTGTTTGTTATGATTACCCACTGCTCAGGAGAATGTCTCCTTTGCAAAGGGTTAACCCAACAATCACTCTGCCACGGTCATCCCTTAAACCCGCAGTTCTTACTGCACGTGCAGTAACAGTCAGAGCGCAGTCGGGACAGGTACTCAGCCGTATATAAAGGGGCCCTGAGCCTTTAATAGTAGTAAACAGTAAGTGCTATTTCTAGGTGATTGGAGGGGTGATTGGTCCATATGGGGATCAAACAAACACAGTGCCCTGTGCTGGGTGCAGTCAGTGGGGTCAGTCCAGGTAAAACCAGCCAGTATAGGGATCACCTCTAAACCACTTCTGGTGGAACCCCAGAAGTATGAAGTTTAGTACACCTAAATTATCAGTGCTGTAACGTGTGTCGAAAGCGACATGTTTAGATAATTTTATGGGGTTTGGGGGCATGCCCCCAAGGGTAAGACATTTTAGAAAATATTGATGCCAATTGGTGCAATTTGAAGTGCTCTGGTCTAACCCAAGGTAGAGAAAATGTTGAAAATATATTTGTCAATTGATGAACTTTATAGCATTGTGGTGAACCCCAAGACTGAGAAAGTTTGGAAAATATAGATGTCAATTAATGCAATTTATAACATTCTGGTTTACTCAAAGTCTTAGACAATTTTGAGAAAATAAATGTAAAGTGATGCAATTTAAAGTATTCTGGTATACCCCAAGGTTGAGGAAATTTTGAAAATATAGATGTCAATTGATGCAATTTATAGCATTCTGGTGTACTCCAGGGTTGAGAAAACTTTGAATATTTAGATGTGAATTGATGCACTTATAGCATTCTGGTGCACTCCAAAGTTAGCAGGTAGATGTCCAGGGGTAGCTGTCCTGTCAGCAGTTGACCTCCCTCAATGAAGATTATAGCAGTGTAAACAAACTGGGAGTAACTACCTCATGTTCCCTGCCACCTTCTGTAGTTGGACAGTCCCAGTCTCTAACATTGGCTGCCCCTCAACACACTGTGTTGGAGGTTAAAGAACCCTTGCGTCGGTAAATGTGTAGGAGCGGGATTTCTATCTTTTGGCTCATCTCATAGATTCGATCATCCTGGATACGATCATCCAAGGTAGGCCTTCGGCCTACCTTCTTACTTGTGAAAAACTGAAACTTGAGTAAGTCGCACATGCATTTCAGTGGGACGTTAAACTACACAAACAAACAAACAAATAAAACATCTTTTAAAAATACAAAAAAAATACAAAAAAAAAGATGGGGGAGACTAGTTTGGCGAGTCGGGATGTATCACTCCAGACTGATGGCTAACAGTTGTATTAGCTTGGAGTTTTCATTGCTTCCCGACTATACCTATCGCTGCTCTTTCCCATGCTGTGGTAGACTTACACTGTAAAAAGTTACTGTATTTAAAAAGCGCAATGTGCTGTACATTTACAGCACTTTTTGCTGTATTTGGTATTACATCACTATTTGCTGTATAATTACAGCATTATGTACTGTAAATTGGGTCTCAGACAATGTTGCTGTACATTTACAGTACATTATGCTGTAGATTTCTGCCGCTAGGTGGCAGCAGTATACTATTTTTGTAGTAATTATTCCACCCAACCCTTTCCCAAGTCAAATAAAGCCTCACAAACTCTCAAATCATTGCAGAATAAGAATGGATGAGAGAGACTGAATGCAGTTATCATAAAGTGTATTGATATTTGCATAATTGTGTTGAATAATACAAAAAACAGCAAAAGTATAGAATAGACACCACATTGGAAGGAAAAGTTAAATGCTTAAGTGCCTGGACCGGGAAAAAGCTGGTATCACATACAGTTCAGCTGTATCAATGCAGGATTAAACCATTACATTGTGTAG
This sequence comes from Harmothoe impar, assembly GCA_947462335.1. Classification (NCBI taxonomy): domain Eukaryota; kingdom Metazoa; phylum Annelida; class Polychaeta; order Phyllodocida; family Polynoidae; genus Harmothoe; species Harmothoe impar. The sequence goes on along the minus strand of OX381708.1, from coordinate 21,011,643 downwards.
TGTGTATTATCCTAGCTGATAATGAACTATTATGCAGGAAAGTATTCTCCATGCATGCACATTAATTGATATAAATTGATGATAACAATAATATGAAACCTACAGTAGAAGTTGCTGTAACCTTACAGCACCCAGTTGCTGTACATGTACAGCAAAATCTACTGGAACAAAAGTTGCCAGCAACTTTTGCTGTAGATGTACGGTAGAAGTTGCTGTAAATTTACAGTAGAAGTTGCTGTAAATTTACAGTAGAAGTTGCTGTAAATTTACAGTAGAAGTTGCTGTACATGTACAGTAAGTCGGTTGCTGTACACCTACAGCAAAATCTACTGGACCAAAAGTTGCCAGCAACTTTTGCTGTAGGTGTACCCCAGCAAACACACCTTTACCGGTCCTGTACTGGCCCACACCTGGCAACGGTACTGGGCCAGTACAGGCAATCGGTACTGGACCAGTACTGGGGTGCAAATGGCACCAGTACCGGGCCAGTACAGTATGCCAGTACTGACATGGTACAGGGCCAGCATCGGACCAGTACTGGACCAATGCTGGCATTTCGGTACTGGGCCGGTACCGGACCGGTTACTGAGCACTGTTTAAAGTATAACGTAGAATCAAAAGCATAAGTGATCTGTTGCAAAATTAACATTATATTGTACCTATTGTGCTTCAAGGCCTGAAGACTTAGGCAATCAATCATCATGGTGCAACAACCAGCTACAGTTTATAGCCAGAAGTATAGCATACCAGTTTTTGACAGAGATACACACCTTGCAGGTCTTATAGTTGTGTAATAACCAAGCAAAAGGTGTTTGCAAAGACATGCCCTTTGTTCTCCCATTGTTTATAACGTTTAATGTAAAAGGTTGTATTCCATAAGATTTCACAGGAAATTTGTTTCAGGCTAAACTATTTAAAACTATTTTGAAGACTCTGAGGGTCATAATTATAGAGATATCATATGCAACTAAACCCTCAATATCATAAAACATGCACCGGTGACATCTGGTGGATTCTATGAAAACTACTGTGCCGGTACCGGCATGTTGGTAGTGGCATGCCGGTACTGGGCCAGTTCTGGCATACCCTTACTGATATGTCGATACTATGCCGGCACAGTGCCAGTACAACCAAGCTTAAATGGCATTATAATGGCTCTGTACTAGCAGTACTGGCCCGGTAGTGCCGGTACTTGCCAGTACAATGGAGGTACTGGCCCGGTACAGGTGTGTTTACTGGGACAGTACTTACTTCTTACACTGTACAGCATAACAAAGGCCTGTCCCTCTCACACCATGTCTATGAGGTGTCGGAGGTTAAAGAACCCTTGCTTCGGTAAATGTGTAGGAGCGGGATTTCTATCTTTTGGCTCATCTCATAGATTTGATCATCCTGGATACGATCATCCAAGGTAGGCCTTTTTACTTGTGAAAAACTGAAACTTGAGTCTCACCTGCATTGTCAGTGGGACGTTAAACTACACAAACAAACAAACAAACATCTAGACATACATAAGTTCTTTGTTTGTACACTGACTTTCCGGTGGAGATCCTTATAGCTCTACATAAAGGGGGAAGGGGTCTGGACCCCCCTGAATCTGCCCCTTTATCATATACATGCTGCCATTTCTAAGTGGAGGTTCAGAAAATTTTGAAAATATTGATGTCAATTGGTACACTCTAGAGCATTCTGGTCTACTCCAAGGGTGAGAAAATTTTGAAAATATTGATGTCAATTGATGCACTTTATAGCACATTTTGGGTGGACATCAGGTATGGGCCAAAAGGGGGGGTCCACCCTCGGCAAAGTCTATTTGAACAGCCTTATGGGCGGACCAAAAGGGGGGGGGGGGGGGTCCGGACCCCCACCCCCCCCCCTGGATCCGCCCCTGTAAATTGCACTAGTGGCTACACATGCTGTGGTTAATGAAATTGTGCCTGCTGCTGCATTAGGGGTATTCCATCAGCAGCCAGTGCCAGGCAATGTTGAATAACACGCTTGATATATCTTAACACTTTATAAAGCAACACACATATCTATCTCTTACACACTTTCTCCTACACACTTTACATTTTACACACTTTTTATCTCAACACACTTTTAATATTAACACACTTTTGACAAAAGTGTGTAATGTGTTAAAAAAAGGGTGTGTAAAATAAGTATACAAAAATGTATGTTACAAAAGTGTGTTAAGTTAACACACATTTTTTTAGAGTGTATTAGTATTAAAGTATAAAGAAGGTCCATAGCCTAAATCTATCCGACCTGTATACTACTGACGATCACAAACGTTGATTGTGACATGCATGTAGTGAGCTCCATGCTACATGACTATATTTTAGAAACATTGTGGTCAATTTAATCTGCCCTGCAATTCCCATTGTCTGATTTGATGTAGAAAAAGGTTTCGCCTTTTGCCCCGAGTGAGGCTCGAACTCACGACCTTCAGATTATGAGACTGACGCGCTGCCGACTGCGCCATCGAGGCGGCCGGTATGGTGAGGCTTTATATAGGTATAAAAACATTTTGGGGAAATTTGTGCTGCTTATGTTGACTAATACAGGTCAGTCAAAAAAAATTAAAATGTATAAACTGTTGATGTTGAATATAGTTTAAAATCAACCCAGCCGCAGGCAAGGCTGAAAAGTATGCAGCACTATTTGGAATTAGACCAAACTAACTCCCTGTTTTGAATAAGGGATGTTTTAGACCTCTATTAAAGTTTTGTGTTTTCTGGAAACGTTATATTCTATGGATGAGGGGGATGGCTACTGAGAACGCAGGTGGCGTCTAATTCTGATGCTGAGGGTCGGTTTTGAGAGGGCCTAAAGTGATGACCTCTGTTGACATTGAAGGTTACTACCTAGTAGATTACATTATCTCTACACTGACGGTCTGTGCACGGCCACAACCTGGATAATTCATCGCATACAATTAGTTACTTCTTCACATGTAACAGAGGGAGGGAGGGGGGTGCAAGAGGGGGGGGGGGGGTGCAATCACAACCATTTATTTCCCAGAGGAAGAAATGATATGCCCTTGACAGGATTTCCGATGTTACCATTAAGCGGAGGACTGTCCCTGGAGCTGGTGGGGAAGGGGCCGTGATTTATGCGGCACACCTGGGCTGTGGTCCCACCCTGCTGCAGGCTGAATGCAGCCTGGGCGGCTCTGTGCCGGGTGCCTGGTGGCAGACATACAGCGTTATAAATGTACATGTGTGACATATGGAGACGCAGATAAAGGGGCTGGCACCTGGTCGTGGGTCAATGCCCGGGTCATCCCCAGGTACCTGTACGGTGTGGATCCTGCTCCCTGTGACTCTCACCTGTACAGCCTCTGTGTGTAGGGTACAGCGGCGTCATGCCCCGACGCTGCTGTAAGCGGCACGGCATGTACAGGTGTAATCAGGTGTGAGCCCCGGCACAGGTAGATACCCCCTGCATGGGCAGTACAGCCGCCACACAGCACACAGCTGAATATGGAGCTGGTAAAGGGGGAGGCAGATAACTGATGGCCAAAGTGACGTCTCATTTCTAGCCCTGTCAAACCCCTTTCCCAAACTTGAGCTGTGACACTTGGGTTGTACCTACTGTGTGCAGGCAGTCTGTGTGGACGACATTCAGGTTGGGGCAGAACGCCCCTGTTCTCAGTGCTGGTCTGTGTACATCTTTTACAATCGCAGGTGTGTGCCATAAATTAGAAATATATACAGACAGACAGAGACGGACAGGCAGACAGCACTACATGCAGCACGACCGACAGACAGACAGAGACGGACAGGCAGACAGCACTAAATGCAGCACGACCGACAGACAGACAGACAGACAGACAGAGACGGACAGACCCCCCCCCCTCCCCCCACCAACCACCTGCAGGTCTCATCAAGTCTTGTCCCAGTACGGCCTTTTTCAGCATGGGGCCAGTCAGGGTCACCACACTGGGATCGTCCACAGCTGCATGGTCGGTGATCGACTGTCCCCTCCCGTACATCAGCTGTATGCCTGGTACAAAAATGTAGCATGGGGGGTGGGGTGGTGACCGGTTGAGAGTGTCAAAGTGATGTGTTTCCATAGTGCAACCTATCCTTTTGGTGCACAAATAGGCGTGAAATGCCACCCCCTGACCACGACCTTTGACCACTGGGGGCACTCCCACAGCGTAAATCGCCGTTGTAATGGAGGCTATTTACAATTATGTGATCATAGGAGTACCGTTGACCCCCGGGTGGGGGTTTGGGTGGCAGGGTGAGTGTCAGAAATTGGGTTTATGTACATCGCCACTCACTCTCACTGCCTTACTACCCCCCCCCCCCCCCTCGCCCCCTTAGAGTGGCTCGCTCCCTCGGTTCGCTCACCCACACGGTTAGAAGTAGGTAGTGTTCCTGTACAGCAAATATTGGGGGCAACTTTGGTTCCAGTAAATTCTGCTGTAGTTGTGTAGACGCGGAACTGAGTTCTAAAAGGGCCCACATCTTGGAGATTTGAACCCCCAGCTTCCGATCCATAGTCCCGAACCATGACCACTACACCAGTGAATCCTGCATGTCAGGTGCATTGAAACACTTCCTACTTATGTGTGAATGGTAAAGAGGTCAACACAGGATCCCTGTGGGCAATTTTAGAACTACACAGAGAAAATTATCAGAGTCATAATAACTCCCTTGTTAGGGTTAAACTGGGTTTAACTCTTTTACAAGCTCATTTGACTCTGCTAATGTAAGGTGTCAATCCCTATTTGACTCTTTTATCACTATTGACTCCTTTGCACTGCAGAGTTAAGTTGGTTTTAACTCTGTCGGTAGCAGAGTCAAACTCACATTAACTCTTCACAAGAGTCAAAGTGAGTTTGACTCCTATGTGTTTATTTTGTGATTACCACCAGGTGGTGACACCTGGAAAATAGCTGGGTCACTACACTAGATGGCAGCAGTTTACATTAAAGAGACAATTCCCTCTAATGTAGGATACACTTTTTTTAACTGCAATTAAGGAAAATGTGTCGATTAGTTGCTGAATGCATAAGAAGGAAGATATTCCAATGTAGTTTCATAATATATAAAAGTTTCCCTTTGAATGTGTAAATTAAGATAGAAATAAAAAATATATAACTGGAGACACCTTACTTGCAGTTTTAGATTAACTATAAGCATGCAACAACACTTCCTGAAGGTATCAACTAAACATTGGATGGCAAAGATGACAGACTTAAAATGGCCACTTGGACCAGTCTTATCCTTGGCTAACTTGATGAATATTGCTTGCTACCTTTCATTATTCATAACTTGAGAGGTTCTCTGGGTATCCAAACAGAATCCTTACTTCTACTCTTCCAGAGGGAAGAGTCAATGATGGTTTAACTCTCCACTTTTAAGGAGTGGACCCTACTTTGACTCTGATTTAAAGGGTGTCAAACAGGGTTAGACTCCTTGCACAGCAGAGTCAAATATGCTTCAACTCCATGCAAGAAGAGAGTCAAACACAGTTTGACTCTCCTGCCTATTAAAGAGAGTCAAAAACAGAGTCATTCTGGCGATAGAGTTTTGACTCTGCTAAAAGAGTTAAGTTGACTCTGATAATTTTCTCTGTGTAGACGGTTCATGTCCAGGGGCGGATCCAGGATTTTGGAAAAGGGGGGGGGGGGGGGCGTGAAATAGGCAATGTACTGGGGGTATTGGAAATTGCCAAATTAAAATATACAGAGGAATAGGGGGGGCGCACGCCGGGTCCGCCCCCCCCCCCCTAAATCCGCCCCTGATGTCTTAAAAGGCGCCCTCAACCCAGGACCTAACCCTGCCGAGTTTTGTACGCAAATAACGTCGTGGGTTCAGTGCGCCTTTAAGGGTTGATATGAAAATGACCCTATTGCAGTAATGTACTTATAAGAACTGAACTACCATTGGTTGGAGTGTAATCTTGATGGCCTATGTTTTGCAAAGTAAATTTTACTATCTTTCCTGCAGATTGTAGAGATACATTGGTTTTATCCTCTGCATATTTTCAATACTAACATTTCAGTGAATCAAAATATATTATACTTTAAAATTGCATCAGGAGAAATGTAGTTTGTATGAGAGTTTCCTGTCGGGACTGGAACCACGTAGGCCTACCCTCAGACTACATGTCCCACTGCTCTACCAACTGACCTACAGGGGCAATCACTCATATGTAGCCTGCATCAATAGGCTTTTGAAAAGATCAGGTCATATTTGAGCTGTGGAGTATGGTACTCCCTCCAACCTCTCTACTCTCTCTCCCTCTGGTTGCTGGTTATGGGATTCGAACCTGCATCTACAGTAACAGAGTTGTACATGTACAGCAACATTTGCTGTATTATTTTTTACAGCTAAAGTACTGTATAGTTACAGCACATTTTGCTGTTCATGAACAACAACTTTTTACAGTGCACTACCCCAGTGCATTTGCGGCATTGTAAGGCTCAATTTGATACCAAATATGGCCATATAACCAGCTACAGCCATCTACCGTGACCCGCTGACAGGATGCCAGTATGTAACATATATGTACTGGTGCCCGGGATAATCCGTTGCTGGTTACAACCCTGACATCAGAAGGCCCTGTGACGAGTGGCACCGGATTGTGTGGTTATCAGATTGAGTGGTCACATGCTGTGTGAATGCAGTTATTGCTATTAAGATTACTCAAGTCATGTAAGAAATGCAAGGGATCATTATTTCTAAATCAATTGTGACAGTCCCTGATTCAGTATCTTCCAAATAGTGATAGCCCCGAATTTTTATTTCTATGTTATTGACAGCCCCTTTTTTTTTGCTTTGATGCACACCGCGACGGCTCTTCAGGGTCTTTACCACAGTTGGTACCCATGCACTATAGGGGTCAGTCTGGTCGCCCTGTGGGCGCATCCATTGCTTGATCTGGTAACCGGCGAGATAAGCACTGATACAGCAATCACAATGGGTACAGGCTGTTACATAATGCACCCTAAAAATTCCGCAGTGAAGGCCAGGGAATTATCTCATTGGTTGATAATGCATCCAGCTAGACGCCTATACCATATCCTGGTGCCTCAGGTAGTCGGGGGCTACACCCCTCCCCCCATCTTTCAAGATAATCCCTTCCTTTCACACCTAGGACAAATCAACTGATAAGAAATTTACCCATAATGCACTGCTCTGGAGTCGGGGGCCTAACCACAATGCATTGATCCGAGTCAAGATGGCTGCCCCCAAAGCCTATGATGCGCTAGTCCCGTATACTGAGTACCCCCCCCCCCCCCCGGGGCGGGGGGGGGGGCTACTCAGTATAGGAATGGGTACCAAGTGCGGTAAAGACCCTGAAGAGCTGTCGCTGTGCGTGCGCCGAAGCAAGAAAAAAGGGGGGCTGTTAGTCACATAAAAGTTAAAAATTAGGGGCTGTCAATGACTGGAAAGTACTAAATCAGGGGCTGGCACAATTGAAATAGAAATAAAGAACCCTTAAATCTCATACATGACTTGAGAAATCTATATAATTCCAAAATAACCTCAGTATAAATGGAAGAGGCCTCTTAACAGTGGGCTGTCAGCTGACGTTTTAGAAAAAAGGGGGCTGTAAAAATAATGCACATTTTCAAGGGGCTGTCAAATGACCAAATAGGAGGGGCTGTAGTTTCGCAGTTGGTACCTAGCATCAAAGAGTGACTACCCCCCCCCCCCCCCCCCCGGAGCAGCAATACACCGCACTGACCCAGGCTCACTGACCCCACGGCCGGGCAGGTAGTGGTCAGTGGACAGGTGAGTGGCAGGTGAGGTCCGTGTGCACTGATACGGCACGTACCCGTTATCTCAGTGTGTGCGGCAGGGGGGGGGGGGGGTGACCGTGTAACCCCGCCCCGCCAGGTCACAGCACACAGCACACCTCTACTTCCACATTCATCCCCGTCACATTACCACCATGTGTGTATCTACATGTAGTCCATGTTTCGGCGATTTTCTGCATGAACGACGTATTCATCGTACTCTCTTCATCCCAAACTCTCACGTTTGATTCAGTGTCAATACATTACACTGGTCTGAATTGCCTCACCTTTTACACTACTTGGCAGCCCTGTGGAAGTCAATAGACTCGGGTAGGGAGGGTACGTGGTATTTCCCACTGGTCCTCTTGTCTTATACTACTAGTAAGCCGTCGGTAGAGGTCTAGTCGGGCGTCTTTGATGTTTGACATTCTTAGACAGTTTCACCGTTTTTCCAGAAATGCAAATTTTGGGAATGTCGTGACAATTTGGATAATTTATTGTCATTGGCATGTTCATCTGATACGGCCTAAAAACTGTGTGGTGCCATTTAATTCAGTCGGATATGGATATATTAAAAGATTGTTATAAATCCATTTCATAAATTTATTATTCAATAGGTTACTCGTTTACTTTTTGATTTAACTAAGGAATCACCTCGTGAAATAATCCATGGCCGTAATTCACGGCCCTATGATGTCATCAAAATGATGTTTGTTTACATTTGAACGGTCTAGAAAGAAGCTATTCGGGGGTACTTTACGCCCTTCCTCCCTACAATAATTAAATTTGAATTGAAAAATGTAAACAATAAACCCAAAAGAACACTCGCCTGTTGTGTGTTGACAGGGTTATTTCCCTTATTGAAAGTGGGGTCGTATTTCACGAGGCCATAGCCCTGTCAATAGTCGAAGACTCGTGCACCTTTGGCTATATCTATTTGAACCTTTTCTTATATAGTAATTACCGGTTATGCCAGGTTTATCAATCAGGAAAGATACCACAAGGAAGAAGACAAACTATGTAGCATGTATGGTTGTACGAAATGAGATTTATTGCACGCAACCCATCAATGATATCAGCTATTGTCGTAATAAATAACTACGGGAGATCGATAGTTTAAGTACATCAGTGTGTCTCTATGGTAACTTTACCACACCAGAGTCCACGACAATATGCTGACTAAATTCTACCATATTAAATAAACAGTGGAGATCAGATTCCAAATAAATTATTCATATGATTTTTGTACAGTTTATACATATTCAACTTTAGCAAAGAGATCAGAGAAGCACTTCGCTGGAATGCATTTCTTATTTCAATAAATTATTAGATTTCTAGCCACAAGTAAAGACTCTTAAGTTGATGGTTTTTGTCTCTCACATCCATTTTTCGAGTTTCATGTGTAGAAGATTATGATGATTACAGTAAGATTACAATAGTACAGATGTGTTCATAAATTAATGAGCAGAACAATGTAACATTATTCTTCCAGTCTTTCATTCAATGAATATACATTTCCTTGGCGTCCAAAGCGCCAGGTGAATTATCTCCTATGTATTGCCCGTAATGAGCCAGTCAAAGTAGGGGTTGGCTTAGAGCCAGTGTTTGTAGTGTACATGTTGTTTGTAAGTCCCGCTGGTGTCTCTTTGAACCCAGAGTTTGTGGTATAAACCCGCATCACAAGAGTTACAGTCAGCTCACAATCCAAGATGGCGGCGCCCTGTGGAGAGGACGGCAGACGCACAGACAGACGGGCGGCGCCCGCTGGTTGCTGCGTGCACCGGCAGTATAATAGCGCCTAGTGTGCGTCTGTCGGGCGTCCCGGTAGTGTGTGCGGCGCCCGGTGGGGGCAGCACGAGCCGGGCTGTCTGGTGGACGCGGCCATCTGGGTGTGTGTAGTGTGCGGCAACCTGGGGGAACAAGGGGAAACTCACGTTAGTAACGGGCTAACAGGGTTCATGTAGTAAATCTAACATTGTTTAAGCCTAATGATGCTCACCCGAATTCCCCACCTCTATATATTACTGAAGTTAGCGATGCTTACATAAATATGCCAAGCCCGAAGGCTATCAATGACAGAAATTGAGAAATTACAGATACTTAAAGCCACCAACAAGTAGTCTCTTGTTAAGCAATACACAATGTGACGAGCATCCCTAAGGTATGATGGTGAGATGTAGACCCTTACCTGGTGTGTTGAGGTCCAGGTGTAGACTGCCTACAGGTGTGTAAGTCTTGTACTGCGGGTACCTCCAGCAGGTAGCAGCACCGTGTAACAACGTGCACCTCCCACACACGGGAGGCTGGCGTCTCCTCCAGCAAAAGACTGGAGGGTGTCCTGTCGGTGCGTGGCCTGGGGGCGGCACAACAGGTGTATGTACGTGTGGTAGTAGTGTAGGTGTCCATCCTCAGGATGGTCGTCAATATTAGCATTCCTGCAACAACAAGGGGGGGAGACGTTAGTTACATGGACAGGCGACATACTATATATTACAGAGGCCTATGTCATAGTACATAGTCAACACCACACAATGTGGTACGGTAAGAATCACGTCAAAGGTTGATACCAATTGTTAACTTATGTTCTCTAATGACTGTGTGTGCTAGCTGCGCTCTACTGCCGCCCATGACGGGTAGAGGAGCAGAGAGTACTACGTCCTACTATACGTCAGTATGTGTGTCTTGTATCATGGCACATTAGGACGGCAGCGGCACATTACATGCTCGGGTGGAGGCTGGCGTGACGGCCACTACTTGTACGTCAGGGGCACACACTACTTACAGCCAACACACACCCATTAGAACAAAATGTATGTCATCTTACAAAAAAGAAGTGGCAAATTAATATGATTTAATGGGAAATCTCTGGGAAAAAGTAGAATACAAAAAGTAGCATCTCTGCTTGACATCCCTGCACTGCCGTGTGAGCCCGACACGGTTCTCACTGGAATTTCTCGTTAAAACTTTTGACATTTGAAACTATTGTTGCCAATTTTATAGTTGGTTTACTGGTACAGCACTCTTAAAGTGGGTTGTGGTGCCCACAGGACATGACTTCATCAAGTACTTACATGTAAAAGGTGAGGAGGCCGCCAGCAGCCAGTGTACAGGTCTAGGACGACTTGGGGGTTTCTGTTCGTGCTACTTTCTTCTTTGGGTAGAAGTCTGCAATACACAAGGAGAGGAACATAAGTACACACATCTCACAAGTCAGGTCAAGCCATCGTCAAGAGGCTTACACACGCTTAGAACCTACAATCATTAGAATGCTCAGATCATATTCAACTCAACTTCCCAAAACAGAAATCCTTCCCTAAAAGTGAATGGTTAATTCCCATTTCTCCCACGGGTGGCGCCCTTGCATGGGCGGGACCTGGGGCCGACCTAGATGGTGGCGTTTAGTGAGAGGATGTGTCCTCAGTGCACACAGCCCCCCCCCCCCCCCCGACACACACACACACAGCCCACTACTCATCATGCTGCCTGCCCAGGGGCCGCACTCACCAACGGCTAACTGTATATGCTGTTGGAAAGTGCAGCCAATGTCATGTTGGTGCAGTGGGTTCTAGGCTACTTGTGTTGGTGTGTAGCCAGTGTGTGTAGCAGTACTAGCCACCAGCCCCACATCTGGTACAAGACATTTCAGATTTTGGTGGGCGTTTCTGAGAAGTGTGTTATATTTACAGTGAGCCCTGCCTTCCTGACGCGAGGCGCTGGTTCACAACCCTGTAAACCCATATCGCATCCCCTTTCAAAATATTTACAGCCCTCCGTGTTATGACTGCCGAGTGCCGGCCTGCCCCCAATACACATCCCAGCCCCCAGACCCTGGGGAGGAGGCGGCACAACATCAACACTAGGCCCAGTCTATTTCGGATCATGGGTTCCACTTCCAGGAGCAAGGTGTGAAATCGGATCCCCCCCCTCCACACACACACACACGATCATTATGATATGTGCTGTGTGTTAGTACACTAGTAGAGACGTTAATGTAGCCTGGTGGCCTGGCTTACCTGTGATTTCTGTCTGCCGTTTCCGTTTGTGAGGTGATGTTTGTGTGGTGGCTGTGTGCTGCAGGGGCGGGGTAGGTAAGTCCTCCTTGGCCGCACACACCGCACTCACCGCCTCCCCCTCCCGGGTAGCCGGGGCTGCGGCGGCCGGGGCACGTACTCCCTGCTCCTGCTGCCGGTAGGCCCGGATTATGTCCACTTTGAGGGAGATGTGCGGCATGTTGTAGGCGGCCGGCACCTCCGTCACCGTCTCGTACTCATACCGACCCGGCAAGGGCTGCTCCTGTTTGAAATCAAAGTTCCACCGGTCTCGGCTCCGCTCCTCGAATACACGGAGCTCCCGCTGAAGTGTCTTCTTCACTTCGTCGTGATCCACGGGCCCAAACAGGCTCCGACACACCTTACCCATATTGGGCAACAACATGGTCTTGTCCATAAGCATATCTCCCAACATGGTGATGTAGTAGATGTTTTGGTAAATCCAAGGAGGGCGTTTAAAGGGAAGACACAGTCGTAGTATCCGCACCGTGCTCCTCTCTCTGACTACCTCCGTGTGTGACTGACCTGCACGCACTCCGCCTTTTGAACCAGCCCGGCCGTTAGCCCGCAGCCAATCAGCGCCCGGCAGACCGGGTACCGCGCTGTGATAGGTCAGGGGGCGGACCAATCACAGCGCGGCGTTGGTGGTCGGCGCCCGGAGGGTGGTGGTGGTGTGGGGAGGATGTCAACACGGGAGGAGGCCGGGATCCTTACTACCAGGGCACACGTAGTAAGCCCTAACCACAGCCCACTGCCGCAACTAGGCCGAGTTATAGGTACTAGACCGGAGATGCGGCTAAAAAGGGGCAGGATGGTGTGTGCTCTGGGTCATGTTTTCTCCAAATAAACCTCCCAAACTGGAGGATGCAAACAACACACGCAGGGCTGCAGGCCCCTGGTTCTGGGAGTTGTACACCCCAGATCATGTAGAGGGCCTGATGGACGGCCGTATCCTGCACGTGCATGCAGTCTGATGTCCAGTCTGTCCATGCACACCATGATAGAGGGGGGGGGGGGGGAATCTAGGGACTTGTCTTGTAGAACACTGGCATGATGCGGGCCCAGGCCTCTAAAATATGATCTCACCACCTAGACTCGTGAAGGGGGAGGGGTAGTTGTAGTGTTTTGGTGCCTGGGAGTAAGATTTGAGAGGTTGACCTGGGGAGGTTGACATACAATAGTATAGTAGTGGTTTGATTATTGTCTCGTGCATCTCCATGGGCCAGCTGACGACTATCCCAGTAACATGAGCCACACAAACAACATAGGCATTGTAGGGTGTGTATGCATCATTTATAGGGCTCCTAGATGTAAGTTATAAAACTGTAATGGCCAAATTACTAGGTCCGTCAGATTGAATTAAATAACAGCTCTATATAAAGCAATATAATCATTAGCCGCACTTGTGTATTGCCCACATGGAGTTTATGACCCCCATTGAACCAAGTGGGTATGGGTACTGAATATCAATTATTGCCAAGGTCTAACTTTCAATGACTCGTCCTGGTGATGCCAGGTCAAAACACATGCATTGCATGGCATGACCCCCACCGTATAGAGGGAATCAGAACGCCAATGTGAGTCGCCTGTAATTGGTAACTTGGTATTGAAAACTGGTATTTTTACAGAGGCATATATAAAACCATATATGTTGTAGCCCAACATCCTCACGTCGCCTACATCATCCCCAAGTATCACCGACGCACTTCAAGGTGCGATCCCAGATATGAAGATATATGTTTATACAGTTTACATCCTATATATGGCCCGTGTCATTAGATATCAGCTGCAATATGCATGCACCTAGAGCAGAGCAATGCACCTAAAAAGTGAACCCGGATCCTCGGTTGCGTCTTCTACAGCTTTTTCTGTAAGATGGAGATTAGGGTCAATGATTTATAGATACCGCTTTATATGTTTTATATCTCTTTTACATGATCTCATCCGAGTTTTCACCAAAGAACTTTAACCCACATAAACTCACTTTTTACATTAATTTGGCATTGACAGAAACAACCACTTTTAATTTATTTGTACTTATGACATCATGTTTTCTGGTTGGGTTTTCTCACTTCAGAACGTGTGCTTCTAAAAAGAGCCCAGCGTTTTCACATCTAATCCCGTCTACTCCAATTGTCGCAGGGGGTAATTGCTCATGGGTCGTGTTTGTAACACTTAATTTTGTCGTCTGCTCTGCAGGTCTGGGTGTAAAAGCGCGGGAGTCTAAGACGTAGGGTAGATGTATCAATGTCTGCGGTTGTCATCTGCCCGCCAGACACCAGGTACTCAGCCCTCACCAGACCCTCAGAAAGCCCCTCCCGAGCAGCCAGTCCTCCCCACCTCAACGACGCGCGGCGCCCACCACAACCAGCCAAGCCGCAGCTTTCCCGCCACAACCAGGCCGGGACGCCGTCGGGTGGAACGTGGAGACCCCGGAGCAGGGGACGCTAAGCGTCAGGTCAAGGAGGACTGCGGGGACACTACTGCCACCACACGGGCATTTGGAGAACTAGTCTCCCCGTAGTACCTGAATGGCCTCAGAGAGGGCGTGACCGTCCGGTCCCTCCTATTAAGCCACAGGCGTACTCTGAGTCCTAAACCTATGGGGGGAGAGCTGTGATATGTAGTATATACATGAAGGCCTGCCACCTGGATGTTGGCCATTTTATTTTTATTGTTGTTGTTTGTGGTGTTGCCTATGGTGTAAGGGGCCCGACTTAACTTCTTCCACATATAATAAATACTCAAGCATAGGTAAATAGATAAATATATTTTTATTTACCTTATATAAATTGCCTGTATTTGTGTTAGTTAGATTGATATTTTTCCTATAAGCCTAAAGCGTAATCACACAGTGCACTGCAGACTGCCCATGTGGAAAGTGCTCAGCAGCTATGTTGACACCCAGATGAAGGGGGACTAACAGAAAAAGTGATATTCTGCACAATGTCATGTAATATATACATTCATGGGGTCTGCATATATTTTGTATTTCCATATATGGCAAACTGTGGCAATGCATATAATTGTATCTTACTCCAGTTCTGCATATGCACCCCATCATCCAAGTGTCTAGATGATCAGACCATTTCAGTGACGGGCCTTTCTATATTTAGAACAACACACCTCTCCCCCCAGAGGCTTAGGACTCAGAGTAGGCCTGTGTATTAAGCATTAGGTGCTCCGAGGTTAAATACAGGGGCCCACCCCTGGATGTCTTTCCGCCATCCATAGCTATCCATTGCACTTGTAAGTTAGTAAACCAATAAATAAAAATAACAATAATAATAGTCCACCCCTACCCTACAGATTGAAAACAATTGTGTAGAGGAAATGAAATAAACATTTTCACACTCCCCCAGTACAATTTTCAATTTCGGTAATCAATAAATGAAATCATGGTATCTGTTTTGTTTGTTTGTGAAGTTTAACGCCCCATTGGATTTGCAAAGGATACTTGTTGATAATATTATACCCTAAGCAGTTGGGCCCCCGTGTCAAAGGTGCTCAATAGTATACAGAGGTCTTTCCCCTCCAATTATCAATAAATGGTGTGGTAATAAACGTAGGCCAACATGTGTGCGTGTACATGTAATATGTTTCCTTCATTTATAGTCAATGGAATTGGCTCTACATCGTTATACATACATAGATAACCGCGCATGAGGATCAATTTGACTGTACAAAACAAAGTGAAACCAAAGAAAGATATCTTTAGAGATTGAACGTGTGATGTACATCACACATGACTCGGCGTCAGGGTGATTACATTATTGAATGAAAGATTGAGCTGTAAATCATTTCAGGAACAATGAATCATTTGTGTCCATTTGTCAATTGTGAGAGCAGAGAGGTATGCCGAGCTCAAAACTACGCACAAATCAATAGGCTGTGGACGGGGCCAAATTGATTTTGATGAAAATTGTGCATTAATAGATTCTAGTTAATAAATGTGTTCCTCGGTGAAAGCTAATACCAAACACAACTTCGACCAACATTGCCGGGCCACAGCACTGGCAATTTCGGGGGTTAGTCAATGCTAATATATCTTAGTCAAAGCCACTAACTTATCAGTATTATTAAATCAAACTAAGAGTGCTAAACTATGACTAACTTTTCACTAACCAGCTACCCACAGGAATTCCAAACCAGGTGATAGCACAAGCAAATCATGAGATATTTATTTATATGACAAGATTGTAATTGCACTTGTTATCATGCTTAAAGGTAACCTCTTCTAATATTGAATATAATATGGGGTGTAACTTAATGTATGTATGTATCTATCTACTTAGCAAGATCTTTTTGTAAAGACGGATCAACCTATTCCAATAAGGTTTTCTGAATGGGACACCTTTTTTTGTGTTTTTGAAAAATGCATATATCAAAGCAGACTCAAGTCTAGATATGGCCACTTCTACAGCACAATAATTGCTATGTAGACAAACTGGCTTCAATGGATGGAGTTACCATTTCATAGGTAACTCATGCTGTGGTTGTTGCATATTAACCAGGGCCATGCCACTGATTGGTAATATTATGTACTAATCACTAATAAAGGACTACCGTAATTCCTGCATGTAACCTGTGGGTGATACTAGAACCAACTTCTAGTGCAGGTTATACAATATTCTCAGGTTTAGGCGTGGGTAATACAAGGGTTTTTGTAAGTCTAATACAGTACTAATGATGCCCCCCCTTCCCATTTTTGACCAACCCTAAAAGAGGTCAAACCTAAAAGGTCAGCCCGAAAAAGGTCAAAATTGCTTAGAAACCCCCCTTCTACCCCCCCCCCCCCCCCCCCACACTCCAATACTACACTGTACAAAGTTGTTGTTCGTGAACAGCAAAATTTGCTGTTAATGTACAGTACTTTACCTGTAAAGAATAATACAGCAGATGTTACTGTACATGTACAATTCTGTTACTGTAGATGCAGGTTACGGTAGTGACTTGTAGATCTAAAGCACTTTTCCCTGTAATATGTATACGAGAGGTCGTGGGATCGATCCCCGGCCCCCACACTCCACATCTGTCTTGACACCATCATCGTTCTGGGATTTCAAAAGCACCCCCTTTTCGTGGATTTCTGGGTCAAAAACATCCCCTTTTTATGGCAAAATCACGGATATCATATCCCCAAAAAGTACCCCTTTTTACAGGAAAACGCTGACATCTTTACAAACTTAACCCCTTTTTCAAGAAACGCTGATATCTTTAACAACTCGCCCCTTTCAACAAAACATCTATTAAATACAGATATAATCATATTAAATTTCAAATTTTAATACCATGGTCATATAATGTGCATACATTTGTATTGCCATTTAATGACAGATATCCCCCTTTTCTCGATTTCCACTGAGTGCTTTAAAAAAAAGTCCCTCTTTTCAATTTGTACGGACTCTGTTTGAAAAAAGTACCCCTTTTTATTTTTTATCAAATATGGCTGTCCCATTGACTTAACCAAAGAACGCCGTATTGCACACCCCCTGTGAAATAACCCATGGCCGTATTTAACGGTCTGTGACGTCATCAAAAACGGCTGTTTGTTTACATTTGAACGGCGTAGAAATAAGCTAATTTAGCCCTTTTAGGCTCCCCCCTACTATAATTTCGGTATTTTGAATCGAAAAAGATAAAAAATAAACACAAAGGTACACTCATTTCAGTCTGTTGACTGGGTTATTTCACTTGTTGACCCTTGGGCTGCATTTCACTCGGCCTACGGCCTCGTGAAATACGGCCCAAGCTCAACTCGTGAAATAACCAGTCAACAGACTGAAACTCGTGCACCTTTGTCTATTTCTGTAAACCACAGATCCGCGGATTTTGGAGAAAAATGACCCCTTTTTCCGCATTTTGGAAACGATGTTCAGGGCCCGTCTCCAACACCAGAGGTGGTGAGTTCAATCCTTGGTCGAGCCACTTCTCTTGTTTTACCTACATCCACCAAAAATTCGTTTTTCCCTCACATGGATGATTAAAAATATTACCAGCACTGGGAGGCGAACCCCAGACCTTTACAAACTATAATCAATCAGTTGAGAAGTAGAGTAGAGATATTTCCCAATATGAATGTTTGTAACACTGGCTCTGTGGTGCAACGGATCAGGGTCCGTCTCCAACATCACAGGTGGTGAGTTCAATCCTTGGTCGAGCCACTTCTCTTGTTTACCTACATCCACCTAAAATGCGTTTCTCCCTCACATGGATGATTAAAAATATCACCAGCACTGGGAGGTGAACCCAGGACCTTCAGACTATGATCTACAATCAATTTTGCTGTACAGTAACAGAAGATTCTGCTGTCCCTGTACAGTACATAGTGCAGTAAATATACAAAAGCTCACTTGCTGTAGGTCTACAGCACAATCTACTGGAACCAAAGTTGCCCCCAGTATTTGGTGTACAGGAATGTTACTTCTTACAGTGTAAAGACAGATGTTTAAAACTAGGCTCTGTATCGGTGTCTAAAACTTTTTCTTTTTTCTCACTAGAATTGACAACGTTCTTTTTTTTATTTGCCCCCTTAGATACCTGTCCCCAGATCTCTACTGTTATTGGGGTTTGGTCCTGTAGGTCAGGGTGACTTAGTTCGACCTACAGATAAGATCTACTGTGCGACAAAAAAAGGTCTTGATTTTGGGCCGAAGCAGTTCTTATAACACATGGTTGGGAACCCTGAGTCACTGAGATGATTGCTTTGTGTTTTCCGTTTAGAAAATGCACGTCATGTCAATTGTGTTTAGTTTCTGTATATGTTTTGCTTTAAAACACACATATACACAATAAAACCAAAGATGAAGGGTGTCCATATAAGCTAGCCTTCTGCTAGTCATCATAGGCCATAATGCATCTTCCCTGTTCTAGGCTGCCCTGGATGCTAAACCTCCCAGTATATGGGATTTAGGATGATCCTCTCACCCTGTAATAAGTACAGATGTAAATACACTTATGGTGAGTGTACTGTACACGTGGTAGGACTTCTAATACTCCCAGACTCAAAGACTGCCCACTTCTAGGCTGCTCTATCTGTCTAAGACCCAGGGGAGGTTTAGCATTAGGCCTCCCGCCCAGCCCCACAGCCTGCTAAAGGTGTCTAATCGTCTTACTGTGTGGTTCGTGTGGTACCAGGGAGGTTCCGGGAAGGGATTGGGACGTCTGAGCACACAGCCATCCTCCAGGCTTCTTTGCCGTCCAGGGTCTGGCACAGATAGACCTCTATTGGAGGCTCTAACAACACATGTACACACTGTAGTATAGGCCAATACATAGCAGTGGTGTGTTTCAGGTAACCAAATACATAACATATTGCAATCAGTGTACTCTAGTGTGGGGTACTTCCTCATGAATGTCCCCCAGATCTAATTGTATTTTCAGTGTATTTGTGCATCTTTATTACATGTTTAATTGTTTTTGTATAAAATGTATTATCAAGTGTGTCTTGTAACCATATGGACCTTTTGCACCTCAGCTGAGTCTGAAATAAAGCATTGAGTTGAACTGTTAGCTTGTGCTACATGTAGAACTCTGTGTGACCCTGTGTGATCCTGGATCATTATCAATCAATATATATAGTACCTAGTGTACGTATGTATAATACTTGAAAACATGTGCAATTGAAGAAAAAACACATAGGGTCGCAGCTACATTCTCCCTGCATATTCTCTAGAAACACGTGTAAAAGAGCAGCATTGTCTATTCCTGGCCATGTGCCCTAACCACAGCCTGGTGTTTGGCCTGGGACTGGTGGGAGGACGAGATGGGGTTGTTGTCAACACACAGGTGTGCAGCCTAATGCCTAAAACCAATACCTTTACCGCCCGGAGACGGACAGGCACACATATGAATAAATATGGAGAAGGTGGTCGGGAAATCAGACTGGCGGACAGTTTTTTCTGCGTTCTAGTACTACAACTACAACATGGGGATGTCCCCATTGTGCACGCCTCCCACTCTACATTCACCCTACATGTGGATGCACGTCCCCATAAACATATACACCTTTACACCTGGATACACCTGTAACACTATGTCGTCAAGCGATTTAATGTTATGTTTATTATAAATGGGCTGTATTATAATGGCCGTGTCAGAGTCATTATGAGAGACATGGCTGCAGTACATGAACACGTAGGGCACAGTGTGGGAGATGTGTACCAACAAAAGGTACACCTCCAGCTGCCTGTCTGCTGCTGTCTGCTACGTCCACAGTCATCATGTGGCATTGTTGTACCACTGCAGGGTGCTGGAGGTAGGTGTGGGTGTCAGGGCTGGTGTCATGACGTGACATTATCAACATACCCCACACACATAGGGGTCCCCTGTCCCTGTCCCCTGTCCACCTCCCGACATGATCACCATACACCTACAACACTAAACCCCTATCAGACATAATGTCCACTCCCAATAGCTTACTTAATACGCTAAACGCTGACATGGAGCTGTATGGGCGTGTAAGAGGTTATCTGATGGCCATTTGTGGCCTGCTGTATGTGGGGTATTGTGGGGGAGTAACATGGGAGTGATGGGGTCTGTAGGGGGGGTACAATGTCTAATTACACACCAGTCAGTTTCACTAAGTGACGCCCCCTGAGCATGTAGGTACATGGAGAACAACACATGACTACTTAATATAGCACTAGGTGACCACTTCACGTCAGGTGTACAGATCCCACATGCCTCCATCAGCCATCCCGCTGTGCTGCCTGCGTCTCCACATACCGTATCCACCCGTTTTAGCACAGCTCACCAAATTGGCACATGTCCCATTTTAGTGCATGCTAGAAGATGGCATTGAAACGATATCAACCACTAAAGTTTTATTTCGAATAAGCCTATTTAAAATGTCCTGCAGTCGCACAGGGCAAAGAGGAGGCTGGAGGCTATATCAGTACAGGTGCGCTAAACTGGGCGGATCCGGTAGACGCAAACAAGGCCTCCGTCACTTATTGACAGGACCCCCCCCCCTCCCCCCGGGAGTCCATGCTGCTATTGTACTTGTAGCTATACAGGGCAGGCAACTGGACAAGCATCGTAAATGTAATTACAAGAATGATCCCCAGCGTAAAGGGATACGCTATCTTTAGACACCAATTTAGACCTAGTACATACATAACATGTGTGGACATGGGACACTGGGGAGATTATTATGTTCAGATCCGTCTATTTATGGCTAAATCGTCTTTTGATCGAATCGTCTAGGAATGTTCTTAAATCCTAGAACTGTTGTCTTTGAATCAATAATCAAAGCTTCACTACGCAATGTAGAGACTGTTCGTATGAGATATTGTCCAGATATTATATCAGTCCAATTCTCGTGTATCGATAGTGGGGAAGAGTTCTGCTCTATAGTTGAGTTGAATAAAAAAATATTTTATTGGCAACATTTTGCATAAGAAGTCTTTCAAACAGAGCCAATCTGATGATATACATTAACAATAGCGGGGGTCGACTCTCAGGGAGGGGCTGAGTGACTGTCCATCATCATGCTGGGTTATAGTGGAAAACGAGGGAAGAGCAAAAACGCTTAAAAGGCATATTTATTGGCTTAAAGGTTACACATGATATGGCATGTGAGGGGAAAGGGGGGACGATATGTATATATGTATGCGTATGTATGGGTATAATAGGTATATTGAGTAGATAAGGGGAAACTGTATATACAATAGCACAGTCCAGGAAGACCAATATAGTAAAAAGGGGAGATACTGTTCGGCTGCACAGAATCACGTGGAAATCGGATAGATCTAGTACACGGGCTGCACAGGAAGTAATGAATATAATAATGAAATAGCCTACCTCTGACTAGTTAACCCCATAGAGTAGTACAAGATACAGAGAGTGTTGAACCCCATTTAAATGTATGAAAACACTATATATTAAGAGGACATTAACTATAGCCCAATGCACCATGGCGTTGATTATAAAAGTCGTTTCTATAAAATTGTTTTATTGTGTTAGAAAAAACTAACAATTACAAGTAATGCATTGCACCCCCGTCCCAAAGCATGCATATTCAGAAGATAGATCTATCCTTAAAGATGTAAATAAAGACTGAATATTATTTGTATAATTTCCACATGCATTGTTATTTGTGCATTCATTATTTGATGTAAGGAATTAGCATCTGGAAATCACTAGGTGTATGTATCAGCCTTAACCACCACTTTATAAACAGATCGATGCCCACTTCACCAGTCTCAATAGGAGCTCCAGCCCCAGCACTAGGCCCTCACACCTGGTCACATAGTGAAGTTTCAAACCTTTATCTATCACAAAGCCTCCCGACTGCATCTAAATATTTCCCCCATGTATTGACCCTGGTCGGGGATGTTCAAAGCACGGATATGACTCTAGATAACAGCCCGGTATTGCTGCCCATAATGATAGACTCGGGCAGGGAGACTCGGCCCTTTCAGACCCCGACCCTGGCAGGACCCCAATCATGCCGTGCCACATCTCGTCGGTCCGTGAGTGTCTTTTGGCGGCCCACACGCTGCACTGTGTCCTATGGAGCACAATGGCCGTGTTTTTTGCTAACAATGCTGCTGCAAGTGGCATTCTGCCGGACAGGAGGGCTGCTGATGAGGTCTGTACACGGCCCTGTGTGGGGGTAGTTTGTCATTCAATCAGCAGGTGCTGGGCAGCGGGTATAAGGAGGGTCTAGATGGCTGCACATGAGTTCCCTGCAGACATGACATCGATCTTAGTGTAGTGTTGTCCTTAGTGGTTGCCAATCTTTAACACTTTTGGAGATTAGCATAAAAAAGAGAGGTCTCCATGTTGCTAAAAATTCCCATCCGATTCCTGGATAGATGTACATCCCAGCTCTAGGTACACTAATCCTGCCTCCTTATCCTAGATAAGCTGACCATGTAACCCGGTCCCCACCCTCCCCAACATATCCTGACACCATCCTCATTAAATGTGGTCACAAGTAGACCCCTTTTACACGGGATTTGGGGTGAAAACACACACTTTCTTATGGTAAATCGCGGATGTTATGAGTCCAAAGAGTACAGCTTTTAAATAAAACTCTGACATTTTTGGAAGTTGGACTCTTTTGATAAACTGACTGGCTCCGGGGTGCTGGTACTGCTGTGGACCCTCCCCTAGTTGTGGAAGATGACCAGGACATGGACCAAAGGACACATCATTGTAACAGGTATCAACCTTCCTGTATCAAGCACGCCCGGGCGTAAGTAGGTGGTTGGGACTGCTGGGGCGTTTTCATGGGGTCACTATCACAGGCTGTTATGTTAATAGAGGTCGGGAGGGCGACCCCCACAGAGCGGCCACAGACCCAGACCCAGAGCTGGGAGGTCATAGATCTAACTAATATGACACTGTGTGAGCTGCTGGAACCGCACCTCAAGTATTCACTTAGGGTTTATCTCACAGGGCGGCGGGCGGCAGCTTCAAAGCGGACAGGTGGGGCGGGGCAGGCAGCAGACAGGTGGGGGACTCACCTGTATAGGACTCACCTGTAGCACTCACCTGTATAGGACTCACCTGAAGGACTCACCTGTACAGGACTCACCTGTGTGACTCACCTGTGTGACTCACCTGTAGGACTCACCTGTATAGGACTCACCTGTAGGACTCACCTGTAGGACCCATCTGTATAGGACTCACCTGTAGGACTCACCTGTATAGGACTCACCTGTAGGACTCACCTGTATAGGACTCACCTGTATAGAACTCACCTGTATAGGACTCACCTGTAGGACTCACCTGTAGGACTCACCTATACAGGACTCACCTGTATAGGACTAACCTGTAGGACTCACCTGTAGGACTCACCTGTATAGGACTCACCTGTATAGGACTCACCTGTATAGGACTCACCTGTAGGACTCAGACTCACCTGTATAGGACTCACCTGTAGGACTCACCTGTATGGGACTCACCTGTATAGGCCTCACCTGTATAGGACTCACCTGTATAGGCCTCACCTGTATAGGACTCACCTGTAGGACTCACCTGTATAGGACTCACCTGTATGGGACTCAACTGTATAGGACTCACCTGTAGGACTCACCTGTAGGACTCACCTGTATAGGACTCACCTGTATAGGACTCACCTGTATAGGACTCACCTGTATAGGACTCACCTGTATAGGACTCACCTGTAGGACCTACCTGTATAGGACTCACCTGTACAGGACTCACCTGTATAGGACTCACCTGTATAGGACTCACCTGTAGGACTCACCTGTATAGGACTCACCTGTATAGGACTCACCTGTAGGACTCACCTGTATAGGACTCACCTGTATAGGACTCACCTGTAGGACTCACCTGTAGGACTCACCTGTAGGACTCACCTGTAGGACTCACCTGTATAGGACTCACCTGTATAGGACTCACCTGTATAGGACTCATCTGTATAGGACTCACCTGTATAGGACTCACCTGTAGGACTCACCTGTAGGACTCACCTGTATAGAACTCACCTGTAGGACTCACCTGTAGGACTCACCTGTAGGACTCACCCGTATAGGACTCACCTGTATAGAACTCACCTGTATAGGACTCACCTGTATAGGACTCACCTGTAGGACTCATTCATTGAGGTGGACATCTGAATTTGTGCGAATTTATAATTTCTATAATAGTGAATAATAGTACTTGTCTTTCTTCTTTTTTTTTCAAAATAAATCACCATCATTCACAAGTCTTATCACACAAAGTATGTCTCAGGGTATGTGTTCGACTCTTGGTGAATCTATCAAAATGTGAATGCGCCCAAGGCAAGGATCATGTGGCGCGGACTTTGATCACATGCAGGGTCATTACAGAACGATCATTAATTCTCCATTCTGATTTAAAGTACTGCTCCATTCTATAATCCCTGCACCCTTGATTTATTATTAAAACACATCTATCCCCGTTGAATACGTCTACATAATATCTAGATTCATAACATAACGATAGTTGGGATCTGATGAGGATAAGTGAGCTTTGAACCTGTTGGTCCCGTGATGAGGCCTGTGGCCCCCGGTGTGGGGTGAGACCACAGCGCCCACCTGTGAGGTTCTCGGAGGAGGTCTGGGGTGGTGAGGGGCGGTGTCAGGGTCACTTTGAAGTACACAATGTAACATTAGTAACAATGTGCCGAAATGAACATCTTTACCCCCAGCAGACTCAGACGCGCATGCGCCGCCCGTCTCAGAAACGCCGTAACCGCGCCCCCCGCGGGACGCAAGGGAACTGGCCGACAAAGGATCCAGGGGACAATAGCAGCGTCCCCCCCTATTTCTTTTTCTTTTCCCCAACCTCCCGACCCCGCCCTGGTATGCAGCAAATAGCTATAATTAGCTGCTAAGAATTACCACACATTGTGGTATTGAACACCCCCCCTCCCCACAGGTCGGGGTGGGGGTGGGAGGCCACCTCAGCACGTCGGCCGTCTGAGGGACGCGCACGGCGTGTTCACATATTGACACAGGGGTGTGGCTGGGGGAGGGTGTGCTGCGTCCGTTTTACATAGCAAACATCCACAATATGAGATTAGGCTTATTGGGCACTTCTACATCTGATTGACCTCGCCACCTGAAGAAATAGAGAATCCAATGACATCAAATAAAAACTAATGCCGTTTGAATAAGATGAAAAATAAAAATAGATAAATCGTTATTTCATATTTTTTACCTATTGTTTTTCCCTCTATGTGAGAACCCATAAACTGGCATAATGCATTATTGTGTGGCTGCGGTAGTGAGGGTGTGGGTGGTCCCTGGGCGGCAGGAGGACAGGCTCGTGCATCCCTCACCACCCGCCCCTACCGCCACCACAGACACTTCTTACTGTGTGGTCCTTACAACCAAGCTGTACAAAAACTGGCTCTAATTTGTTGTAAAAGCAGCTATAAGGGAAAGTACTGCTGGTGGTGATGGGCAGGGTGAAGCACTACACCCTGTATATCCAGATGCCAAAACACCTCAGGCCAACCATAGTAACCTGTTTCAGGGAACCTGGCGACAGAAACTTTAAAAAAAGGACAATTTCAACTACTAATCCTATTGAGGTCTCGTGAAAGCTCGCAGCGACCCTAAATCTATTAATGAAAAAGCATGTATGGTGTGTACCCTAGACACTACTTGAACACTGCAGGAACATATGACGTGAAACAACTGCTGTGATCCGTTTGAGGGGCCCATACGTCCCCACCTCTGTGTACGTGTCCAGGCATGTATCCAGCCAGACACCTCCCAGACCCGGGACGCAACCCACCAGCCATGTTGTCTCCCAGAACCCTTGTCTAAATATTGTAGCTGGCGTGCCCAGACCGGCTCAATACACATTTATGATCGCTTCCACTGTTGGTACCCCCCCCCCCCCCCCATCCCCTTTCAGCGTTTAACACAAAGAGGGGTCTGGGAGGTGTAACTTAGAAACGTTTTATTGGTGCTCAGAATTAAATGTGGCTACACAGAGATGTGTGGGGGGCCCTGGGCTATATACGGGGCTATATGGCATAACCTTTTAGGACAGGTCTGTGCTTTATTTATGAGGCTTTTAGAAGCCCTTATGCACACACAATACAAGACAATGAGGTCCCATCCAAAGCCCAGCTTTATTCCTGTAAGGAGGTTTTTACAGGTGAAAGACCAAGGAGTCAGATTTGGACGTCATAGAAATGGGAAGATCCTCAAGCAAAATAGAGGATTATGTGGAGGTTTCCGCCCCAGAAATTGGAGAAAGAATGGTAACTTATTCTGAAATCTCCAAAACAAACAGAGGTGCCGCCAACCCTTCATTATACCAATTTATGTGCTTTCATGTGCACTTACCTACAAAGCCATTTTGTTACAGTAATTCAGATGTTATATAGGTGTTACATTTTGAAGAAGACTTTTGTATCCCCCATCAGGAAACAACATGGACACACTGCGGGAAAGGATTTACAATAGGTCTGAATTAAACGCCGCGTTTGCATTTTCCAGAAATACCAGTGTCTGGTGTGCGTATTGCATCATTTCATCACGGAGCATACATTTTAGTGACATTATTTTATTTTTTATTTGGAGGGTATTTTGTAGGGTGTGGTCGTATGAACTCGTAGACCCCAGTTTGTCTGCATCTTCTCCGACCAGAGATGACGTCCATAGTAAATGGCATGTAGGGGCCTGTGGCTGCCCTGGATGCTATTTGTGTGCTTATTGATATATGATAACTGGTCGTGTAGGACCTGGACATACATCACATCCTGTCACGGTTGAATACATACTGCCTATCTCCCCTCTATGTGATAAGCTGTAGTACAAGGTTTACATAGATAAGACGCCGTGTGGAGGTACACGTCAGGACGTGTCATGATGCCTCCCTAATCTCTGTTAGTCACACAGTGTCAACCAAGTGGCCACCAAGAAGACACAACCTGCACAAAGCCCACACAGCGCCCATCCCGCTAGTATTAATGCAGGAAACTATGGTAATTAACGTCATATGCAGCAGGTCCTGAATGCCAGGTGTGGTGCGGGCATACGTCATACATGGGGATGTGAGGGATCAGGTACTGCCACAATCCCAGCAGCAGGTGTTTAAGCTGGGAGATGCTGTTTGTGACAGTAACTCAGGTGTACCACAGAGTAACTGTTGTATAGGGGTCAGTCTGGTCGCCCTGTGGGCGCATCCATTGCTTGATCTGGTAACCGGCGAGATAAGCACTGATACAGCAATCACAATGGGTCCAGGCTGTTACATAATGCACCCTAAAAATTCCGCAGTGAAGGCCAGGGAATTATCTCATTGGTTGATAATGCATCCAGCTAGACGCCTATAGGCGTCTAGCCGGTTGCATTATCAACCAATGAGAAAATTCCCTGGCCTTCACTGCGGAATTCTTAGGGGGCATTATGTAACAACCTGTACCCATTGTGATTGCTGTACAGTATAGCCTATGACGGCCGAGTTATCTTACCATCTCTTACAGCAACCTGTTATGTAACCTACACTGGGCCGCTGTACCTCTACTTCTACAGTCCCCTGGTCACCACAGGCGCTCTGGTGTCAGGTTCCACCGTCCTGGCTCAGGACGGTTTCTGGGCCGTCATGGGCTATACTGTGTATCAGTGCTTATCTCGCCGGTTACCAGATCAAGCAATGGTGCCCCCTACTAAGGAACCTGCAACATCGGTATACGATACCGTACCACAGTGTCATAAACTACTGTACGTTTGTCCAATGGCGCCGTGAGCATAGATCATGAATCATGATATGATGGACCACAAGTTAAGTCAATATCAACATTTATGTAATCAATGGCATACAAGCACACAATATACTCATTGGTCTAATATACAGTACACTTTTCTACCGTCTCACCACATCTCAAATAATATTATAATGAGGGGTCACTAACCACTGTACCTGGTGTTATGAATGGACTGAGCACACACCTGACACCCTAGATGTGGCTTGTAGCTTGAGGTGCCCTTTATGCCTTGTTCCTGCACACACAGAGGGATCGGCCACAGTAGCCGCTGCCCCTCAGTCCCCTGAGAGTTACATCAACACGTCTTGTGTGTCACTCAGGTACGGCCCTGTGTGGGATCGTCTCACCTGTACAGGAGTCAGGTTGAAGGAGGCTGCGGTAAGAGCCGTGTAACTGTAGCCCCCTCCACACCCTGAGTGCTGATGGACAAACACACACAGTGCCACTAAAATAGACGACAAATTGCAATCAAATCCCCTCTTGTTGTCATGCCTGCTACAGGTGACTAAACGCACTTTAACAACCCCAAAGGTGTAATTTCAGTAGGGACCAACAGTTAGAGCAGGGAAAACGCTGAGAGTTGGGTATGGCTTCAGAGGTAAAGTTGGATCATTTCAATCTGATGGTGGGGAGGGGGGGGTAGCGAGTAAAGAGGGAATGAGATAAATATACAGATGAATAGAGGGAGACCGAGAGAGAAAGAGGGAGAGGACCTAGCTGGTAAATGTACATCTATCACCTCATCAATCATCGACCACCCCACCCGTATTGCCACAATGATTGACTGTCTGTTAGTCATCATCAATTGAATTTGAAATGGAGGTGTTGTAATAAAAATGCATCTAAACTATATGCAATCATTTTGTGAACAAGTATCAATAAACACTCCTGTTATCCAATGGAATGAAATTGTATTTTGTATTTATACTTTTACGCTTCTTTAGATCAGCGAAATGATCACCTGGTCAATTCGAATCATTGGATTGATGCTAAAATCTACAGTTACATGTCATCAATGTCACGTCGCCCAAATATATCAAGATATTGGACGACTCACGGGTGTAAATGACTGTATAGCTACAGAGGGACGCATATATATATATATATATATATATATATATATATATATATATATAGAGAGAGAGAGAGAGAGAGAGAGAGAGAGAGAGAGAGAGAGAGAGAGAGAGAGAGAGAGAGAGAGAGAGAGAGAGAGAGATAGGCAACAGAAGAAGTGTGATAAGTACATGTAGCAAGGCATGCTAACCCCGGGATGCCAACGCTGTGTACAGAGATCGTCCATTGGCCAAATCATGCATGTACCCTGTGGATCTCCTTTCACACTATAGACCATTATTTGAGGTTCCCATGGCGGTGTTCACACCTGATGTACAGCACCCCGATAGCCGCTATCTACCTGAGCTAATCACTGTACAGGTGTGTGGCCCCAGGTGTCAGCAGGACGGGGTTCCCACCTGTAACTGCGTGTGGAGGATGCCACCTTTGTATAAGCCATGTTGGATGTGTTAAAGATGGGGATAAGTCCCTGCTAAGTCCGGGCCGCTGAGTGACAGGTGTCAGGTGAGGGCCTTAGGTGCAGCACTCCAGGGTCTTATCACCATGGTGGCAGTTCACACACACACACAGATATAGGTGCTCCAGGGGGGGGGGGGGCGTAGATTAACGGTCAAACCGTATAAATACAAGATAGCATATATAGAATACATGGTACCTACGAGAGCATCTTTTGTAAAACTTGCCTATGTGCAGGATAAGAGGGATGTCTCTCTTATCGAGATAGACAATGACTGCATGAGGATCTGAAGGCACTGATTTCTCCAAATCCATAGCTGTTTGTTTATGCGGCCTACAATACACACAGTGGACATCCCGTTGGTTGGTATTTGTGTAACAAATCTTGGGCACCAAATATATTGTTCAATACATTGCTTTCATATTTCTTCTTGTGCATGATTGAAACAACGTTTCTTAACAAATATCAAAGCAATTTGACTGAATTACCTTGCAATATTCTAGACAAGTATGTATGTGTTCAATCAGAACCCTGCATCCTGTGCTAAAACATATACTAGTTCAGTTGTACAATGTATACCAAAGTTGGTTGATAAATCTAGGTTTTTACAAAGTCTCAGGAAGTGCCAATGGCTGCTTCCCAGGTGTATGCAGTGCCAGGTAGGCCTGCCTTAGGTCAGCCCTCAGGTGTGTGGAGATGACTCAGACACCTGTGGGGGCAGCATGATGACCACATTACCCAGGTATTCCTGTATAAAACACACACCAGGCCCCACACCTGTCACACAGGGGGCTGCTGTCATTTGCCATCACCCCTATAAAGATCAACTCACGTTATTTACCCGCCCAAAACACATGGGATATTCTCTACCGACAAACACGTCGCAGCTCGCTCGTCCGTTAGATTGTGACGTCACGCACGGCGACGCTTGAGCCCCAGTGACCTTTGGTAGCACCTATAATCTCCAAGCAGATTGCAGCTCCTGGTAGCAGACATGATATATGGCAGGAGATTGAGCAGTAGTGAGTTTGGATCCTGCCTGGGGCAGGGACCAGAGAGTGACACAGGTGATCACCGCCAGGTGGCAGGTCAGGACCCAGGAGGGGGTCATGAATAACGGGGCTGGATGGAGGTCCCACTGTCCATTCAGAAATACGAGGTAAAACATACAGGATACAGTTAACAAGAGAAGAAAACACACACACATACCAAAATCAAAGATGAAAAATGAAAGAAAGAAAGAAAGAAAGAAAGACAAGTACAGACAAGTATGACTATAACCATCCAGGAACTTTGCCATTGCCAGGATAACACAAACGAAAAGGTGGGCTCTGAGATTAAATCCGGGATTAAATGGCTGAATTGATGATCGTTGTCAAAGGGTTTCACGTTGAATTGTACAAAGGACACTGAATATATCTGAAACATTATCCCTCTATACATAAAGGGAGATACTATATAGAAAACACAGGGAGAAAAAACACCCTCTGACCCTCTATGTGTCACTTGTACAGCCTTCAACGACCTTTACAAACTATTTCGGAAACAACTGCTGATACAAGACCCCCCCCCCCCCCCACCCCTTGTCAGGATCCCTATAGCTCCCTACCTGCCCATACACCACCTGAACCAGGCCCCTTTGTCTACCGCAGATCCAGCAGCACAAAAGCTGCTCTACACCTCCCTGGGAACGCTCAGGTGATCCCCAGCTTAATTCAATTTTGATATTGGGCTGCCAGGACAAGGATGGGTGGGGGTCGGAGGTTTTTGCCCCATTGACCATTGTCATCATTAGACTGGGTTTCTGAGGGTGGGTAAAGCCCCTGACCACTGCTTAATGCCGGGCGTGTGCGTCTGGGGGTTCAGGTGCAGGTGGGGGGGGGGGGGGGGGGGGGGGGCGTTCATTGCATGTGGAGTGTGAGTCTGAGGCGGGGGATACTTTGACCGCTCACTATTCTGGAGAATTTCATTACCAGAGGCACGTCCTCACAACACACTCTAAAAAAGAAACAATGCGAGAGAGGAATGGGGTTGGTGATCAGAAGAGAACTCCACCCACCCCACTGTTGTTAAAATGACCACCCCCATCCGAGGATGGCCAGTGGACTGGTCAGGTTGTGTTTCGGAGGAGGAGGGGGGGGTGCTGTTTTGTGGCAGGCATTGATAGCTGGTCAATAGGTTGGGGAGGTCTATACACGCCCTCCTGCTAAAGGGGCATACTTATCTCCTGGGTTCTGGATCATTAACCCCATAAGGTGCAAACTGGCCGCCACCACCCCGCCCCGGCTCCGTCATCTGATTCTTTAATCATACTGCCCCCAACTACCAATTGTAGCTAACAGATATGCACAGCGTGTCAATCTCTACTCATATAATTCCAAATTGCAAATGCAGTTTTCTAGTCGTTGGTATCTTAACAGTGACAAACAGAAGACGCGTATACGCTGCTATACAGAGTACTGTTATAGATAAGATATAGAGTAAAACCAAGAGGGCAGGACAGTCATGATCTAACTGACTTTGTAAGGGACAAGCATGCCTCAACCAAATGTATAATTATAGAATTTAGATGAGGCCAGAGAATCGAATTAAGAGGCCGAAGTGTTTCTGAAGTCATTGAAATTCTGAACTATATAGGAGGGTATGGGGCATTGCCAAACCCAAAGATGTACAAAGATATGTGAGCAGATTTAAAGAATTAACACAGTGGCGGATTTAGGGGCAAGATGTACCCCTTTTTAATGTACAATCTGGCTCAAGAGTTATGGGAAGGTAGAATTTTCCCAAAAACCCCCTCCCCCTTTCCAAACGCTGTATCCACCACTGTAACATCACGTATTGCTGTTACAGAAACAAATTTGAATATCATGATATATATCAATAGACATTTATTTTGTTAATGTCGCAAGCTGTTTCACATACCTGATTGTTCACCTCAAAAGCTACATCAAGTTAGTACAAGTAGAGTTGGAGACTGATAGGGGTGGTGTGATAGGGTGGTGTACCCTCCATTTTCTACATATGGCGACTTGATTCGTATACAAAACTACTTTAAAAAAAGTTTTCTTATGGTTTCCTCATCTAGAGACCTTACATACAAGTCACAAAACACTCGGATAAATGTACATGTGTTACATATGTATAGCCAATGAGTCTATATACTCATTGGTAAAGCTAATTATCTCTATTCTTAGGCCAGCTAGGGTGGAACGTGAAGGTCTATCAGGGCCTTGGATGAGGGTGTGTGTCTCTAGTTGAACTGACATTGGCCAGGTGGAGACTGGACGATTAAGGTTTTGGTCTAATATTGCAAGGTACAGCTGCTTTTATGTGTATTGTATTGTATTTCCAGCCATTTAGATGCACATCAATCTTTAACAAATGTAATAGGTTTTGTATCCTGACTCTATTGCACCAACGCGTGCCCAGACAAATCAAATCAAGAATGTCCAATCTAACAGTAACAGTCAACTCAAAGGAATCCATCCCGCAGATAGAGACGTATAATGACAGCCTTTGGGGCGGTACAACGGGACTACTTTTTATGATTATAGCGCGCATTAATACGACGTGTGTGGATGGCGCGGCGGCGGCTTCCCGTGGCGGCGGTGCGGCGGCGGCTTTGATGTCACAGGTGCGTATTGTACATCTACATAGGTGTGTTCCCATAGTGACCGGTACATCACACAGGTGACCATTCCGACCATTCACAGGTCAACGTTAGAGTGGTCCAGCCGCCCGCGGCACAACCCCAGCTCCCAGCCTCCCGCCAGGTATATAGCCCCATGCAGACCCCCCCCACACACAGGCAGTACCAGTCTGTGCTGCCGTGTTGGAGGGTCTAGAAACCTACGCCGCCATATTGGGGCAGATTCCCTACACTGTTATGGTGCCATCCCATCGTACCCACAATCTGTGCCACAGTAAGAGCTGGTCTATGGCACCCTCACCGTGCGGGGTTGGTACCTGGGGTTGGTAACAGATCCATCATGGCCGTCAATGATTCTGGACCCTTCCCTGGGTGTGTGGGGTGGACGGGAAGTGGACTGTGAGGTATCAAAGTGAGGCCGGCGGGGCCTCCCATCTCGTACTGTAACGTGTTGGGGGCGGCGCTTTGATCAGGTCCACAATTAGGTGTGTAGAGCCGCCTTAATCACCTGGAGGGGATCTGGCCACATGCGGGCGGCCGCCATGTCCAAATGTTGGTCTACCCGGGTGTTACCGGGGCTCGCTGGTCGTGGCTGTGCATATATTTGCAGGTTAGGGTACTTTGAGGGTCAATACTTGGGATGAAGGACCACTTCCTCTGTCGGCAAATGTATCAAACACAGCTTTAGGTGCGCTTTCTCTTTGAAAGATTTGAGATACGCATGGGATCACAGCAAAAAGTATGTGAGTAGACGTAAGAAAAAACTAATGGTAACTTTTCATTCACTTCCATTGTCCTCGAAAAGTAGAAGTACATGTGTATAGGTCGTGTTTTTCACAACGTTTGAAAATCTTCTTAAATGGGTCACATAGGGAGGATTTTGAAGGAGAAGTTCGTGGAGAGAAAGGGTGATCTTTAACTTATGGCGTATGGTGTTTCGTGTTTCTAGTGGAGTGCTGGGCCATGGTTGCCATATGCCGGTGACAGCAGAATTGGCCCCCTGGGAAACATAACAGACACCGACTCCGCCAAAGTCACTGACTCCGCCAACGTCACTGACTCCGCCAAAGTCACTGACTCCGCCAACGTCACTGACTCCGCCAACGTCACTGACTCCGCCAAAGTCACTGACTCCACCAACGTCACTGACTCCGCCAACGTCACTGACTCCGCCAACGTCACTGACTCCGCCAAAGTCACTGACTCCGCCAACGTCACTGACTCCGCCAACGTCACTGACTCCACCAACGTCACTGACTCCGCCAACGTCACTGACTCCGCCAACGTCACTGACTCCGCCAACGTCACTGACTCCTCCAACGTCACTGACTCCGCCAACGTCACTGACTCCGCCAACGTCACTGACTCTGCCAACGTCACTGACTCCGCCAACGTCACTGACTCCGCCAACGTCACTGACTCCACCAACGTCACTGACTCCGCCAACGTCACTGACTCCGCCAACGTCACTGACTCCGCCAACGTCACTGACTCCACCAACGTCACTAACTCCGCCAACGTCACTAACTCCGCCAACGTCACTAACTCCGCTAACGTCTCTGACTCCGCCAACGTCACTGACAGACACTGACTCCACCAATGTTACCCTGCTACCTTGTAAAGTATTGAAAGTTTTGAAAAGTTTATTGATCACATCACCTCAATGAGTGGTTTTTCAATGAACATATCATAGAAATGTTTACATGTAATAAGGTCCTATAATCAGTTCATGCAGCTTCTCACGTACAATACTTCAAATAGAGAATGAGTTGACAATACAATTAAGTATTTAGTATGTTACAAATGTAATAACATGTTATAAGTGTTGCTTACAAACACTAACCCTTCCCATAAACCAGACACTTATAAAATATGCTATTAACAGACTTTATACTGACCTGAATGGATACGGATTGTCAAGGGTCGGCGTTGGGGGGAGGGGGGGTGTCTTGGGGCCAATGTTTATGGAGAATTTATCATCGGGGCTAATTTTCTAGGAGGAGTCAATTCAGCTGAAAACTATAGGGCACCAAATAATATGGTGAGTTGTCATGAGACACAGTGACCACTGTATTGCCTCCATAGCCTGCCTGGTATGGCAAGATCAATGAGGATGAAGCTCCCAATGTCCCGGGACATGTGTCTGCACGTACACGCCCTGTACACACTATGTACAGACACTATATGTGTGGTAGCATAGGGAAAAACAGGGGGGGGGCGCCCTCTCCCCAATCACAGAGGGGGAGGAATATGTTGGTCCCCCCCCCAAAAAAAAAAAATCAATTACGTAAAAAACATAGGGGAAGAATGAGAACTAAAGGGGTCCTGTGCACCTCTGTGGCTGCAATCCCAGTGTGCAGGTGTGTAACATGCCGTTCCTCATAGAGTCTATATGGAGGTGTGCCGCAGCAGCAGGGTGAGGAGGTACAGGGTGAAGGCCTCACCTCACGTCCATTAACCCGTCACCAGGTATCACCACGTCTCACCCAGACCTGCTCCATACATCACGGCGTGTAGCAGCCCCCCCCCCCCCAGGTAAGGCTATATCCAGGTGTCTGTACGGCGCCCTGTACGGCCACTCTCCTCACCACAAGTCACTTTGCCTGCCACTCCCCGACCACACGGCCCGGATTGATGATGCTCGATAAGGAGGTAGAGACGGATCATACCTCGGTATCCCCCCCCCCCCCCAATAAAAAAGGAGAAAAGGGAAAATGAAAAATAAGAGAGGTTTGTTCTCAGTAACGTGTATAGCCTTTACCAGTCTGATGTTATAATACTTCTTGATGTTATAATACTTCTTGACTAACACTTCCTGACTAACATAACCTGAAACACACCACTTGTTGTCCCGTTTTATTCGCGTTTAAATAAGGAGACGTTTGATTGGAGTAAGGATCATTTTATTGATCAACTAAAAGTGCGCGCGCTTGGCACATGAGAAAATGTATTAATGCACTCATGATAATAATGAACATTAGTAAGGAGAATAAATGTATAGAAGTAATATGCTTTGACAGATGGCCCTATCTAAACACACAAATATAATATGTAATAAATGTCAATTAATCCTCCTGCGCATTCTAAGTCCATTAGGGCTGCTGGTTAGCTGTCTTTGCCCTCCCATGGCGTTGTTATGTGCGTTTGCCAGTTCCTGGAGGAAAGGGGAGGGTGGTGGAAAGCTTGCTGCTGTTGCTGGTGCGCGCTGGACACTGAGTGTGGGTGAGTTGCTCACCCCTCCCAGGTCCTGCTCCCCCTCACCCTGCCCTCCACCCCAGAGGGGGGAGGGGCTGCAGTCAGGTTACGTCACTTCTTTAAACTCCATCAACCAGTTGATGTCCCTTAAATAAGGAGACGTTTGATTGGAGTAAGGATCATTTTATTGATCAACTAAAAGTGCGCGCGCTTGGCACATGAGAAAATGTATTAATGCACTCATGATAATAATGAACATTAGTAAGGAGAATAAATGTATAGAAGTAATATGCTTTGACAGATGGCCCTATCTAAACACACAAATATAATATGTAATAAATGTCAATTAATCCTCCTGCGCATTCTAAGTCCATTAGGGCTGCTGGTTAGCTGTCTTTGCCCTCCAAAACTCCATAGTAGTAGGCTCAGCGCTGTAGGTCAGGTGCCCTGCTGGGCAGCGCATGTGCTAAGGCCTGCATTGTTGTACTCAAACCAGCCTGATCACTAATGACATAGGCTGTGTATGCTGAGCTGGACCAATCCCCCAGTGCACGGATCTTGCCTTCCTCCATGTTGGCACTGTTCCAGAGGAAGACAGCCCCTCCACGACGGAACGAATGAGAAGCAATGCCCTCTGTACACAGGCCAGCTTTTGAGATTGCTGCTTTGAATATGTTGGAGAAGGCTGTGGGGGAAAGGGGCGTGGCATTCTGCCCCTGTGCAGTGACAAAGAGAGGTCCATCCAGTGGTGCCCCCCGTGTGCGCGAGATGTAGTTAAACAAAGCTTGAGTGGGACACAGGAGGTGGTTCTTTATCCTTGGGTATTGTAACACACGGGGGCGTGATGAGAATTGGTCTGTTTTAGACCAGCGGATTGACACCAGGGCTCCCTGTTTTGAGAACACCACATCCTTCCTGCAGAGATGCTTTGTTGCATTGAACTTAGTTCCAGCTGGTTTGAGAGCATTTGACCTGCGCAGTAGGCCAAAAAACATCATTAGTGCAGCTGAGAATACAGCTGCCTCCTTGGGTTGTGTAACATCTAATGTTTGAGCAAGAGCAAAGAGATGTTGGGGGGTGATAGGTAGTTTGCGCTCCACCCTATCTCCTAGTGCTCTGCGTGCTCCCCTAAGTGTCATTGTTATCCAGAATGAGTCAGACATAGGGTTAGCCAATCCTAGTGCCTTGTGTAGGATTGTTACTATATTGAGATACTGGCGAAGAGACCTGTATTTTAGACGTCCAGAGAGGTAGGCTATGTACCTACAGAGTAGCTGAGGACTAGCTGGCACTGGTGGGGCTCCTATCCTCCTACAGAAATCCAAGTAAGATCGTTGGTGAGTAGCATAGGATTTCTTTGTTGTGTCTGCAAAGGCCCCTGCCTGAAATGCAGAGACTATCCTGTCCAGTGCTAGTACATCCATTTCCGTGGCTATCACCCCCTGCACAGGTTTAAGAGTAGTAATAAGGGGCTGCCACTGAGTTTAGAACCTTCTGGAGTTTCTCCCATCCATGTGGCTCATGTAGACGTGATGCTCTGTCTGCTAGTACATTCCTCACTCCCTCATAGTACACTGCCTTAATTCGGAAGTTATAGATAGCAGACAACCAAAATATCCCCCTCAGTGATCTCATAACCACTGGGGTCTTGCAGGTTCCTTTGTTTATAATAGACACTGCTGCTCTGTTGTCACTGTATACAGTTACCAGTCTATTACTCCACAGGTGCCCCCAGAGTCTAGCTGCTGGTTCTAGGGCTAGCACCTCTTTCATGTTTATGTGTAAGTCTGAGATTTGGTCCTCACAGTCACCCCATCTCAAGTGGTACCACCTACCGTTGTAGTAGCCCCCAGAGGCTGCACCACAGCTGTCTATTTGCACTGGTGTATATTCCCTAGTCTCCAGGATGGGCACAGAGCCATTGAAAATGGATATGTAATCCAACCACCACTGAATGTCAAGTTGTATACATTGTGTAATCCGTGTCCGGTGATGCTGACATTGCAGGGTGTTTACACGGTTAATGAGGCGCCTTGTGTGGGGTCTCCCACCATACACCACCTGTGATGCCCAGCTGAGGCGTCCCACAAGAGATTGGAGCTGTGTTTTGTTAGCTGACCGTTTTCCTGCCATGTTAAGTAGTTCCTCCTTCAGTTGATTAACCTTTGGCATTGGCAGGGAGAGGGTGAACGATTCTGTGTTTATTTCTACTCCCAGGAATGTCAGGCAGGTGGTGGGTGCCACGACTTTGTTGTAGTTAATGGCAAACCCAAGCTCCCTGAGAAGATTCATCAGTCTGTTCTGGTACCTCTGGCATGTTGTTTTATCTGGACCCCATACCAGCAT
Source organism: Harmothoe impar (assembly GCA_947462335.1). Lineage (NCBI taxonomy): Eukaryota > Metazoa > Annelida > Polychaeta > Phyllodocida > Polynoidae > Harmothoe > Harmothoe impar. The sequence continues at coordinate 20,972,886 of OX381708.1, read as the reverse complement.
GTCGTCCAGGTATGCTGTAACATTGTAAATACCTTCCCTGGCTAGCATATGGCGCACTGCTTGGGTGAGAGTGTTGAAAATGCTGGCTGAAAGCCTGGCTCCAAATGGGAGCCTTTTGTCTATCATGTACGTAGTGTCTGTCCCATTAAATGACCAGGCAAGTCCTGCCATTTGGTAATCCTCAGGATGTAAGGCCACACTCCTGTATGCTGAGGCCAAGTCGATTTTGGCCATGTAATCTCCCCTGTTTAGCTGGGTTGTAGCATCCTGTAATGTTTGGTATCTGAAGGGGTCATTAACTGCATAATCATTCAGGGATAAATGTCTAGGCCTAGATCCATCATGGATCAGCCGGATTTTACCTGTATCTTCTTTCACTATAGCCCCAAGGGCAGACACAATGGTGGGTTTATCCTGTACAACACAGTAACGACCATTTTCTAATTCACACACTATTTGGTCTTGTACAGCTTGCATGTTATCCCCACCTGTGGATCCGTGGTTGGGCTGGTAAGCTCCTGCCCCTGCTTTATCTTTGTTAGTTATCCTGAACCCCTCAGTGATACCCTTCATAATAAAGTTGTAATGTTTGTCGTGCTCTCTCATGTGTTTTGCCCAACCCCTGGGCCTGAGAGCACCTACCTGGCCCAGGGTAAATGTATCCTAGTCCTCTTTTATATGGATGTATTTGCAGTCCTCCCCGAACTTGCATTTACCAGTTGCAGTATACATCTTGCACATCTCCTGCTCCTCTGCCTCCTGCTTAGGAGGGGCTGGTTTAGGGGCTGGATTGTAGGCCTGGTAACCCTGGCCAGGTCTGCTCTTGTTGACTGTCTTCTTTTTTCGTTGTCCCTGCCACCCCTGTGTGTATGGGGGAGCAGTAGGGTAATCCTTGCGTCTGGGGACCAGCAGATGCTGCAGGTGTGGAGCAGGCATGCCCCACTCAGCCTGGCTGTCGGCCTGTTCCTCCCTATAACGTGTGTCATAATCCAGTACAGATCCCCAGTCGTTGATTGTTGCCATCTCATGGATCATTGTTGTGTATGTCATGTAAAATTCCATTTTGGATCGTGGTAGCTCCCCACTGCTGAGAAGCTGAGCAAGGAGGCGTTGGTTTGCAGCTCCCCACTCTGCTTGTGTGATGTACATGGTCCCATCCTCTACAGGACGTATAGAGATGGATCCCTCCACCCCCTGCACTAGCTTTAGGTCCTCCCTGCGCTTTCTGGTAATCCTGGATCTGACCTGCTCAGATACAAAGTCTTTTATATGTAGGGCCTTTCTCCTTGTTGCTTTAATTGTCAGGAGGACCCTGGGGTCGTAGGGGGACCATGTTACACCCTGTGGTGGTGTGTACCCCTTTGCTCCTCCAGTATGTGCAGTGGTGTGTGTGGTACTAGTATCCAGCTGCTCTCCTAGCGCTGCTGCATTAGCTGGGTCCTTCAGTAGTTGGTCCAGCACCATACCAGCTTCTAACAGTGCCTCATTTGCTTTGTTAGGTGCCTTCTGGCCGGCAGGGATCATGTCTGGATCATTGTCAGGACCAATGGATCCTTGGTCCTCTGCTGCTGTAGTGGTTGTCCTGGAGAAGTGCTTATTCCCCAGTAATCCTAGTGCACTTCTAAGGAGTCGTGACTGTCCCAGAGTAATGTCCAGGGCTGCTACATCTGCAGGCAGAAGTGATGTCAAAACCTGCTCAGAATCCAGGTCTTGTTTTTTCAGTAGGTCCATGGTTTTCTTTTTAAGGCCAGCATCCTTCCCCCAATCAATATAGTTGAAGGGAATTTGCTCCTCTGGAAGGGCTGGGTCTTGTGCTTGACTCATGGTGAGCTGCTCTAAAGCTTGCTGCTGTTGCTGGTGCGCGCTGGACACTGAGTGTGGGTGAGTTGCTCACCCCTCCCAGGTCCTGCTCCCCCTCACCCTGCCCTCCACCCCAGAGGGGGGAGGGGCTGCAGTCAGGTTACGTCACTTCTTTAAACTCCATCAACCAGTTGATGTCCCGTTGCTAATGGTAGGTATCCTGCAGACACCGTGACTACGGTAGTATACCTCCATCATGTCGCTGGTACAGTGGTGGGGGCACAGGCTGGTCCGGGCCCTTCAGTTGTATGATCAATGTCAAACAGATAATGAGCCTGGTAGTGACATTAATGGAACTCTCTGGGATCCTTTAAATGGCCTTGATGCATGCGCATAAGAGACCTATAAATAGAGATGTCGCCCCAGGTCACAAATACACTGAATGGACATGCTGAAATTGTGGTGAAATCATTCAGATTACCCATGGATTCCATTGAATTTATCGTTGGGGGGCACGCTGCTCTGACATTGGGCTGACATTTTTCTGGGTAGTTTTATTGGATTTATTGTTTTAGATCATTACTCGCTACAAGACACGGTGCAACATAGTTTCAACTAAAAGATCTATTGTTAAAATGACATAAATGATACCGGTAACGCAGGGAGATGCTAGGAATTCCCATTTAGAGTACCGGTAACCAGTTCACCAGGCTTTCAGAAACTGGCAGTACAATGATGAAGACCATACAGCTCCTATCTGTGACACTGAGCTACGGTAATGGGCGGTGAGCAGAGACAATACTCCTCCCCTGCCGCCCCCTGGCGTCAGTCCCACCCCTGGTCAGTGTCCCTACCTGCCCAGCCTCCAGCAGAGACAATAACCTACCTGCACCTACCTGGGGTGGTGCCAGCCTAACGGGGAGCTCTAATGATGGGCATCTACCTGTAATTAGCGTTATGGGGGCGGTAAATGTACACCTACAGTGACCAGATCCCTCCTCCCTACTGAGACCTGTCAAACACAGCCTGGTCAGCAGCACCTGATGGATGTGGGCTTTAAGTACCTGGTCAGTACTGGCTGAGGGGGACATAGACATCCTGTATGCCGCTGGAGCCTGAGACTACTAGAGGAATACAGAATGCATGTGTCTCGTGATGTGTGACCCGAGGGAAGTGTAACTAATCTACTAACATTCATTACACAGACCATAACACGTCTAATAACTACATCATAATTGTCTTCCCTGCATGTCACTCACATGTGGCTTCAGTGTGAAGTGTTCCGGTAGCTTTTGTGTGGCTTCTGTGTGAGGTGTTACGTTAGCCTGCATGTGGCTTCTGTGTAAAGTGTTACGGTAGCCTGCATGTGGCTTCTGTGTGCAGTGTTATGGTAGCCTGCATGTGGCTTCAGTGTGAAGTGTTACGGTAGCCTGCTTGTGGCTTCTGTGTGAAGGTTATGGTAACATGCATGTGGCTTCAGTGTGAAGTGTTACGGTAACCTGCATGTGGCTTCAGTGTGAAGTGTTACGGTAGCCTGCATGTGGCTTCTGTGTGAAGTGTTACGGTAGCCTGTGTGTGGCTTCTGTGTGAAGTGTTGCAGTAGCCTGTGTGTGGCTTCTGTGTGAAGTGTTACGGTAGCCTGTGTGTGGCTTCTGTGTGAAGTGTTGCAGTAGCCTGCATGTGGCTTCTGTGTGAAGTGTTGCAGTAGCCTGCATGTGGCTTCAGTGTGAATTGTTACGGTAGCCTACGTGTGGCTTCAGTGTGAATTGTTATGGTAGCTGTATGTGGCTTCTGTGTGAAGTATTATGGTAGCCTGCATGTGGCTTCTGTGTACGGTGATACAGAAATTTGCATGTGGCTAAAGGTGCTCAAATACAATTTATCATAGACATGGAAGTATGCCCCTAGTGCTGCTCGTATGATGGTGCTGTGTACACAAACGGAGAGCGAAGTGACTGTCTGCCTCACACAAATCCGGTATACCAAAACAGAACATTTGGTATTCTTTAGCTCACCTTTAATAGATAGACTGTATTGAAATTATTACACCACTCTCCATATACACCGCTAGGTTGAGACATCCCCCTCAAAGCAATTACCTTTAGGTTAAAATTATTCACATGTACTTGTGTGCTGGGTGTCGGAGCGTCTCTAAACAATTGATCCTATCATGTATACACAGGAAGTTGTCATTCTACATTGCACCCATTCTGTCGCTGGGAAGCATTTGTAAAGCTAATCAAAATAACCCCTCGAAATAACATCCCGCTGTAGATGGGCGTGCTAACAAGCCATTTACAGAGGATCTCCTGTAGTCTACATCCTGAAGCACGTCCTGCCCTGTACAAATACAAGTAAGGAACATGCGGCATCCACGCTGCACATGCTGCCTATTTGCTGCCTCCATCAGGGTCCTCGTACCCTCATTGAGCTCGGTAAGTGGCGGGTCTCCCCCGGGTGGGGGTGTTTGATCTGTGTTGGGTGGAGTACAGTGTCCAAGGTCCTACAAGAGGCAGCCAGGAAATCCCATGTTGTGCTTTCATGGAGAGGCCTTCCAGCTGGGTGCTCTTTGATGACAAAGGCTCAACACCCACAATAATGGGCGATTCAGTTGTTGTCTGATCGGGGTGGAGACGGGGTGGACGCGGTAGGGATGGGGAACATTGTCGTTATTCGATGCCATTTCGTACAAGCATGGAACAGATTGGGTGGGCCATGTTTCTTTGTGTTTTATGTCCACTTTTTGGGGGTAGCTTCATGGTGGGAGGGAGAAACTAAATCAGTTTTTGTGAAGATTTTCTAAGCCTCCTCCCAATATAGCAATAAATGACTCACCCCAGATCTAACCAGTGCCAAGGACACTGCATGACCCCCATACAGGGACAGCAGCACTAAACACCCTGCCTCCCACCCACACTAATCCCGTCTAATCCCCCGCCCTCAAGCTGCCCTGCTGATGGGTGCTGGCCCTGACCCCCTCGGCTGATCTCACCTGGGATTACTGACCACAATACTGCCCACTCCAGGGTGGGCTGAGGACAGTGGGAGACATGGAGGAGGGTGCTTGTACCCTGTGTCTGTGTGCAGGTACCTAAGGCCACTGGTCAGCCAGGGGAGCTGACAAGGGCCCTTGGTGGTACACACTGTGGGTGTGGAGTGGGCAGGCATTATTGTCAAGTAAAAAGGAACTGTCCATCATGGATGCTATGTGTAGAAGTTGAAGTGATGGGGATTTCCTTATTATGTTTATACAAATGTCTGAAACAGGATGGGGAGAGCAATTTTGGCAGGCATCCCTAATTCCTGTCGTAAAGCTTGGATGAGACACGTGTGATAAGTTTAGCTCTGGCTCTTGGCCAATAGCTTTCTGTCCTTTAAAAAGAAATAGATAATTAAGGTACAGTTATTTATCAGTAACTTGCCATGGTGTGATTTCATGTTATCATGGCATAAATTTTATCGCAAAAGATTCTGTATGAAGATAAAAGAGAAAAACTTTGCACATTACATGTGTGGAATGTATACGTGAAAAATAAAAATAAACCAACCCTTAGTATCCCATTCCAGCATGTGCCCTATCATGTTGATGGTGTGAGCGTGGGTCGGGTCGGTGGGGGTCACCCTCCTCCTTTATAGGTATAAACTGCGGCATACCTCCCAACTCGTCAGCTGGTGACGGCGCCATCCTCCACACACCTGTACACACCTGTACACACCTGTACACACCTGTACACACCTGTACACACGCTGAACAGGGGACGTGAGGCGGCAGGACGCCGCAGGATCACCTCTACCTGCTCCTCCTGGACACAGGTGAACTGAAACAGGTCACCTCTGCAGCCACCATCCGGAGAGAGCTGTAGGGGGGGGGGGTCTGTAGGGGCTAGACAGAGAGTATATATCTTTAAATATGATGCACATTCGTCTGTATAAATATATATGCACATTTTCTATATTATGGTATGGTGCAGCAGCTGTACTAACGTGTAATGTTTTATAGCCTTTTACAATTTCCGTCCTCTGTAAGTGTGTTCATATATTACCAGGTTACAGATGAGTTATTAGTTGATTATGAAAACCGCTACAGCATTTCTCATACCATCTGAGAATGCTCTACACGGTCATGGTGTACAACCTGACCAGCAGTATTAAACAGGGCAGGCTGGAGCTGGGGGACGACGTTCCCTGGGAACTCCTGCAGCACAGGAAGTTGTATCATCATATACATTGTATAACACTCCCATTGAGAGCTCGTTATACGAATTTTATCATCCATAGCAAACCTTTTATCATTTAGTTTAGTTTTATCTAAATATCATTAAAATAATGTCCATGTTGTCTCCTGTTTCCCTGAGTCTAGCTATAGCATTCCCATGGTATAGAAATGTGGATATATGGTACAGATTTATTTGAAAGGTAGTACACTCAAAAAGTAAACTCGTCTGCAGACTCTTCTAAGTGACAAGAGAGTGGGTCCTCTAGCTGTAGTTGTCAGGTAGAAGATACACTTGGTATGTGCCAGCCCAAAACCTGACTCATGCCAGCCCTAGACTCGTCAACCAGGGTCTGATTCAGGATTTTCCCTGTAGGTGGCGTCAGTATAACATGCATTCTGTATAAAGTTGGGGAATGGATTGCATAATTTCTATGTTGATTTTAATCATATTTATGGGAATACACATTCATGTTATGGAGAATCCTGAGATTTATCTATTGGGGATGCTAGAAAAGGTAAAGGAATCAATGTTTTGATATAATTGAGACAAAACAAATATGTGGAGGGCACATACACCTCTTTTGTGGTTATTTCTATGGTACAATAGCTGTAAGGAAACTCCCATTGGTATGACATCCACATATGTGTTAGCAGTCTGTAACTAAAGGGTAGAAATACTCTCAATATAGACTTGGGGGTATGGCAGGAATTCCCCTAACCTACATACCTCTATGTTTGTATGAATAAGCTATTATAAACCTCAAAAATATAGACAGACATGAACCCGGGACATGAACAACAATTGTGCCTAGGCAGAACCCAGTTAGCTCCACCTACAGTGAAGTAGAGGTTATATTGCACAGGTTAACCCTCTAAGGGGTGCATAGTGCTTTAACGTGCCATGCTCTATGTGATCATAATACATGAATTCAGCCTTGGCAAGTATACTCACCCAACTGTTGATTCATTTCCAAAGGTGCATGAATGCAGGCTTGGTGAATAGACTCACCAGGGCTACATTCATGCATCATGCTGACAAAGGGATTCAAGCACATTTAAAGCAGTTTGCAGCCAATAAAGGGTTAACTATTCTGGGTTGTGAATTTGACGACCTTAGACTTGTCACTTGGAGTGGGCCACTGCCTGGGCTAACATTGTCAGTTAGATGACCCTAGTCTTGTCTTGTGGGATGGTAACCTGACAGTTCATCAAATAGACAACCTTTAACTCGTTTATTTTATGACCGTCACTTTAAAGACCCTAAACTCTTCTTATAAGACGACCTTTTGACAAGTTTGGATCCCTTCATTTTATCAGTGTAGAGTGTCTACTCCATTACCAAAGTGCAGTCTGTTGTCCACTCACCGTAGTTAATACACGTCTATAATAATATATGGATTTTCAGGAGGATGATGGCGTGAGAGAAGAAAAAAGATAATGTGTCATATACATGCATGGTCGTCTGTCGTCTCCTATAGGTGGGTGGCCGGTAACATGGCTGGTATAGGATAGCATTGCCTCTGAATGAGGGATAATTCATATCATAACGTCTAGAGAAACTAATAATATGGACTTACATTTATACTGAGTAATTCACATGTTGCTGAAAATAAAGGATAACTTTGGTACTGTGTTTCTTTAATGTGTCATGGCCAGGACAGTGTTTACTATTCCGTGTGAATAGGTAGCAATGATACAGCTCCAGCATGTCGCCACTCTCACCCCGGGACTCACCCCTCATCTCCATGCAGGCAGACACACTTCCTTTCATCTACGTCTGTATTCTGTTTTGTTTATATTTTCTGTCTTTCTTCCTGAGTTGAGAGGATTGGTTGGTGTGACATGGCGGCCGGGCACGTTTAACGCCTTAACACGCTGTACAGTAAGCTGCACGTTTAGCCGGCTGTAATAAAACATCCACAGGACGGACCTGGCAGCCTCTGGTTGGCGTGCCGCACCGAATTAGCCACATCAACTGTGCGACTTGCGTGCGACCTCCATGGAAACAACAGTTACAATCTACAACCCAGGGACCTATAGCATGAGATACCACAGCCAAACCCCGCTACAAATATATCCCCCATCCACAACCGAACATTGACACAGGATATTTAATATCTGCAGCTCTGTTCTCATTAACAACATATTACCGGTATAACGTTTACACTTCTAAGTTATCCTATTGTTTATATGTGTCTCTCCTCTCCCAATAGTCACCTTCCTCTTCCTGTCGTTATAGTTGTGGACAATGTGATACATGTGCTACTATGCCGCTGATGGTGATTCTGTAAGGTATGTAATGGATAGATTATGGTTATGAAAAGGTAACTCAAAATAATGTATTCTTATAGGATGGATTTAGAACAACTGTGTCAACTGTGCAACCGTCAACGCAAATAATACAACATACAGAGTCACTTTGCCAAGTATGGCGACAATGCCTCACTTTATTCTCAGGGTGTTTATACACACATGAATATATGGGGTCACATACTAAAACTAAACCCTTGTTTTCACCAAAAAAAAAGTAATTTAAGATTGGTGTGAATGATAAAAAACAAGAAGAATTTTCAAATGAATATAATTGGCCTGTGGTATCATAGAGGTCCATTATGATATTTAAGTGTGTGCTATACCTTGGTCCCCAAAACTGTATACCTATATGACGACCAGGTGTTCTAACAATAAACAACCTAATAATGATCATGTACCAAATAGCAGTAAGTATTGGTATTGTAGTGTGTGTTTGACACGGGACCAAAGTATGCAATTACATGCTATTGGAACTAGGCTCTAATTAAACCCAGCGGTATGTGTACTACGGGCTGGATCAGGTTGTAGACTGGTATCTTTCAATACTGATTTCGTGGAAATTTTGAAAGTGACTTTGTCACACGCTGTATGATTGATGCCCCATTTCATGACCAATCAGAGCCCCTCCAGGGTCTAACCAAACACAGCAACCAGCACAGGACATCAACATGGGAGCACGGTACGGATACCACTGCAGGGTGACTTGACGATACCCATGCCAATACACTACATCCTGTACACCCCAGACAACTAATGTGGATGCTGTATATGGACATTCTGGTGACGAGATCAGGGGACATGTCTGATACACTATCCTCGCCCTATGATGTAGTTTTAAAGGGGTTTCAATTTGTAATTGTAATAGAAAATGGTCATGTTCAGCCCCTGTCCACTCTCCCTCCCCGCCCCGTATGTTGTAGCTGCATGTGCCCCTGTTATACCCATCCTGCCGCTGATGGGGGTGACCGCTGGTCACTGCCTGCAGGACAGCTGGCGCCCCCTATGGATTACAAATTAACACGAAATGGGATCCGACAGCGTCCGCCGCTACCAGCGTCCGTCCTGATCCAAGATGGCCTCCCCCTGACCCCGCCCCCTGCCGACACGTCACAGCGTGGTACCATAGCGACGTGACGTCACACGATCCTGACGTAGCATACCGGGTGCAGGACCTGGACGTCACGTCCGCTGACATACACAGACAAATGCTTTGACCCTTGGTGTACTGGCTGTACTCTGCATATGATGGTCACTGCCCTATAATAACAGTGGGACATAGCGGGGGGGGGGTAGCCTGGTGCAGGGGGCAGTGTGCATCCATATGACCTGCCTGGGGGTTCACCCGGGATCCAATATGGCCCTTGTCCCTGCAGATTGGTGGCTACAGGGTGTAGGCGGCGTGCTGCAGGTAGGACGGTAAGGGGATCCTATATTAAGCATAGACCTCTACATGTTCCTTAATGGTATGTTTGGACGTGCATGTTATGGCCCCCGGTGATGCCTGCCCTCGTGTTGAACCCTTACTGCTACCATGGCAACCAGCACCGCCAGCTTCCAGGCTATGATTCAGTACACACGACATGCATGCAGGGGGGGGGGGGGGGGGGGTACAACATGTATACTATATATGTATGCAGCCATGCCACGCCCAAACCTAACATGTCCCTCACCTTCCCCTCCCACGCCAACTCCTAGTCCAATTCCATGTCACCTTAGATACTTGTGGGTTTAAGCACAGACTATGGTTCATGCATACGGTAAATATTTTCGTTGTAATGCCATTTCAGATCGTGCATACCACTTCCACTAAGTTTTGTCTCTGATCCTTCTATAGCTGGGTGAAGGTTTTAAGTAACAAACAAGAAAGGATTGACATCACGTCTATATATAGGGAATTCACAAATGGAAACCCATACACATTGGGTATACTACGCGTACAGTGTAGTGAATTAAGCCATATCGCACCCCCAGCCCCGAGCCCCTGGATGCTCCCCCCCCCCCCCCCCCCCCACCATGAGCCGCTCACGCCGGCAGCCATTACCCTCCGCCTCCTAACGTGGCCTCATACACAGGGCGTGGTCACGTGGTCAGCAGGTCACGAGCTGCTCCCAGCTGGTCAGCTGACCCGCCCCGCCCTGTACCCGCCCTGCTCACACCCCCTCACACCCTGTCTGCGGCCACCTAATCAGGTGTCACCCGCCCCCCCCCCTCTACATGCTGTACACCTATCCTGCCACACCCTGCTATTAACCCCTCCTCCAGTGCCACGCCCAGTGACCCTGAGGACACCCTGTACCCGGGGTGTTCACGGAGCTCTGGGACGGTGACATGCTGACCACATGTGTCCAGTCACATGTAATCATGTTGTCCTTATACCGGGTTCTCAGCACTCATCAGCCTCACCTCTCAGTCATAACCTGGGCAATGTAGTATTATGTACGCATAGAACATGGACTGATATCCAGGCACAGATACATAAATTCCCCCCAAAAAGAATATCTAAATCCGCCACTGAATTATCTTCCTAGCAGGAAGTGAGCAGACCCCCCCCCCCCCCATACACACATACAGACAATGTCCGCGCATCTTCCTCTTGGTCCGAGTTACATGTTCGAGGAGCATTGTTGAGGCCCCTGGGATTGGGTGGGGGAGGGGGGGGGGGGGTGGCGATTCATTCTGAAAATCTGTCTGCTTATAAAAAGCAGCCCCTGTCATGCTTTTACTTGTAGTATTGGGGACTAATGGAGGCCGCATTGTGAGGCCGTGTTTATAGCACATGAGCTGGTAGATGGTACCCACAGTGTGTTAGTAAACAAACACGGTCTGCTACACGGTCCCGGCTACAGGCTGTGGGTGTAGGTGGTGACAGCACCGTCTGTGTGAGGTCCCTTACAGTTACAGCATGTGTGGTCACCTGCAGCCTCCTACCAACCCCTGGTCTGTACATCTACAGCCCCCCACAATACATATCCAAATACCTGCCTTTTAGTTTGTCCTGAAATTTTGTCAAAATGATATTCCAAGATGGAAATCAGGAATACAGATCTTGAGATGTAAGAGAAAGGGAAATTGCTTTCCCTTCCCAATACCGTTCACATGGCACATGGTGCTTTCAGTGGTTGGTGACCTGACTTGAGCAAAAGTCCATTCTGCTGTCTAAACCCGTGGTCTCAATGGCATTTAGTATTCTATCGGCGCTATTAACGTCCTGTAATTAATCAACATGAGAGTGGGGAGTGTGGACACCCCTCGGTCCCCCATTAGGTGTAATATACGACGCCCACAGTGGGGGCCCGGGGGTGGGGCAGGGGGTGGATCCTGATCCATCAGCAGCCACAAAGACGCAGCACGCCCTGCAGGGTCACACCGCCAGCCTGAGGTCATCAATCTACTCACCACCCTGCACACCCCTCTACAGACCACCCACTAAACCACTGTAGGAACACCGGGCCTGGAACCTGTAGGCCTAGTTAGCCAATCAAAGATGGCGGATGTTGAGCAAACAATGCTGTGCCTCTATATGGGTCCCCACAAAATTGACCGTGTCGCCGTATCGATTTTTAACAAAAAGGCCTGTGTCATCGTGTCGATTTTTAGGTATATAAGAACTTAGAGAAAAATCTCTGTGGGTCGATTTTTGTCTCTAATCTTCCTGTGTCCGTCGATTTTTAAAATGGCCTAAATGGGCCGTGTCGCCGTGTCGCTCGTGTCGATTTTTACCCATGTAGAGGCACAATGCTTAACAGATCTTGTCTATTTAGGACCATATTAATATCGATGTTGCTTCCATAATGCAATTCACCCGAAGCAATTTTGTTGGGTCCTGTTATTTTTGCGCCAAAAGTTGGTGATGTAGGCCATGATGCAGACCATGATGTATACGATGATGTATACGATGATGTAGGCCATTATGTAGGCCATGATGTAGGCCATGATGCAGACCATGATGTACCGTAAAGTCTCGAGTAGAAGCCTGGTTAGTCAGATCGTCAGTGCCGCTTACAGGAACGGCCCAAATCCTGGAGAGGCTTATATGCGAATTTCTCCAAATGTTGATTCAAAAAGAGTGATGTAGACCATGGTGTAGACCATGATGTGGACCATGATGTAGACCATGATGTAGACCATGATGTAGACCATGATGTAGACCATGATGTAGACCATGATGTAGACCATGATGTAGACCATGATGTAGACCATGATGTAGACCATGATGAAACCATGATGTAGACCATGATGTAGACCATAGTGTAGGCCATGATATAGGCCATGGTATAGACCATGATGTAGACCATGATGTAGACTATGGTATAGACCATGATGTAGACCATGATGTAGACCATGATGTAGACCATGATGAAACCATGACATAGACTATGATGAAACCATGATATAGACCATAATAGACTATGATGTAGACCATGATGTAGATCATGATGAAACCATGATGTAGACCATGATGAAACCATGATGTAGACTATGGTATAGACCATGATGTAGACCATGATGAAACCATGATGTAGACCATAGTGTAGGCCATGATGTAGACCATGATGTAGACCATGATATAGACCATGATGTAGACCATGATGAAACCATGATGTAGACCATGATGAAACCATGATGAAACCATGATGTAGACCATGATGAAACCATGATGTAGACTATGGTATAAACCATGATGTAGACCATGATGAAACCATGATGTAGACCATGATGAAGACCATAGTGTAGGCCATGATGTAGACCATGATGTAGACCATGATGTAGACCATGAAGTAGACCATGATGTAGACCATGATGTAGACCATGATGTAAGCATGATGTAAACCATGATGTAGACCATGATGTAGACCATGATGTAGACCATGATGTAGATCATGATGAAACCACGATATAGACCATGATGAAACCATGATATAGACCATGATATAGACCATGATATAGACCATGATGTAGACCATGATATAGACCATGATGTAGACCATGATGTAGACCATGGTGTAGACCATGATGTAGATCATGATGACACCATGATGTAGAACATGATGTAGACCATGATGTAGGCCATGGTGTAGGCCATGGTGTAGGCCATGGTGTAGACGATGATGTAGACGATGATGTAGGCCATGATGAAGACCTTAGTACAACATGATGTATACCATGATGTAGGCCATGATGTAGACCATGATGTAAGCATTATGTAGACCATGATACAGACCATTACGAAGACCATGATTTAGGCCATGATGTAGGACATATTATAACCCAGGCAACCAGCCTTAATGACATAACCACGTGACACGTCGCCATCTTACACAGTGTTGCGCGCACACATACATGCAGCCATGACCTTAACCTCGGTCACTGGGACACAGCAGCCTCAGGGCCCGAGCCGCGGGGGATGTGATTGCCATAAGTTATTGCAATATTATCCGGTATTTTATCGCGCCCCTCCCTGCAGATACCAGAGCTTCCCCACATACCACGGGCGGTACTTGCCCTTCTCACCATACGTCAATGTCTTTGCTGCCGATCGGTCAGGGTCACCAACTAAAGCTCCTCAGGAGTGAAGATAGGGAGTCATTCTATGCTATCAATAGGCAAGTATGAATTATGACTTGTTCTATGTCAGTGCTTCATTCATGGTGGGGACAGATGACCCGCCCTCCACTTGGAAAACAAAGGGAGAAGGAAGGGGAAGAGGGGGAGGAGGAGGAGGAGGAGGAGGAGGATGAGGAGGGGGAGGAGGAGGAGGAGGAGAGAAAGAGAAGAAATCATGAGAATGGAGAAATTAATAAATAATGTTGCAAGTTACATTTGCCGAAAAATATGTCATGGCTTTGGGAGTTGACCAAGAGAATCACAGAGATGCTTTACAGACAGTGTGCTCAACCATCCTAAAACTATACATACTGCTATCCATATCCATGCAAGGTGATACATATGTATCTAATTGCTGCCTAATGCGGCTTAATGATGTAGGGTAGGACCCAGATTAATGCTGCTGACACCACCATGTGTAGGGTAGGAGCGGGGTAGGAGGGTAGCATCTGTAGGGGTGGCTGACCTGGCCGCAGGGTGGACTGACCAGCAGCCCGGCCTGATGAGGGCGCTAAGTGTTACTGACCACTGACACCTTTACTGCCGCACCCCGCTACATGGAGGGTGGATCCACGTGCTGCAACCCGCCCCAGGCACCCCGACCCCCGGACACCGCCCGCCCTATGCTGCTACATGTGTCATCAGCTATACATGCCTGCCTATTAAAGGGCCCTAGACGGGGGGGGGGGGGGAGAGCTGTGTCACTTGCCGATCCTAAGAAATGCCAATGTCCCTTGTCGATCCTAAGAAATGGATCTTGTCCCTTGTCGATTTAAAGGGGTAAGTTTGTCGCCAACCCCCAGCATTCCCTTGTCCCTTGTCCATCAGGCCTAAAACAAGGGCTTATCGCCTTGTCGAATTTACCCGTCTGGAGCCCTATTAAATGTACTCGCTATTACTGCACCGACCCAGGAAAAGTGTCGCGCCGCGACTCGCAGCGGATCAAAATATAATTAGAAAGACTCTAAACTGTTTCCCAAAAGAGTGGGGGTCGGACCCCCCCCCCCCCCTACATCCTTGGATCTACCCCTGACACACCCATATACGTGTACACGGTCCCCTGTGTATGTAGCAACGTATTATATAAAGACCTGTCCCTTGTTCATCCGTGTACATTTTCCGTGCAGGTGCACTTTCCTATACTACTCATGGACGCGCCTCTGGCCCGCTAAAGGCCTCCTCTTCTGAGACCCATAGCTCGGTACTCCCAGTTTGTTTGTCAGGACTTATTCCTTGGAGGTCAACACAATAGATGTCTACATGGTCTATAGGCGGTATTTGCGTGTGTGTGTTTCTATATACACGCGGGTTGAGTGGTGGATGATGATGTTTGGTATGGACAGCAGCGCCCCACCCCTGACCCCCGCACTCCCCTGTCCACACACCGGGCTGTGGGGATCATGGTAATGTGTAGACATAGGGCGGCATGGGAGTACCACTGGTCACATCACCCCCCCCCCCCCCCACACACACACACCTGATGGGGCAGGTAGCTGCAGGTCTGACAATATTGGGCCTCCTACAGGTGACCATGATGAGGATGCACACCTGTGTGTGTGGCGGGGGGGGGGGGGGGGTGAGGGGGAGAGGGCGATAAAAAGGTGGTCAGTGCTGCAGACAGAGTCATGGTGTGTGTGGACATGGGTATGTCCGGTCAGGGTGCAGGCTGACCAAGGACGGCCAAGGACGGCTGGGGTGAGGCTGGGTCACTTCCTAGACGTGCCTGACGGTTACTGACCCTTCCTAGAAGGTCACCCCCTCACCCACCCCACCAACCCTTCCCATGCACTGCTCCTCACCCCTCACCCCGCCCCATGCTCCTCCATGCTGCCTCCAACATGTAGAACCCCCGGTCAGCCCCATGCAGGTCATCCATGCACGTCTAATATCGGCACAGACCCCACCCCTGGTGGTAGTACCTGCAGCATTAAGGTCCACTCCCACCAGGCTGATATAAAAGGCTGATATAATAAAAGACAGGTATAGAAGGCTTCTGTAAAAGGCTGCTATATACAGCGCCCTCTGTGTGAACCTGTGTGGTGTGTGGGTGACATGTTGCTCCATACCCCGGGGCTGTAGCGGTGGCCGGGGGTCAGCACCACAGGTCAGCAGGCAGCAAGAAGGTACAATAAGGGTGCGGCTGACTTCTGGCACCCTGCCCACCACGGACCGGAGCTGCCACCTCCAACAAGCCACTGGGGGCAGGAGGGGGGGGGGGGGGTGAAAAGAAGAAAGAAATGTAGAAAAATGAGTGTGTCCCTGACCGTGGTCCCTGACCGTGGTGGGGCCTGGTCATGTCAATAGCCGTGTGGCCGGGTCAGGGTCGGGGCAGGCACATAGAGGGGTCTGTGTCCGGCTGTAGCCTGCGGATCCCGACCTGATCCTGGCGGCCACCACCTGACCTCAGCTGGCAGGTCAGCCACTGGCCGGCACCGGGGGGAGGGGGGGGGGGGCGTGTCACTCTCAGGTTAGGGTCAGTCTTTATAATTGTGGAGAGCGAAGGATACAAGTTCAAATCAGTTCAACTAACAAAAAATATTAGTTTCTAACCAAAGGGAAATGTAGCACGAGGGACTTAATCTCTGCACATTTCAGAATGTCACTGGATCAAGGTAGACTTACTGGATGTAATAATATAACCATATATTTTGTTCCTCGCCGTACATGCACCATCCCCTCTTGTGGTCATATTTCACTCCCATGCACATCTAATGTACCGGTAGTTCCTACATGAAAACATATATTTGGTATGAATTTTCATTTTCATGTAAGCTTCTGTGTCCCTCTCCCTTTTCGAAACATAACAAGAACCATATCAATTTCTGAAGAAGACGACGAAGAAAAGGAAACGAAAAGAAAACACAAGCAAAAATGAGGACAACAACATAAACAACAACAACATTGTCCTTATAGGTGAGGACAGCACCACACCCCGGGGGGGGGGGGGGCTGCAGGCTACTGTAAGGACCTTGAGGACACGAGGCCGCAGGGTGGAGTTGTAGTTCGTGTTATTGTGGTTTGTTATATTGTAACCTGACCTGAACGCTGCCTGCACCCCCGCGGACACGGGACAGGAGGAAGTTGTCAGCTTATCTAACACACAGGTCACCTCCAGGTGCCACACTTGTAGGACGCACGTGTGTCAAACTAACTACTACGTTGCATTTTCTTCAGTGGCATTGGACATTCATACATGTTGTATACAATATTTAGATTCGAGAATCGCGCGTTGACATCCTCAGATGGTAGTCTAAAGTATTTCATTTGACCAAACAATCTCTAGTAAAACAGCCATGTACATTAAGGGTATATAACGTATTTACTAATTGTAAAAACAATCTCCATTTATCCTGGTCAATTGTAGTCCTGAATACTTGCCTTTCTATGTTTACACTCTCTCATGTTAATCTCTATATATGTATATATTGTGAAAAAGAAGTTTAACATTGGACTCCCATTCTGACTTTACCCCCACCCCGGCCCCACCCCCACCCCCGGCCTCACCCCTTTCCTTTTAGACAAATAAAGATGTAAACATGACACAGATAGTGGTAGAGTCATTGATATGCTCGTCACATGTGGCTGGTGGTCTAACCGGGTTAGGAGGAGGGTAGGATGTCAGGTTAAGTTTGTATAGGTTGTCTGCAGGCTGGGGTGGAGCAGCAGGATGTGTATTAATAGGCACGCGTAGGGCGGGTCGGGCACCAGGAGGCTGACCATCCAGGGTCCGTCCAGGCCTTGTTGTGATTCCTGATACCCTGCAGGCAGCCTACTAACCTCCCCTCAGGTCAGACCAATATTATGATCCAAATGTTACCCGACCCCTTCATATCTATAACTGTGTAAGCACCCACCCCTGACCCCCTCCTGCAGGAGGAGACTCACTGCCCAACCACCCCAACCCAACTCTCACTCTGCACGCCATGCGTCCACCTACACAGAGGAAAGTAGACGAGTCAATATAACTCGTTTGTCTGAGTCAAAGCTCTGTCATCAGAATAACTCACTTTTTGACTCTGATAATGACATGAGTCAAAGTCTAGTTGACTCTTTTGTACAAACGAGTCAAAATGTATTTGACTCATTTGTAAATCAGAGTCAAATTAAGGCATTGACTCTGATTTGCCAGAGAGTTATATACGTTCTGACTCATTTGCAGGCTTGAATAGTCAGATGGGGTGGACCATAGTAGGTTTATGACTCTTTATTCATCATCAATTGTGATGTGTGTGTTAGGGATCCTCCTCCTGTAGTAGATGAACTCTATTAATGATGAACAGCTCTCCAGTCTGTAAGAGAATAATAATGTATAATGTAACATATACGTATCATAATCATTTATCATATTATGGTATCTATGGACGTTTTACATAAATACAAAACGGGATGGCCTATAACATGTGATGTGTAAGGACAGAGCCACAATGTAGGCCTACCGTATGTATATACGGTATATATATATTATATATCCTATTATACTGTGCACATTTCCATAGTATCTCATTCTGTCTCTGTGTATAACTAGTACTGGGTATTGCCACAGAGTTACCTTTACATACCCCCTCTTCCCACTCACTGTCTATGGCTATTTCTATTTCTATTTCTATCACTGTCTCTGTCTCTATATGTCTCTGTCTGTTTCGTTTCTCTGTGATCTATCTGTCATAATATACCAACTATTTGGTACTCACCTATACATCTGTCCATGCTGCTGCTGTGGGCCTACTGAAGCAATGAAGCATCTAAACAAAGAAAACGGCGTCCCCACGTGACCTATGGCGGGAATATATGAGTCAAAGTCACTTTGACTCATGTAACGAGTCAAAGTAGGTTTGACTCATTTACATGAGTCAAAGTAAGTTTGACTCTGTTACTGTCAGAGTCAAACCAACATAACTCTGCATGGCAGGTGAGTCAATAGTGGTAAACGAGTCAAATTGGGTTTGACTCATTACATGGCAGAGTCAAATTAGCAAGGAAAAGAGTCAAAGTAGTATTGACTCATCGAAACGAGTCACTTCGACTAGCTTAGTTTTTTGTGTGTACCCACAGTCTGCACCATGTTCCCATGTTTCCCCCGATTCATATTCGCCAAAAAAGTTCCTGCTAGGGCGAAAATGTAAAGGTATATTTCACATTTTCAGGTTACTTCATCCGACATTTAGGGGGCTAGGTAGAGCTGGTCTATAGGTGTGTTCTATCCCTTCTCTTCTTTTTTAAAACGTATTTTCTTCTTTCTTTTTTTGTTGGGGGTGGGGGGGGGGGGTAGCATCTTATGTCAATTCAAATGAAATACAGATGAGTCAAGATCCGTGACCCGATATGGAATAAAAAAAAGGGTAAGATGGTTAAGATCAAATGAGTTTCCTTTTGTAATTGCAGTCCACGAGTCAATATGAAATACCTGACTTAATTCCTGGGGTACGAGTAAAAGATTGTCTGACTTACATAACATATAGATCTACTGACCATGTAACCTGAAACAGAATACTCTTTAATTTGGGGCCTACAACATGTATAGCAACACATACATTATGCATTCTGCCTGACATACGCACAGAAGTAAAGCAGCTATATCTATCTCTGTGGCTGCATTCAGCTTCCTGGAAGTAAATGTGTTTGTCTGCAGCGTCCCGGACATGAAGGTTACAGTGCATTGTGGGACGTGACGGGATTACAGACTGGACGCCGCATTGTCCACAGACGCTGCCCGGACGCTGCTCTACCACCCAGTAATCACTTAGCGCCGCATTGTCCTCACCTGACCTCTAGGTAAGGCACCTAAATGTACTTACCGTGTTGGTGTACGTGCTTCAGGCATGGCTTTAGGAGCTGGGACCGGGCGGTAAGATGTAGTTTGCCGTGTGATATAATGACCACTTTGCTCCTTCTCAACACGTCCAGCAGAGGGTTTGTCTTGTGGGACTAATTGTTCGTTGCATCACAAAGCTCCCAGCGTGCAAATGTTATAATTGTCCTTTCCCACCTGTGGAATGGGGCTTGTGTAAGAGTCACCAAGTCAATTCATGTAGAATAAAGGTGGATACGGCCCCCTGAGGTGGGCCCTGCTGGGGGCCTGACCCCCAGCTGACCGGGGCCATTAGGCAGCATGTAGGCACCAGGGGGCAGGGTAACACCTACACAATGCCACCTAGACGTACCTGGGAGGCCTACCTTGTTGAGTGACCACCAGGCTGAACTATGAAGTAGGAAAGGGTGTTTCAGGGTACATGCAGTGCATGGGTAGTATGCTATGAAGTTAGACGCAATTCGTTACTTTCGAGGCAAAAAAACTTCTTTCCATGACCTGAAGACTGTCCCTTCGACTTTGACTATAACAAATGTTATTCTATATACATGTACATTATATGTGGCCATTGGGAAAGGTTTGATAACTAGGACGTGTTGTAGTAGGGTGAAGTGAAACTAGTGAGACGCTGCTGTGGCCGCTGGTGGTGACCATGTCCTCATACAGCAGCTTGTTGGCGTCAGGGTGCAGGGAGGGGGGGGGGGGGCGCCCGTCAGGTCAACGACCCAGCGCCAACTGGACAACAATAGGCCACCTAAGGACATCAAAGTCTGAGACTGAATGATGGTTGGGTTTCTGCCACGCCCCCCGGAAGCTGCCCCACCAGCAGCACCATACTGCCCTCTGCCGACCTGTGGGTTGCTCCCATCCCAGAGGAAAGCTCTGGTAACAACCATTATGACATTGGACTTGGATTTTGCAGGTTATCGGTAATACAAGCTGGTAGGTTGGAACCCGTGAACTGGGATCAGGATGTATGATGGTAGTTGTCCCATCATACTTTCTGGTTCCATTTCTGGTTCCATTTCTGGTTCCTGTTCGCTGGTCTCAAGCTTACCAAAGGGACTACATAGACCCAGCAAATTCCAAGTTCAAAGTCAAAGTGGTCGTTACCAGAGCCTTCCTTCAGAAGGAGTTGGGAACGAGAGTAGTCTGAGAGTAACCTGTGCCGACCTGTGGGTGTGTAGAGTACCGTGGGGTATTACTGGCAGGGGGGGTATTACTGGCACCCTGGCACTGTGTGTATTTCTTGCTAAGCAAATCGGCTGAGGGTAGCAAATGATAATTCAAGACATTTTAGAGACCTACCCCCTTACCCTTAAAGACAAGAAATTTGGAAATAAAACTTTATGATTGAGATAATTCCCTTCAAAATTATGATCATTGAGTCATTAAGCTCAATATTTGTGCAGTTATAGGTTTTGCCAAGATGTAAGAGGAATTGCATCTAGATTCACAACTTCATCTATGTGAGTTTTTGTAAACCTTAAGCAGAATTCCATGGCCAATTGATGTCCTCTGTCTGCTAGAACAGTCATTTTTGAACCTGGTCTCACTGCTGCCAAGATGGCGGGGGTGCCAGTAATACCAACAGATTTGTACAGTTGTGGGTATTACTGGCACCTGTCTTGCCGTCATCCTTTCTTGTTAAGATGAACATAATAATAATCAGTTATTGATTCTTTCTTTGACATTGCATTGTAGATTTATATCTTTGGTTTAAGAGCAAAGCCATTTCCATAGTGATTTGGATTCTTTGGATATCCGAAACAACATTCACAAATAATTTCACTGCAATTTTGTGAGGTCCAGGCCTGTGTTTGGGTGTATATCAATAACATATAAGTGTGGTATTTCAGGATGTCTCTGACTTTCATTCCTTCATGAATGACACATAATTGTGTGCCCCCAACATGGTCGGATTATATTTTTGTAAAACTATGTCTTTTTCTAAGGAAAGCATAAGGATGCCAGTAATACCACCAGTCATGCCAGTAATACCAACAAAATCCTGAATTATAAATACATAAATATTCATATGACAATATATATTATTTTACCCATAACTGATGGAAAATGTGACAAAGTCCATGCTTGATTCATGGGATAAGAGAAATCCTCAAAAAATCTTACAGAAATCGCACCAGGGGGAAAAACACCTTAGGGTGCCAGTAATTTTTTGAGTATGAGATGATGTAAATACACCAATCCCGTTTATTTTATCCTGGTGTACAGAAAGAACGTGTTCAGCTCGGAAATATCCGACACCAGCATTAATTAAATACAACACTTCGCTTAGCTATTATAGTAAATGTCAAAGTATAACATATATATATATCAACAATTTAACAGACAGATATTTGGATTTCACAATTCTTTTTAGCTAACTTACGACATATATATATCGATACAGAATACCCCACGGTACTCTACGGGCGGCTGACCTCAGCACGACACCAGCTCTAATAGCACTCTCCGAGCACTTTATATACTTTAGTATGTAGAGACCATGTTGTCAGACCATGGTGAGTGTATATTCATACCTCGATACCACCACAACCTGTGTTACCCTGTATAAGAATCGGCCGTGAGTCTTGGTTTGTGACAAGGTCCGCTTTCCATTCAGATTAACTGGGGTGGAATTCGATCTGGGGATGGAATTCCATCTACACACGTGCACATATATATTTATAGGGTAGTTATATGGAAATAATGTCCCTCGGCGTATTCTAAAATGAACGCTTATTTAAGTATGACCTACGATGCAGGTGAACATGTATTGGTACCTCAGACCGGGGACCTCAGGCGGCATATTAGTGTGGAGTATATCTGTGGCTGACACAGGAATTTGAAAAAGGTGCATGGAGTTAGGCAGTCAAAAAAAATATTGAAAAGTACTGCGCGCCGCGATCCGCGGTGGATCAAAATATCACTATAGAAAAAGTATTTTTAAAGAAACATTCAAAATAGGGCGGGGGTTCGGATCCCCAGAGGCCCCTCGATCCGCCTCTGGTACGTGTATATTGTCATCGTCCACATGAATACCTTCCTACTTATAACCTCTCATATTAAACAATTTATAATGTTACTTATAACCTCTCATATTAAACAATTTATAATGTTAACTTAGATGTATATGATTTCAACTGAAGGGACTTCCAAAATATTCATCAGGTTTATGGTGGAACAAAACATTAAGATGTAAACGTGAATGCTGGAATTAAAATACAAATCACGAATTCAAACTATTGACATGAAATGGCAATTTCATTCGTCATTCCTGACATGGACACAGAATAAGGATGCTGTGCCTGTTTTATTGAGAGGGTGTGTAAGAATGAGCCACTCTATGACCGGGCCCTAATCAGTGTGTGAAATACACCATTTTGTGTGTGAACCACACCATTTTGTGTCCGGGAGAAGCTTATCACACTTTGCCATCGGCCATGCATGCTTATCACACTATCTACGCGCATGCGTCCTTGTCCAAACATGCTCCATGTCTGATTACCCATCATGACCCTCAAGGTCAACCCAAGGACACGTCACCACAAGGACACATGTAACGGCAATGGGGGGAGGGGGGGTGAGCGGTGATAGAGCCATCAATGTACCACTGTGGAAGACATCACTATTATATCTAGAAAAGCACACATTAGAGCAGTGAATCTGAATATTACTATGGCATTAATCCCATATTTGCAATTGTATAGCTATTTGTAAAGGTCAACCCCTTGCTAATTTGCCATTGAAGTTGGCTCCACATGAGGCAGGGATATTTGGCATATGCTGACATTGTCCATAGAACACCTATGGAAATATGATATTAGTTGATGATGTCTGATTGTCATACCAATTTGAATTGGACTAAACTGTTCAGAAGTTACAACCTTCACAAGAATTAAGGTTTTACATGAGTGCCAGGGGCAGTGCATGTAGCCACGTGTAGGTGCAGCATGAGCTGCCTCCACGGTCAGCCACCCCTCAGGCTGCCACAAGGCTGCAGGATGCTCCCTGCGGCAGGACAGGAGGAGGGGCTGACCTGCGGCAGGACAGGCTGACCTGGGTGACACCTTCCTGTCAGTATAACCTTGTCACGGCCCTGACAGTGACAGAACGCCCATGTCCTGTAACACCCCGTCCCACGAGCACATCCTACACCCAGTCTACATGCGTGTCCCGCCGCCATACCTGCCCAGATCCATCACAGCCTGCTGGCCGGGGTCAGCCCCACTGACAGCAGCTACAAAAGGGCTATGGTTCATTAACCCAGAAATACCAACACTACACCTCCCTGGCTGTATAGAGCCGTTATCTTACCACCCCCATCTGCCGGATTCTGACATGCTAGGGTTTTGTATATCACCGTGCTCATAATGCAAGTAAGGGCTGGTCTCTTATACCCCTTGTATCCCAGCCAGGGCCCCAGTCCAGCCAGGATCACCCCGGACAATTGGACAATTGGAGGCATTGACTCCATTCCAATGGACCTGTCGGACAATGGTATGTCTGGGGGTAGGTGCATGTCCAGCTCCCTAGATGAACCAGCGCAATATTTATAACCTCAATAGGGTACACATTGTCCACGACCCCCCCCCCCCCCCCGCCAAGAGGAGAGAGTGAAAAATACATGGACAATGAATACATGTACATATACCCCCCCTCTCCTCTACAAGAATGTGTCCCGGGTTAAATATGCAAAAGGGTGAAATGTGCAAAAGCCCCAGAAACCAACAAGAATACGCTATTTGTTGACTGTGGACGTCCTGCGTCATGCATACCTCACGTCACAGAGCATTCCCCCGTCTATATAGAAACACAATGTCACAATGATCCACATGCCCTGTTCGGGTGTCCCCTCCCCCTCCCAGGGAAACACACAAATAACATCTGATCTGGACAGGGGTCCTCCGTCGTGCATACACTGTAAAAAGTTGGTTGCCATTTGTGTAGGTGTACAGTAGATTCAGTTCATTGTAGGTAAACAGTAGAATCTGCAGTACATTGTTGTGTTGTAACTGTAAATTTACAGTAGATTTTACTGTAAATTCATTCTACACTAGAGTCTACTGTAGATCTACAGTAGATTCTAAAGTTTACCTACATTGACTATTAACAGTGCACAGGGTATGTAGTGTAGAGCTGCATGAAGACAGCAGTGTGTTTGTATGACGAATCGCTGATCACATCATGACTGCACAGAAAACATCCAGAGTCGGCAAACCTGGCACTGCCTTGTCAATTTGACAAGGAGAGGGGCTGGCAAGCAAAACTCTTCAGTAAGAAGACCCATCTAGAGCTACCTGGCATATGCCAGCCCTAAACTTGTCTAGAAGTGATTCACCATTCTCCCTGCAGGTGGCCATTACCTAGCATAAATATGTACCCTTGGGAACAAATTGATAAATTCCTATGTTGATATAATACTGAGTATTACAATACATATATGTTAATATGGAAGATTATGTGAAGTATCTAGGGAAAAAGTAAGATAATGTAAAGAATGCATACTTTTGACAACATTTAAAAAATAGAGCACATGTGTAGAAGGAAGATACCTCTTTTGTGTCTTTCACCAGGGCACAAGTAGGTGCATGCACCTTATATTGGTATTATACACACACAAGCCTATACCGATGTTGCAGGTTCCTTAGTAG
Source organism: Harmothoe impar (assembly GCA_947462335.1). Classification (NCBI taxonomy): domain Eukaryota; kingdom Metazoa; phylum Annelida; class Polychaeta; order Phyllodocida; family Polynoidae; genus Harmothoe; species Harmothoe impar. Next base: position 20,947,487 of record OX381708.1, on the reverse strand, counting down.
GGGGCACCATTGCTTGATCTGGTAACCAGCGAGATAAGCACTGATACAGCAATCACAATGGGTACAGGCTGTTACATAATGCCCCCTAAGAATTCCGCAGTGAAGGCCAGGGAATTTTCTCATTGGTTGATAATGCAACCGGCTAGACGCCTATAGTCCATAGCTGGAGAGTAGCCTATTCTCAGTAAAGACTTGGTGATACATTATGTGAATCCTTGGTGACACTAGTGTATTAAATATCACCTCTATATGTGGTTATGTATTTAAACAAATTGATAAAATAATCTTGTCATCTGGAACCAGATCAAACTCATACATTTGAAACCCTAGACCTACCACCATTATGCAATGACCAGCACCAGCTGTGGCTAATCTAGGCCTGCATCAACTATCTTAGTTTGACGACCTTGACAAGTCTAGGGTTGTCTTGTGGGATGGTAACTTGGCAGGTTGTCAATTTGACGAGTTGAAGCTAGTTGATTCTATGCTGTTCACTTAGAAGACCCTAGAGTCGTCCTATAGGACGACCTTACAGACTCCAGAGCTGTCCAGAGTTTTTCAGTGTGTGGTGAGTCAGTAGTGTGGGGTGCTGTCCCTCTGTGGCCCGGTGCTGTATGTGTGTACATTACTACATAGCTGTGGGTTAACGGCCGATAACACAGGTTAGTCTGTGGTATGGGACGCTGGTGTCTCCCGTGGTGCATGCTGGGTAACCTGTGGCGACACCTTGTGGTAGTCAGCGGCACACGTCACGTCATAGACATGTCATCTGTAAGTGTACTTAACCGTACTTGAAATTATAGTCTTGCCTTTTTTCAGTGCGAAAATATAGAAGCCATCTTAACTTCTTCTTTTTTCTGCGTTTTCTTTATACAGCCATTTTTGTGGTCCTCACAATTATGCACTGTGATCCAAGTTCAACTGGAACTAATTTGATATTGTCTGGCACACGTCACGTCACAAATATGCCATTTGTTGAAAGCAATCTTATTGAGGAACATGAAGACAGCGAGGCATTTCACTGTCTGTCAGGCACATGGTGGCATGAAGGCTGCAAAAATAAATAAACCCTGAACTCAATCTCAATATCAGACTACCATATTTGACCATTGGAATTGGTTACAGTTTTTTTTAGGAAAGGTGAATTATCCACCCTCAAACAGTCCCTGATGTTAGCTCGGTTACAGCTTTACGTGATCCATGGGAACAGGTTTAGAAGTGAGGGGTCTATAAAAGGGCCATGTCCCTGTAACTGCTGGTGACAGTTTTAAGACGGTGATTGCCTCCTAACCCCGGTGGGGCGCGTGTCCCTATAACCACCACCTTATATATATATATATATATATATATATATATATATATATATATATATATATATATATATATATATCACTCAGTGGCAAAGACATACATGGTGTAGGGGTTTGTGGCATCCATGGGGCTGATCCCCTTAGTTATTTTCAATAAATCCTTTTAATCAGAACATGAATAATTATATGAATTTTAACCATACAAAGTATTGTTTAAAGATACATGATTTTAATCATATGAATGTTAAGCTTTAGTTTGCAACTTTCCAGGTACCCAAAACAGCAGAGAAACCATCGGCATTTTAGAATCTGCAAATCGTTTACTATGCTCCTTATTCACGTTTTTGAAATTTGATTCAAGAGCAAGTGGATTTGGACGTGAAGAATGTCGACCTAAGTGCCCCCAGGATCAGGGCTACACACATGGTCTACAATGCCTCTAGAGATTCCCAACATACCAGGGATTGCTGCAGAACGGCCATTGTATATCACAGTCAGATATTGAAAAGGGCTCCCATAATCGGAATAATACCTTGACTATAATTCAAGAAAAATTGAACGCAAATATATAAGCTCACTTGTGATAATAGGAGTGGGTTAGCAAAACTAAATATGCATCTTCATGAACAGAACCAGTTGTGGAATATGAAATACACCGCCCATGACTGCGTACGTATATAAAGGATCCCAGCAAACTAGCGTGAGCTTGTGCAAGCCTTGTGTTTAGCAAGCCGACCCCATTGGGTGCCCTTGTGTACACATACAGTTTGCGCACGATCACTCTAGTTCGCTGGAATGGTTTAGGACTAGTTGGGACTGATTTTCTATTTTTAACCTGATGTTGGATCATGTTGATAATATCCTTATAGTGAACCATGGCAGGGGTTATTCCATAAAGAGCAGATAATACCCACAGCCCTGTAGCCCAGGCAGAGCTAGCCTGTTATACCCCCATTGGGGATTTTGGTATTGGCTCAGTGGGGTCACCTGTGACCATCGTAGGAACCGTCTAAGTGTCTTGACTGTCAACGTTTTCGCTGCGCTAAGGGTTGGGAACTTGTAAAAAGTTGAAAAAAGTATTTTCATCAATAGCAACTGTACATAAAGTATGAATAGACTGTTTATATTAATAATTTTTCCTGAGAGGTAACTGATAAACCCTAACCCGTGCACCTTCAATATATTGATTAGGCAATACCTAATCCATTTTTAATCAAATTTGCGAAAGTGAATATATACATACATGCAGTTACATATCTATACCACATCTAGAATTCCAAATAAAGTTTCCAGTTAAAGATTGGTATGATTTTGGCGCAGGTTAGCATACACATGTACAGTGTGGACAATATGACACCATATACATACCCGGGAAACTTGTAGATCTGCGAATAGCATTCCGTCTGGAAGTAAAATGTACATGGTCAGCAATTGGGTGCAGCTCAGGGCAATTCAGAACCGATTTATTGTGTGCTCCCACATTTTTAAAACCTTTGACGAATAGAAAAAAAAAGATTGCACTAGAGTTATTGTGAGAAGGTGTTTGCTGCAATTCCTCTTCCCCTGAGGCTGCTTGCTTTGGTGGTCTGCAATGTAAACTGTGAATAGCTCTATAATGGGGCTTACCAGATGAACCCCATATCCCCTGGTGCCATGGGAGGCCGGTCGCCTGAACTAACCCCTCCCCCCCCTCCTTCAGCAGCCATGGATCACCATGTTTGTGGACAGTGGTTGTGCAGAGATCCATTATTACCCCCCCCCCCCCCCTGCACGGACTGCCACGGGTGACGGATGTGTCACCAACACGACTGGAGGCGGCATGCAGGCAGTAGTATATAAACAAATCATGAGGCAGCCTCCCCTGTACTCCCCTGTCAGCCCCACCCCACATGGTACTACACCTCTGTACCTACTGCAGCCCGCGGCCATCTCCCCTCCCGTTACCTGGACTCTGTGCCGCCCACCCCCCGGCAGATCCACCTTTGTCTCCATGACAACCGCCCATCTATCTGCCCCCTGTCCGGGGTTTACATGTGTAATATAAGGGGGCACGATGTGTGGGTGTGGACGGCTCACTGGATCATGCACGGTGTCCGCTTATAACATGCTGTGGGCAGGGGTGGGTGGGAGGGGGGCATTTACCTGTCTACCCTGGTTACATTCATTTACTGAATTTTACTGATACAGCTCCCAGTTCCTGGACACCCAATCATCCGTCCTAATGTCCTATATCAGTGTACATGTTCAACCATTATGTTGTCGTACTGATTTATGATAAATACACATTTAGCCAGGTCCTCCACATGCTGTTAACGTCAAGGTAGCCACATGATAACATATGCTTCATTAGCTTTTAAATACCCCCCCCCCCGAGCATCTATCCCTGAATGAATGCCCTTGTGGGTCTGCCTGAACATAAAAAATGGCAACCAAATCTACGGATGAAAAAAAGAAGTATGAAAGAAATATGTATGTCGTGAAAGATGCATGTAAAACCGATCGCCATGTGAGTATGATATAGGTCGTGTGCTTAGCAGGGATGAGGGTGTGTGTAGGGGTCAGGAGAAGTGGGGTAGATGTATTTTAACACGGCAGGTCTTTGATCTCCCTCACGGATCACGCTGCTGGATGTGAGAGTATAAAGCGTCCACATGTGAGTGAGTAAAGCAGCAGTAAGTGGGTGTAAAGGCCGCCTGCCGCTCCGTGACCACGTCTTTATACACCACTGATGGGAGCAGCCACCAGGGCACGCACGCACGGCGCAGCATGGAGATTATCATACACCACTACATGCTGCATGTATCTCCACTAATGCAAATCTACCTGTCACCTCTAAAGCCCGGATTCCACAAAGGGCATGCAAATTGTGTTTTGTATTCCTAATAGATCTGGTACATTTTGTCCATGTTCATATTCTGAACTGACACATTTACGTTATCAGAATTATATGAAATGTCTACCGTCTGATGCGACTTGCCTTGGAAGACTTAACCTTTTGTATATAGAGACTATATTGTAATCAGGCAATAGAATATACCAAATATCCCCTGTTATTAAGAGGGTGGGGATCGGCCATCATGCGAGCATTGCATGCTGAATATTGCGTGCTGAATGATGTCGGTGTTGTTGTGATGTATAGGATGAACACCATCTGCGCCCATTTTCTGATCCCATAATATCCCATGCAGGAGATGCATCCCAAGCCACATCTTATCATGTTTTCAGGTTTCACTTCTGATCAAGTTTTTTTTTAAAGCAAATAGAAAACTTCATAACATAAAAGCTGCCTCCAGTGTACTTGGTGCCTCCAGTGTGGATGAGGTAGTACATGTAGGGGTGGAAGGGTGGGTGCATGTACTCTGGGTGTATCGCGGGTCAGCAGACATGCGCAGTGGCCTCGAAGGGACGCCAATGTACCGGGGATGAAGCTGAATGGTAACGGACGCTCCAATGCTAACATGTATAACATGTCAACCATGATCCGCACCCTCACATCATGTACACCAAGTGTAGTCAGAGTAGGAGGGCGCAGGCTGCGGCTAGGGACTGCCCATTTGATAACCAAGGGGTGGTGTCTTTTTTGTGTTTTTTTTTTTTTTTTGGGGGGGGGGGGGGAGCATCAGGACACAAACAGGGGAGGGAGGGGGTGCGCAACAATTCTGGGCGGAATACCAAAATATCTTTACTCCAGTGGCTGATTTAGAGGGGGCGCGGGGGAGCGACCCCCCCCCCCCCACCCCACTCCCGCTTCGGGGCAAAATTTGCGTTTTTAATGTAAAATTTGGACCAACGGTTGGGGAGGAAGATTTTTTCCAATATAGCGCCCCCCCCCCCCCTTTCTAAAATCCTGTATCCTCCACTGTACTCCACCTGTTAAAAATGACCCCCCCCCCCCCCCGCCAGAGAAGTGGGTAGGGCGAGTGGGGCTTATGGTCCTTAACCCCTATCTGTGTCTACCTGTAGGGTTGCCCCATCCGCCGTGCTGTATTTTACAGGTGTAGTGACCCGCTCATTTACCCTACAGGCTGCCATCCCCAGCATTCAGCACGGCACAGGCACTAAACGGGCTGCTACCTCCTACCATTGTGTCCTCCACGCACTTTCCCACGATATGGGTTTTAACATGATAAAAGCTATGTATAGGGCAGGGGGCGGTAGGTGGGGGTAAGCAAAGACGGTGTGTCTCTCGCCCATGGGCTTATAGCTGTTGGACACAAGGATCAAATACTACAACGGTGTGATCCCATTCAGTGCCTCCCACCCCCTGCCGCCAGTCCCGCCCTGCCGCCCCCGGCCGGGTCTGAGTGGGTAGCAGCCGGTATAGAATATAGTGGAGGGCCAATTGTAATCCCGTAGGAATGTCATGACCATTTTAGTTTCTCAACTGAAATCCATAGTTTGAAAGGTTCCGAAGAAAATAGGATGACCGCTCCAATTTTCATTTTTCATTTTAAGGCGTTTCTAGGCAAATCAAAAAAGTTACCATAGCAACCAGTAAATGGGGCTCCAGCTTCAGAATACATTAATGTATCAAAATTCTAATTATACCTACCCCCCCTAAATTGAGTATGAGGAATCCAGTGGTACCAACAATTTTTTTCTCTGACCAACGGTTACCTAGCAACAGGCCGATTTTGTCATTTTTTGCATAGCAACGGTGGAAAAAGTGGTAAAAGGACACACCACACTAGGATATTTAGATCATATCTATCAAGCTGCACTATTTGAGGATAGACTACATTGATAATACTCTACTATTGCTGCAATAGCTGCCTAGCAACATACAATCTTTGTGTTTCTTTCCCTAGCAACCACAGGCTTATGGACTAATAGCCTTCAAGGGGTCGAGAAATGCAATTTGGAATCAGATGCTTTATATTCTTAATGCCTAATTTCCAAAATGTTTCTTGGATTTTAATGAAAAGATGTGACTATTTTTTTAATATAGTCTAACATGTCTGATTCCTGACAAACTGTTGCCTAGCAACAGGCCAATTTTGTCACTTTTTTGCATAGCAACAGTGGAAAAATTGGTAAAAGAACACACAATACTAGGATATTTAGGTCATATCTATCAGGCTGCACTGTTTTAGGATAGTGTATGTTGATAATGCTCTACTTTTGCAGCAATAGTTGTGTAGCAACATATATTCTTGGTGTTTCTTTCCCTAGCAACCTCCTGAAGGCTTCTGGACTAATAACTTTGAGTGGTTGAGAAATACAATTTGGAATCAGATGATTCTAATATTCTTAATGCTTAGATTCTAAAATGTTCCTACAGGTTTTAAAGAAAGAGTCTGACATCTTTGATTCCAGTTGCCATAGCAACCATAACAATACTATTGATATCAGCCAGATATGTTATACCTTAGTATAATAAAGAGTAGTTTGGATTCTAAAACAAGTTCCCCCTGTGTTAAAGGGGACCTTCATGATGGGGGTATGAAGGAGTAAAATAACTTCATCGGGAGCCTTCCACAATACCAATGGGCATACCGGATTCGTAAAAGGCCACAAAACTTTAGGTGTCTCGTGCCTTACTGCTGTGATCAGTTACATAAGCTGTTTTGGCATCTGCTGCCCATATGCGCGGGCCCAGACCTTCTTGCTGGTGGTCTGGCATGGGATGCCTCCTCAGTGAACCACATCTGAGATATCAAAGGCCGTGGTTTGTCTGGCCCTGCCCACTATGGTACTAGCCCAGGTGGCTAGGACAAGGCAAATAAAAGAACACTTGCTATCCTTTGAAAAGAGTAGGGGACGTGCCCCGGTAGCGGTTTTCTCCCTCACTTCATAAATGCGGTCATTCATTTCATAGATTCGGTCATCCATAGATGCGACCACTGCTGTATTGGACAAGCAGCATATATAAATATCTGTCCTACTACTGTAAGGCAGACTACCACTATTTGTGGCTAACTCTTTGCATATGCCCCAGGCGTCACAGTACACTTGGCCGTTAAACAACCTAATCAATCAATCAAAACTAAAACAACGATTCTGGGGTTCCATATATAAAAATGTCCCTGAGTAAAAGTTTTTCTACTTGTAAGTATCAACCAATATAGTATTTATCCCAATACAGAGTTTTAGACACTAGCTTTGCTATAGTAAGGTCTAAATATGGTTAGGTTTCAAGAAGATTGAAGGTCAAATATTGAGGTGAGTGATAATAGGGAAAATCAGAGCCAGATTAGCATCCATTGACGACTACCGGTGGTGGTCTTGCCTCCTCCTCCAGGTGCCCTGATGACTCCTCCAGGGGGGTAGGCTTCCTCGATTGGGTGTCCCACAGGTGGGGCACACCTTGCAGTTACCATGGTATTGGTGGCCACATGTCGCGGGGGTAAACCCTTTCATGGCTAAAAGAAAACTGAGTCTATCTGATTCTGCCTTTGCTCTGCTGCTTGCTTGCTGCTTGTGGCCTATAGGACTCCCTCACAGGAGAGTTCCACCACTGCTGGCATGATACTGGGATAACTTCCAGGGAAATTATGCCCAAATAATAATACTGCACATAATCGTTTGAGAATAGACCTATAATACCCCCTATAATACCCCCTCTCCATATACAAACTCTCAGAGGCTGGCACCCCATTCACAAGAGGTGAAGGCATGTAAAGAGGTTTTCTTTTACCAACTTTTCTCCTGTGAAGGATATGACCTCAGCAACTCAGATATACCTTTCACACAACCTATCTCATGAAAATCTACCTCCCATTGGGGCTGAGGGCATAGGGGTTGATGGTGGTAGTATGCCCTTTGCTGACCTGGACTGTTTTCCAGTGCTTCTGGTCCTATATTCTAAGCAAACCAGTGAAACACCTACCCTTCTCCCCTATCCATGGCCCCTCCTAACCTATCCACAGCCCCTCCTAACCTATCCACACACCCCTAACTTAAGTGATTCACACCACTTTTCTTCTGTGATGTCATTCCCAAGCTGTTCACACAACCTCTCTCCTGTGAATTTCTTCCACTGCTGTGTATCATTTTTTAGGCATAATCATATGGCAGCTATTGCTTTTTAGTATGTATATCTTTATAGCGTTAATCTACACAGAGAAAATTATCAGAGTCAACTTAACTCTTTTAGCAGAGTCAAAACTCTATCGCCAGAATGACTCTCTTTTTGACTCTCTTTGATAGGCAGGAGAGTCAAACTGTATTTGACTCTCTTCTTGAATGGAGTTAAAGCATATTGGACTCTGCTGTTCAAGGAGTCAAAACATGTTTGACACCCTTTAAATCAGAGTCAAAGTAGGGTCGACTCCTTAAAAGTGGAGAGTTGAACCATCATTGACTCTCCTCCCTGGAAGAGTAGAAGTAAGGATTATGTTGGGATACCCAGAGAACCTCTCAAGTTATGAATAATGAAAGGTAGAAAGCAATATTCATCAAGTTAGCCAAGATGAGACTGGTCCAAGTGGCCATTTTAAGTCTGTCATCTTTGCCATCCAGTGTTTAGTTGATACCTTCAGGAAGTGTTGTTTCATGCTTATAGTTAATCTAAAACTGCAAGTAAGGTGTCTCCAGTTATATATTTCATTTTCTATCTTAATTTACACATTCAAAGGGAAACTTCTATATATTATGAAACTACATTGAAACATCTTCCTTCTTATACATTCATCAACTAATTGACACATTTTCCTTAATTGCAGTTAAGAAAAGTCTATCCTACATTGGAGGGAATTCTCTCTTTAATATATACTGCTGCCATCTAGTGTAAACACCTAGCTATTTTCCAGGTGTCACCACCTGGTGGTAATCACAAAATAAACACATAAGAGTCAAACTCACTTTGACTCTTGTGAAGAGTTAATGTGAGTTTGACTCTGCTACTGACAGAGTTAAACCCAACTTAACTCTGCAGTGCAAGGGAGTCAATAGTGATAAAAGAGTCAAATAGGGATTGACACCTTACATTAGGAGAGTCAAATGACCTTGTAAAAGAGTCAAACCAAGTTAAACCCTGACAAGGGAGTTACTATGACTCTGATAATTTTCTCTGTGTAGCTCATTATCAATGTCGGATTTATCTTGAATTAACTAATAGGTTCTCCCTATGCCAAACTACAGTTATGTATTATCCCCCAGTTTGTGTAAACAGTTGGGGAGATGATTCACAGATGAGAGGTGGTGTAGACAGTTGGGGAGATGTTTCACAGGGGAGAGGTTGTGTAGGCAGTTGGGAAGATGTTTCACGGATGAGAGGTTATGTAGAGAGTAGGGGAAGTGTTTCACAGATGAGAGGTTGTGTAGACAGTTGGGGAGATGTTTCACTCGGGAGAGGTGGTGTAAACAGTTGGGGAGATGTTTCACAGATGAGAGGTTGTGTAGAGAGTTGGGGAAATGTTTTACATGAGAGAGGTCGAGTAAAAGGATTCACTGGAGGCAGATGGTGCATTTGCATCACAGTCCTTCCCTATTCAACCTTATAAAGACACATCCTTTGATAAGTGCACAAATGCCCCCTGCCTCTTTTGGGCCATATCCCACACTCTACTTGATCTCAGGCGTCAATGGAATTTGACTATATTATAGGGTGTAAACATATTTGACCCCCTAGTGATATGGAGTCAAACCTATTCAAATCTCTATTTCGAAAGAGTCAAACCCAAATGACTCTAGCTGTGATTGGTATAAACTTAGAGAGTCACTTAGAGAGTCACTGCAGAAGCATCCGAGTGATTGCAATAGGGGGCTGTGCTGGGATAGGGCATGTGTGAAGCCCATTCACATCATTTCACAGGAGATAAGGTCGTGTGAAAGAGTGTGAAAGCTTCTTCCACACACCCATCTACTGTGAAAGATATTATCTTAGCCACTGAAGGAATCCTTTCACAGGACCTTCCTCATGTGAATGTCTTCATATATATACACCTATAAAGGGAAATGTCACTACCTTTAAAACCATTAGCCAGTATCTTTCTCTATCCCAGCTTTCAGATCCGCCTGGAAGGCATCCCAATTCCCAAGGTGTGGAGCATCAGGCATATATGGTCCCATGCATAATTATGTAGTTGGCATTTGAAAAAAGATAGATTAATCACTTGAAGTGATTCATCTATCTTTTTTCACACTCTTTCACACGACCTTATCTCCTGTGAAATGATGTGAATGGGCTTCACACATGCCCTATCCCAACACAGCCCTAAATATCCTAGTATTGTGTGTTCTTTTACCACTTTTTCTACCGTTGCCATGCAAAAAATAACAAAATTGGCCTGTTGCTAGGCAACCGTTTGTCAGGAATCAGAGATGTTCGACTATATTTACAAAATGATCACATCTTTTCATTAAAATCCTAGAGACATTTTGGAATTTAGGCATTAAGAATATAAAGCATCTGATTCCAAATTGCATTTCTCGACCTATTGAAGGCTATTAATCCATAAGCCTGCGGTTGCTAGGGAAAGAAACACAGAGAATGTATGTTGCTAGGCAGCTATTGCAGCAATAGTAGAGTATTATCAATGTAGAATATCCTCAAATAGTGCAGCTTGATAGATATGATCTTAATATCCTAGTGTGGTGTGTCCTTTTACCACTTTTTCCACCGTTGCTATGCAAAAAATGACAAAATCGGCCTGTTGCTAGGCAACCGTTGGTCAGAGAAAAACATTGTTGGTACCACTGGATTCCTCATACTCAATTTAGGGGGGTAGGTATAATTAGAATTTTAATACATCAATTTATTCTGAAGCTGGAGCCCTATTTACTGGTTGCTATGGTAACGTTTTTGATTTGCCTAGAAACGCCTTAAAATGAAAAATTAAAATTGGAGCGGTCATCCTATTTTCTTCGGAACCTTTCAAACTATGGATTTCAGTTGAGAAACTAAAATGGTCATGACATTCCTACGGGACTTTCTTTTCCTACAATTGGCCCTCCACTAATACCGTATAAGGGGTTATAGATGCTGGGCTATATAAGGGGTTATAAAGGGGCTATTTGGGCCCTGAGTGGGCCTGGGGGATCCGTTAGGGGCGGACAATAGGCGACATGCTGCGGCTCAACTCTGAGTTAATAATAGTGGCGCCGGGCATTGATTCCAGTGGGGAGAGTGAGAGTGTGTGGGGGCCTGGCAGCCCTGTCTACCTGCTGCAGGGGCAGCACACATGCACACAGACGGCCATTATCGTGCTGGGGATCAAACCGGGGTTTACATGGGCCGACATGGGGGTGCTGTATGGAGCTGTCAGCCCGGCACCAAACCCTGATCCACACACACTGCGTGTCACATGCACATCTCACAGGTCATCACGTGACCCCACCAGCCGCACGCACTATTATGGGCTGGCTGGTCCGACTATTATGGGCTGGTTGTCAGGGTGCTTGTGCTCCATCAGCCAGCCTCATATCTGTCACCATCGTCAACAGGGGTCCTGCTGACACTGCCTCTCAGGTGTCACATCCAACCCACAACTACTTATTAGGATCTCTATATTACTCATGCACGGGGTCATTTAAACTGGGAGTGCAGGCAATCTGGGGGGCTAAACATAGTATAGGACCCCGGGACGAGGCTCATGAAGAGCTTCCATGAACAATCTTATTGGAGCACTCTAGATGTGTATCTTCAGCCCGGCATCCATGGGTGCTCGGGGTTTGACAGGGGTGTACTGTACAATAACAACTTATGATTTGGATTGAATCTCTAATGCTATACTCTGCATAAAACAACTTTTCACCTATACATACATGGCTGAAGTTTAAGCATAGTTTCATCATAGTTTCAGCAGATAGCATGCATTGTATGAATTATCTAAACTTGTCGAGAACACCATTCCTGAAATGTGGTGCAAAGGCAGATTGCATGTATATGTAGAATGGCTGCACGACTGACATATATATATATATATATATATATATATATATATATATATATATATATATATATATATATATATATATATATATATATATATATGTAGGGCACCGGAAAGATGTCACCACTCAATATAAATCCCATCTCCATGGCATGTATTGTTCGTACACATACATTTGTATAAGGGGAAAATTGGCACCAACTGACCCGTGGTCACAGTGTCAATGGATACAACTGATCGGAGGGGGTATTTTGGCATGTACATACTACATGTAGTATATACAAAATGAATAGGGTACAATAGGCTTGGTGGTGGGCCAATGTAAAAACTTTAAGTTCTCTCTTTATTTTTAGGAAAAATAAATAATGAATAAAACATTGCTGCAATGGCAATTAAATTAAATGTATCACCTCAAAGGTGTCGCTGAGATCTTCCAGGTCGAAGATCCTCTTTACCCCCCCCCCCCTCTACCCACCCGCTCACTGGCTGGTGACGCTTCCCATGATCTGTACAGCACAATAGTAGCGTCAGATAGCGTCGTGCCGCTCCACTGCCCGCGCGTCCCCTCCCCCCCCCCCCCTCACCACTGGGACCTGCACAGCACCACGCCCCAGCAGTCACGGGGTCCTCTGACTGTAAATGTGGACACACAATAAGACTTTATAATGCCACAAACCGTTATAACCATGTGCTTATAAAAGAGCTCCCCTGAGAGCCGGTGTCACTCAGTTCACATGGGCCCGAACGCACATATTAAAATTTCCACGTGTATCTGGAGGTTAATTATTCTATTTCACATTATGATTTATTTTGCCCCATAATTTTTATGATATCTAATTTCCATATGCCATGATATACCATTACAAAACGAAGAGCAGTTCTAGGAAATTCCAACAGTTTTTTTGCGATGTCGACCATATACATCATAATTGAAGAAGGACTGAAAGCTGTAGACCTTCAGCCCAAGAGATATATTTGAGTCCTTCCAATCCAGAAAAAAACAGTCGTAGATAATATAGTTCCCATGACGTCACATGCCTGCTAGGAACACGCCTCCAGTCAGCTAATATTGCTTACCTGTGGGAAACTCCCAGACCTGTGTGACATGCACGGCACAGATACACCCCGGTCTGGGAGTCATGTGAGAGGTCATTCCAGGTGTGGCCGGCGCCCACAGGTTCCCACCTGGTCTGTGGATATCTAGCTCTGTCACACTGCGTGAAATAAGGTGTCAAAGACTAGGTCAGGGGGACAGGGAACTGGGCTAACGCTGCCACATGATACCTGCATGTGTCTGTACTGTCCCATGCACACCTGACATCGTTACCACTACAGACAGTGGGTGGAAGTATATGTGTATACATACACACGACAAATGCCTGACGTTATATAGCCAAGCATTGTTTTTAAAATGTTATAAATCTGGTACATGTAGAACTATTTAAGTAACGAATTGGTGTCATAAGGAGGGTTAAAGAACGTGAAACAGGTCTCTATTATGAGGCTCATAATGAGTAGGTTGGTTAAAACGGGTATTACATATCGAATGCAAAGTGAAGCCATTATTGAAGAAGCCACTTCCGAAGCCACATTCAACATAATCCGCTGTTCCAAATCCCTGTATAGAGGGAGAGCCTCATCGGCACCCGTGCTCTACTCTCAATGGTTAAACCCATCCCCTCTCTGTAATACTCCCTCCACACACCAATACACACCGGATTCTGGTACATGTATTATCTTCTACCTCTGCAAACCTATATGAGGCAACCTGACTTCTTCTCTCCTCTTGGGTTGCTCTACTTTTGTCGGTAAAAGAGACTAATGACCATGCAATACACTTCAATGTGTACCACCTCTGCACGTCTTTCTAGTTTGAAAACAGGGGTGGGGGCATACTCTTCAGCCAATCCCCCCCCCCCCCTTTTTCCTTTGATATTTCTATTGAGACTTCTGCTTTGAGTTAATTTGATTCATTTCCATGTACATTGCATGCAGTAGGTTCCATGTTATACATCATACATGTGCATGTCTGGTAGTGACGCGTGTCAGGGCCCAGGTTTATGCCACATTCTGCCTCCTGTGGCTGTACATGAACCCACCTGTGTACCTGGTAACTCTCACCGTTACCTAACGGCGGCCCCTGGCGTGCAGCTCACTGCCACATTAAAACCTCCAATCTCTAACTGCCATCCTGACATGGCGTGTCGGGGACTACTCATCCCAACCCACTCCTCTCACTGCCACAACCCCAAATAAGGCCTGTCACTAAGGGCTATTTTAATTCAGGCGATTTGGGCGATAGGGAGAGCATCATATCATCAGGTACAGCCGCAATAAAGCATACATATATATCTGTCTAGGTATCTTGGACTTGAATTTGCAGCTATGAAATCAAGAATATACAATGTAGTTGCGTTTTGACATATCATGTTCGAATAACCTCAATCTAACTAGTATATATCCACACCTCCGATAAGAAAAGCAACATATAATTTCCATTTCGAGGTAGGTATATACTCGGAGCACACTGCTATTATGTAATAGGCAGATTGCATTAAACCTTAATTCTCAGTGCACAGATACATGTACACATAGAAAATGAAATGAGGAACTGACTCGCTTTCCAGAATTAGGCATGTCGCAAGAACACCTTTGAAGATCAGCTCATCTTTGGAAATAACATGCTCTCTGCCTCAAAGTTCGGTTTGCTCTTGCCTCTCAAGATGGAGTCGTTCTGTATGCCAGACTCTCGAAAGAGGATTACTGTTTTGTGTGTGTCATGACCCTCCCCCCCCCCATCCCTTACACTTCCATGACATCCGTTATGATGGTGTGCTACACATTACCTGGCCACATGGACATGATAGTAAATAAACGCCCCCATCACCTAAGGAGGAGGAGTGGGGGGGGGGGGGTGATGAGGGTGGTGGAGGTTGGAGTAGACAGACAAGTGGAAGCAGACATGCAACCTGTACACCCTCAATCACAGCCTCCTGCTAGTAGACCCATGTGTGTAGTAGGGCCTCTACTACCCTAACAGCAGCCACCCACATTATAAACCTAGAAATACTCACAAACAGGAGATCACAATCTCAATAAAAAAACATATTCAAGAACTCCCTTACTATAGAACCGTACTGCCCAACGCAGCACTTCCTCACACAATAGGTCTATATCCTTCTGTATGTGTGACACTGTGAATAGTGAAGCTAAATATACGTCCTTTCATGCTGTAAACTAACAGTATAGATTTTACTGCCCATGTTCACTATATAACCTGAAAATCCTGCAATGCTGCATTCTAATACATCGGGTACACCATTTGAAAAATAATTGTCCTGTGAATCCCTTGATAAGAGATGTTCACAAACATAGTCATTACAGACAAGGTCATTAGGATTCTGGTATTAAAAACCAATGAGAACACAACTTTATTATGGAAAAGTCACCCTTTCTTGCTGCATTGGTCTATATCATACCCTATAGTACATGTACTGTAAATCTACAATCGATTCTACTGTTCAGCAACATTAATATTTTACAAAGTAAGACACTAATACTCTCTGCGCATGGATGTCGATATGACATACATGTGACGTAGCATCAACTGTAGTTGTACATGCAATAATTGACTTGAGATGTCGCTGGTTGTCTCTAGACAGTCAGCCAGGATTGAGAGGATCAGGTGTAGAAACGATCTGCCCCCTAGTGAACAAGGCCAGAATTAACCAACGTGTCTTGTGGGAATGGCTGTGGGTATCCAATATCTATGAACATGTATAGTGCAGTACCATTTTCTCAGGTGGTTAGAGTAAATACGGGTAAATTCCCCATGTCCTCTATGTATATAATAGTATAGGTATAATGGTGCAATATATCATTCCATGCACCAGACCGAGACCACCACAATAACGTCTCCGGGCCATGTCCGTCCAGGCAGTTGGACAGAGCCCAAGCCATTCTCAACTGCGTCATTACTAGTACTTTAAATGTACGATTTCAACATTCTGTCAATTACAAATTACAAAGCAATTTACAGATAATATGGTATATAGATGAAAGGACGTAGAGTGTTCAGCGTCCATATATATGCGTATACCCTCGATGTGTATCAGTGCAGCGGAACAACATTGTGTGTAATATGGAACCAATTTATGCGCATTTACAAAATTTGGAGTACAAGATAATTATTCTCACATTGAATAAGTCAAAGGTGAATCACAATCATCATAATATCATATATATATATATATATATATATATATATATATATATATATATATATATATATATATATATATATATATATATATATTTATATATAAACATATATATATATATATATATATATATATACATATATATATATATATATAGAGAGAGAGAGACAGAGACAGAGACAGACAGACAGACAGACAGACAGACAGAGACAGAGACAGAGACAGAGACAGACAGAGACAGAGACAGAGACAGAGAGACAGAGAGACAGAGAGACAGAGAGACAGAGAGACAGAGAGACAGAGAGACAGAGAGACAGAGAAAGGAAGAGTGAGAGACAGAGGCAGAGACAGAGGCAGAGAAACAGAGACAGACAGAGACAGACAGACAGAAAGAAAGGGAGAGACAGAGACAGATACCCAGCCAACATTGCTTAGTGGGACCCATATGTGTTTTTACGTGGGCAAGCTTGCCCATATCTGGGTTATGGTCCTTTTTGGCCAGGGCTACCAGTGGGAATCCAGATGGGCCAACCTAGATTCAAAGTGCCCAGCTTGAGCCCAGATTCAATATTAACTATAAAGATGTACTATAAATGGTGATATCTGGAGGAAAATCAGATGTCTGCATGTTTTGAAATATTTCCAATGTATTTATTGGAAAAAAAGTTTACCTGGGCTGGCCCATCTGGGCTCCCACTGGTAGCCCTGGACAAGAAGGACCATAACCCAGATATGGGCAAGCCCAGCTGGCCCAAGTAAAACACATATGGGCCCAAGGGACCAATGCTGGCTGGGTAGACAGACAGACACAGCGCCACAGACAAATAGACAGATAGACAGATAGACAGATAGACGGATAGACGGATAGACGGATAGACGGATAGACGGATAGACGGATAGAAGGATAGACGGATAGACGGATAGACGGATAGACGGATAGACGGATAGACGGATAGACGGATAGACGGATAGACGGATAGACGGATAGACGGATAGACGGATAGACGGATAGACGGATAGACGGATAGACGGATAGACGGATAGACGGATAGACGGATAGACGGATAGACGGATAGACGGATAGACGGATAGACGGATAGACGGATAGACGGATAGACGGATAGACGGATAGACAGATAGACAGATAGACAGATAGATAGATAGATAGATAGATAGATTGATAGATTGATAGATTGATAGATAAACGTTTTATTAACTCTTGAGAATAGAGTGCAATGCATTTGTACAGTTTTGACCCAGGAGTTTTGACTAAAATGAGGTTCAAAAGAATTTTTTATTCTGACCTGTCCATGTCAGGGATGCTAGGTATGTGATCTCGGTATGAGGGGTGACCGGGGTCACAGAGGGATGTCTGTTTGAGGTGTAAGTGTCAATGGACATCTAGCAGACATGTCTCAGCTTGCTTTCTTTACTTTAAATACATTCTGGGAACACTCCACAGTCTCACTTACAACACAATTCTTTACATTTAATATGTGTTTGATCAATTCTACCCTTGTAAGTAGACCCTATCATACCGCTTATCAGGAGACTGGAGGATTGAGGTGACTTTGTAGATGTCTGTGATTGAATACAGACTACAGTCTTTATAATTATGAGGAGGAGTGTGTGCCGGAGGGGAATGATTAATGCGGTGACGGACGTCTATGTGGATGTGGGTTGGCATGTTGGGTTACAGGAGGTATACAGGGCACACAGAGATCACACAACCCCTGCAGGCTCTGACCATCTCCAGTACAGTCCAGCCCCGGCCACCTCCCACACACGGGGAAGGTCCTGCACCATCTTTGCTGAAGGTACCAAACCATCACATTCATGGAATCTATTAATTGATTGGTTATTCATCAGCATCGATCGTTCTGCGATGGACCGTTTTTAGGACTGGAGCATAGGATATTTATAACCATGGTGATAAACAAAAAGAGGCTGGTTGCAAGTAACATGGATCTACAAGCTAAACCTGCACTCTAAAAACAGTGTGTTACGTTTACACATTTATCAACACGCTTTTCTGCAGCCACTTTTAACACACATTTTGGTGTAACACACTACACTCTACACACTCTTTGCCAAAAGAGTGTTAGTTTCAATAGTGTCTTGTAAATATATACATATATTTACATTTATTTAGTTACTCCTCATGCATGTTCCGGGGCATGTTCCCGCCACACACTGTTCTTAGAGTGTGGTTGCTCAGATATCTTAAAGAAAAATTTATGTAAAACAATTCCAAAAGGGAGAAGGGGTGGGGGGGGGGGGTAGACTCTTAGAACTCAACCCTTGGATCAACCCCTGCCTGATGTATAAGATATTTTGGTGGGCCATCTTCTTTTTTGGAGGGGGGGGGGGGTTTGGTAGACCACGATGGGTAGACCCAGTCGGGTGACTGGAAGCCTTTTTTGCTCTAGTCAAGTGTTATGGGACTTTTGAAATATCAATGAATCAGAATAGCATCACCACCGTAGGTAATTCTCCACCATAGGGACCTGACCCTGCTAGTCCCTGTACAGAACCTGTAGCATGCCCTATATAGGTAAAAGACCCGTCCCTGGTGTCCACAGACCCCGGTCAGTGTCTACCTGGGGGCAGGTCCTGCTGACCACACACCCTGTGTACCACGTGATTTATAGACGGCCTGTCCTCCCACCTCCTCCTGCCCCTCCCCAGGCACGAGCTGCCACCTGGGGGCCCCTGGTCGTGTTACCTGGAGACCAGGCGCTGGTCAGCACAGTGACCATTACCTGTAATATATTGGTCAGTAAAACCCCCACACTTCTCCTTTTACATGTAGCTTCTGGCCCATGTGGATATAACCAACATGTAATTCGTCTCATTTTACCGTGATTTAAAAATAAAAACACAAAGAAACACGTTTATAATAGTATTGGGAAAGTTTTATTAATATCAAATGCTGTTATGGATACCAATTTATGTATGATCTTCACATATATAAAAGGCAGTAAAGCGAATCTTCAAAGAGATTAGCACCTGCATGATGTGTGTACTTACAAAATGTTTTTCTTTGAAATTGTATCTAATCAAAGCGAATATGG
Source organism: Harmothoe impar (assembly GCA_947462335.1). NCBI lineage: Eukaryota > Metazoa > Annelida > Polychaeta > Phyllodocida > Polynoidae > Harmothoe > Harmothoe impar. The sequence goes on along the minus strand of OX381708.1, from coordinate 20,928,048 downwards.
TTCTGACATGCAACCGAGGAGTGGCCTGTGGCTGCCTCACCATGGGACATGTGTACATTGCAGTGCACTGTCAGAAGTCAATACAAATGTAGCTGAGCAGTAGAACCCACAGTAGTTTTACAGTATAAACTACAGTATCACTGTACATGGGCAGTAGAATATACTCTTGGTTCACAGTATACAAGGGCGTATTCTTTATTCACTATTTACCACAATGTAGGTGGTGGTTGGCGGCTGTGTAGGTGTAGGTGGGAGGAGTAGAGGCTGGCATTTACAGCTTAACAAATACAGAGTAGGGCGGGGTGCTTTACATCTACACAGACAGACTTCCCTCATACATCGTCCAGATATCCCATCATGGTCATCCAGACTGACCATCTCCCCGTCACCTTACACCTGTACACCGCCACCCGCCCTGCCCCCTTTGATCTCGGCCCCTGGGGGATCCAGCCGCCACTTTCTACCTGGATCCTGTGTCGTGTGATGAGGGTAAATCACCGTAACGCTGCCCGTAACCCTATTACACGGGGCACGACCCTGCCGGCCAGGCCTCTCACAGGAATGTTCAGGGTTAAGTCGGTTAAGTCACTGGACAAAACACAGTCCATAAATTGACCAATGGCATTCGGGTTAAAAGGGGCCGTGTGTGGAGATGAAAGGGCAGTGGTGCAGGAATGTGTGTAACGTTATCTGCGGGACAGAGAGCTCTGTGTGAGGCTGGCCGCACGGCGCGCTGACTGTTACCTGTAGAAGCTGCTCACCACCATGTGTCACCGTGCTGACCGCCGCCATTTGAAGTCTGCTCAAGCTGCTAACCCGGCCACTGACCCCTGCCACGGGCCGGACACTGCCTCCCACAGTCTAAGACATCACCCAGTTCTTGTCGTACCTGCAGTGCATGTGCATTTGTACAGGCACCTATAGAAAGAAAAATACTTTGGTGTTTCTGTAGAGGAATATGTACAGGGCAAGTTGAGAATCAGAATTCATGGAGGAGGTTGGGGGGTCTGGTCCCCAAACTCGCCTTTAACACACACAGAAAAGTGAGAGTTGTCACTGTCATTGTCGCTAAAACTGTACATTGTTTTAGCGACAATGACTCTCACTTTTCTGAGGGTGAATTTAAGTAAACAAACGTGGAATGTGAGGACATATAAATACATCTGTTTTAATACTTGTGTCCTCTTACTTCCATCACAAATACGTCCGTCATGTATAACGTGTCTACATGTATATCACTCACCCCTGTCCATAGGTGCTGACCATGTAGAAGCACTGACCACCTTACTACCCCGGGCTTACCCCTCCTACCACCCGCAATGTCAGGCTGCCACACCTACCTACATTTTATAATCATCTAGCTCCCAGCCATACCTCCTGGCAGCTGGTTTTCCACTTAAAACAACACTGAAGCACCCTTTGTCGTGTTAAACACCCTTATCGCATGTCAACTGTGTGGCTCTCCTTTTAATAGATATTGGAAACAAACAAAAAAACAGAGGCACTATAGAGCTCCCGACCATTGGGACAGATCTCAGAATAGATGGAAGATTCACAGACAATTTAAGTGTAATTGAAACGAACAAAGGACAATTGAGAGATTATAATGCATGAATAACTACAAATTCATCATTCTGAGGGAACTCCCCGTGGGAGTGACATCATCCCATTGTTGTCTATTTCCTATAAAGCTATGCACTATGTCTCTGTAATAATCACACTGAGTGAGGATGGCTGTCATGGTACTGCCTGGATGTCCAGGTCCTGATGGACCTAAAAGGTCAACCCTAGCTGGCCTGAAAGTGGAGATAATAAGCTCGATGCCAGATGTTACGTCTTGTAAATCAGACAATTATTGAGGTCTCTATAGAAAATAATCCGTGAAAGCATGGTCCATTTTATTATATGGCTCATTTGAATTACAGATTTGAGTACAGATCAAGTCGTTATTTGCATTTTTTAAACTGAAAATCCAGCAAGTTCCACTATTGAATTTGTCTAGTTCCACCTTATCAAAAATCGAACCTCACCGCAAAGAGGGCTAGTCACCGGCCAGGTGTCTGGCCCCGTCTGTGAGGGAGTGGACCAGGCTTTACTGTCAGACTGACCAGTGGGCAGTGGGCAGTGGGCAGTGTTTGACCAGACTGCAGGGCGTGGTTCCTGTTGCCCCCAAGGCTGCCCAGAAGTCGGGTATTCCCTGATGTGTGTCAGGATGATAGGCAGCCAACTTACCTGCAATGGGCTTGTCTGTGACATCTGTCTGTCGTGCCTGTCCACTCTGACAATCTCACAAGTCTTCTGTCTGACCAAGGGACATCAGCTATACCCTCACATCATACATGCACATGTACAGCTGTTGAACGTGTATGCATATACACAATGCAGTCGTTCTGTAAACTGGTTTTGATCTCAGCACATAATTTGCCCATTGCTGCGGATATACCCCTTCACTAATGAATTTGTTTATCACATAAACTACCGGTGCTTGGGTTCATGCAGACCTGCTCAACCAGTACCATTTCCATACCCTTTTCAGCCGCAAGAGCGGCAAATGGGACTGGCGGAACTACTAATGTACTATATTAAGATCATTACTTCTTGCCAGGATCCGCACAGAAACTGGTGCACAGGATTTGATTGTTCAACTCCTGAAGACAACGTTTTTATATGAGTTTCCCCAGACTCTACTACATGTATTATAGGGTCGGAGCCTGAGACTAGGGTTCATGTGCGTTGGGGTCCACGAAAGTATGGTGATAACATGATGGGTTGAAAGGGCTAGGGTATAAGGGTTAGGGTCCAAAAGGGTAACGGTCACAAAGGGCAAGGGGTCGAAATGACTGTACACCCCCATGAATTCTGCCTCGAACTAATGAGCATATAGCTGCTCTATTCTAGGAGGTCATTGCTCACACACATATATGCTACAGGTCTGGCAACGGTATACACCAATTTAATGTAACAGAATCCAGGTGCTTCCTGCAAGGCTCCATGAGTAAAGGTACCTCAATCCGCTCCCACTGTGGCAGCGCCGAGAAGTGGCAGGTTCCAGTCGGACCCAATGCTGCTGGTGACACTGATTGTAATGGAGATTGTGAGTAATTACAATTAGGGCTGGCTGCGGCCATTGATGATGGTGTTTATAAAAATTACATTGTCATGGCTGAGCAAGGAGGGTTCTCACACGCAACACCAAGCTGGTGGGAGGCTGGTGGTGGACTGGTGGTGGGCTGGGGACAGTTAGATGGGGTTTATTAAGGCTGCTCCCTCTATTACTTACAGCAGGCACCAGGAAAGTACTCCTGAACATGCAATAGTTGCACAACACACAGGGCTGAGTGGATATAGACACCATTCAGAGACATGGCATGCTCTTTTACTAGTATACTACAATAAACGATACCCATCAGGGAAACATTGTAAGGGAATGTGGTCTGATAGGATATCACTTGTTGTGAAGCTATAGGTATGTGCTTTCAGCCAATTTTCAACTTGCAGTTCAAGCAGAAAATGGTGAAAAATCTCATCATTCGCGCTCTCCAAATAAATACACAGTAAATACCCTGCCCTGGCCAAATTCAGAAGTGATAAAAGCAGAAGGAAGGATATCACCGAGTGAGCTATGCATACGGATTCATTATCATTCCTGTAGTTTTCATGAATGAAAAGTCACTTGAAGTTAAATATTGCGTTAATGCTTACCATGTTTGCTTTAGAGATCATAGGACACATGTACTGCCAAGTTTGATGCCCTGCTTTGTTCTGCCCTGCCCTGTATCAGTATTTTTATAATACATAAAGGCACAGACTGCCTTGCTCTACCCTATATTGCTTTCTGTCTCTGTCCTGTCGTCTAACCTTGCTCTACCTTACCTTGCTCTACCCTGCCTTCACTGAAGTAATTAATTTTTATGTTATTTGTCTCCCTTCATTTTTTCTACCATGATACCCTGTGCTAACCCATTATATACTTCAACTACTCAACTTGTACTCTGCCTTACTCTACCGTGCCTTGTTCAGTGCTCATCTTGTCTTGCTCTACCCTGACTTACATTCCCAGAAGTATTTATATAATTTGCCCTGTTTCCTTCATTGCTCTATCCTACCTTGCTCTAACCTGCTGCTTTGTTCTGTTCTGCCTTGTTCTGCCTTGCCTTGCCTCAATTGCATTCACCTACGTAGTTTCTTGTTCCCCACGGCTTGCCCTGCCTATTGAAGCACTTCATGTTCCTCCTGCCTTGCTTGCAATATACTGTGCTATGCGTATAGCCTTGTCTGCTCGTCCTTCTGTCACAGTTGCTTTAACCAAAACCTAACTGTTTTAATGCATGACTAATAGGCTAAGGAGTGACTATATGACTATCAAAGGTAGTCATGTGTGACTATAGAAGGTGTAGTAATAAGAGTCACATTCACATAACTATAGAAATGTAATCTAGCTTCGGCAGGTCCATTATTATCAGTGTGCTATAGGACTTTCAGTAAGTATCTCTATCCCCACGACTTTTTATATTCCTTGATTCTAGCAATTGTTAATGCATATAGAAGACCCTTTCTAGGAGAAGTATAGTATCACAGAGACATGTGTACTCTCGCATAATAAAGCTGTAGTCAAAAGGTAAGGTATGTGTTAGCTATTGATAGGGATGTATCTTTGTCTTGTCATATACCCCTTGCACCAAAATGAAATATAGTGACCCATGCACAGAAGGTGTCGGGGAGTTCATGGATATACCTCTATGGGATACCTCTCCTACACTTAAAGTGTTGGTAAAAAACGTCTTAAAACATTGTGTCCCAACCCAGACCAAACCTAATAAATATCCATCTCCGCCACCCGCAGGTGTTTAACAGGTTTATAGCCGGAGCTCCTTGTTATATATAGTGTCTATTTCAATTACAAAGGACGGCTGCTGCTCGCATTTTGTTTGAACTCAACCACAGACACAACTTTTTGTCAACTTATCAATTAGGGATTCTGGAGGTGGTGTTGGAGGATGCATCCATGCAGACAGTGGTACATCTCTAACGTCCCAATGCAGAATGTAAATATGCAGCGTCTTTAAGGCCCGCTGGAGGCCCTTTGTCGTCTTACCTTTCATACTTACCCACCGGAGGCTCATACCAAGGGCCTAATCACCCGCTCTGCCCACTGGTCTCACCCATCAAAATCAATTTGCACGAATGGCTAAATCACAACCAGAGAGTACATGCATAATGTATCAGGCTGTGGGCTGGGAGGGGACATCAGCACCAATATATATACACCAGGACGGGCACACACAGGGGCCGCCCGCCGTCCCCGCTCTATGCTGGTGTTCTTGGTGCGGCCTTGTGGGAGGGTGATTTGAAATGTAGATTTTATTGGTGGTGAAAGGGAGGAAGCGCCCTGGGTTGGGGCCGTCCTTTTAATTAAAGTCCTCCCTCCGCTGGTGGTCCCGCCGAATGGCATTATGTGTAGTGTAAAGACCCATGACCTATCAGACACACCCCCCACCCCCCCCCCCCCCCAGCATCCACGCACTGCCACAAGTCTGCGTCCAACTGCTGTAAATCCTGCACAGAAGTTAGACCGTCTACAAGTATACTCTATTACTGCCAGACCCCTGCATTGGTTCTCGTTGGCTTATCATCTGTATACCTTTAATTCTAATGAGTCTAAACTTCATTTTGTGTACATTATTGTGTGTATTATATTACAGCTTTCTCTTCAGTTCTATAGCTATACACGTGGGTAGTATCAGAATCAATTAAACCCCTTGTTCCACAACAGAGTTTATTCTGTCTCAAGGCATTCCAGTCTTTACGGTAGTGTATGCAATATGATAGGTGAGTAGCGGGTGGGTATCACAGGTAGGGGAGGGGGATGGGAGGGGAGGAGGTATTCCCCTGAGCCCCACCTGTTTTCCTACCGCCAGACTCAGGTACAATGGGGCAAATTAATTGTGAAATGCCCTGGTGAATAGCGCCACCACATGAGTGTGGCAGTGAGGAGGGTGGCGGTAACCGATCCGCCTCCCCCTCAGTGGGCGCCGACTTACCGCCCAGGTGAGACTCCTTCAAAGTACGCCGCACCCAGCCCAGCACACAGGTGCCATGGCTGCAGGCACCAACTTAGTCTCACTTTACTCATTTACCTTCATTTCTCACTATCCCTATTACCATTTTAACTTTAGACATAGTCGACCTTTAGTGCAGTTGACAATGTTCCTGGAAATTTAAAGCGGTTGGCATGGTCTTTATACTTATAGCCATCTCCACTCTGATTTGTCCAAGTGTTCACACCTCACCTGTGGTATTTATCTGTTGCGATGACACATACATGTACATCTTTTTCTGTTACAATCTCACCGCCCAGGCAGGCATGCAGTAAAATACACACAATGTACAGGCAGCTTCCCTTTCTCTTCATAAGTGTATTCTATTGACTGCTATATACTTCATTTAAGCCCATATAAGGCCTATCAAACTTATATAATTGAAACACAATACATTATAACGTTTTAATGAATCACTACTTTTACTTTATTTACCTAAATATATATGGTAATACATGAATGGTTAACGTTAAGATACTATTACGTGATAATTGGATTTGCGTGACCACTTCACTTTAATCAATGAAATTGTCTTCATGCATGATAATCACCATGTGGAGATATTTACATTATAAATTCGCACTATATATATATATATATATATATATATATATATATATATATATATATATATATTATATTTTATATATATATATATATATATATATATATATATATATATATATATATATATATATATATATATACCTTAGTAACTGCCTTTAGAAGCAGATGGTCCAAACATGAATGTATACGTGCGTCAAATAACTTGCAGTGCAAGGAGAGCATACCATCTAAATGTATTTCCCCCCTTAACAGTGAACCAACTGAACTTTTAACCATGGGGGGTGGGTCGGAATCAATTCTAAAACTGTCACTTAATGTCCAAGTCTCTGAATGCATAAAAAGCCCTACGGCGAGGATGAAAGATTTAGTCATGTCAAGTCTGGGACGTGACCATCGGAAAATCAATTGAAAAAAAGTAGCCATCAGCTCCCCCTCCCCCTCCCTCCCCTCCCAACTGGTGTGGCACAATGCGCCGGACCGTGGTCCTAAAAGGTAGCGGCCTCATCTGTGTTTTAACAAAAGATGATGGATGACATTGGCTGCCCTTGTGGACGCGGGGCTTACACAGGGGTCAGGGGTGGGCAGATATGAATGGATCCCGGCCGGGCACTGGTCAATATTCACGGTTGGTTTAGCTTATATTAGCAGCATCCACGTGCGTATCTTTAGAAAAGCTTTTATTCTGCTTTATTCAGCAGAGCCTCTTAGACCTCCCTTAGATGTGGCTCCTAAATGTTCCCATGACTGTAGTGTACATGGTGGGATGGAGACATTCAGGTGTCAGTCCCCTCCAGAGATGGTGGCAAGAAAGCCACTGTATGCAAACACGTCTGGGGACACTTCTGGACATGCAGGGACCTTTAAATCGCACCTACCCCAACCTCACCCACCCAATGCCACATCTACACTCTTCCACTTTATGTTCTTGCTGTCCTCATTTTTCTGACTGATTCTGGTGTTTTTTCTCATATCCTTGTTATTGTATCTAACATATAGGTGCATAGCCTGGTTGTTTCAATCTCTTCCCTACATTGCCCGCCCCAAGATGTAAATGATCATTTAATGGGCGCCACCCCTGCAGGGCAGTGCTTTGTACCACTGCCTGCCTGGTCCCGAGCTGTGCTGTGTTTTGCCCAACAAATCAGCCCAGTGTTAAGTACAGTCGTCAGGGTGATCAGGTGTCTGTAAGTCTGGGTGCACCGCCCCTGCTGGTACCAACCTGACATGGTGAGAGAGGAACGCCAATCAATTAACTCTACATGGGGACCCAAGATCTATGTCTATTGTATTTGGCTCAATGAAGGTGAATGTATATTAGATGTATATATGTCATATATGGCTCATCCTTCTTCTAATGTTCAGTGAATGAGTATTAAGTCACCTCAAGGAACATTCCCCATGCATGACAATTGACTTGTCATCAAGGCTTATCTCGCATATCCAGTGAACACACATATATTGAGCGTGGCTTCATATATATATATAAATACATCGTATCCATACACGGATATATATGTTCAACCAAACCTAATGGATTTAACATGGTTTAACTTGCAAGAAAGCCCCAAAGAGACCTCCATTGTAAAATTAATTGATGACAATTTACATAACAAAATGTAAATTCACGTTTGGATAGACCAACCTTCTTCAAAAGAAAGAATAAAGCACCTATGTGTCCAGGCATTTGCAAAAACACCCTACCCCAGATCAACCGTGGCATCATCCCTGCCCCTGTCTCAGACCAATAAAGGCATCATCCCTGCCCCCGTCTCAGGCCAACGATGACACCGTCCCTGCCCCTGTCTCAGGCCAACGATGACACCGTCCCTGTCCCTGTCTCAGACCAACGATGACACCGTCCCTGCCCCCGTCTCAGGCCAACGATGACACCGTCCCTGCCCCTGTCTCAGGCCAACGATGACACCGTCCCTGTCCCTGTCTCAGACCAACGATGACACCGTCCCTGTCCCTGTCTCAGACCAACGATGACACCGTCCCTGCCCCAGTCTCAGACCAACGATGACACCGTCCCTGTCCCTGTCTCAGACCAACGATGACACCGTCCCTGCCCCCGTCTCAGGCCAACGATGACACCGTCCCTGCCCCTGTCTCAGGCCAACGATGACACCGTCCCTGTCCCTGTCTCAGACCAACGATGACACCGTCCCTGTCCCTGTCTCAGACCAACGATGACACCGTCCCTGCCCCAGTCTCAGACCAACGATGGCATCATCCCTGCCCCAGTCTCAGACCAACGATGACACCGTCCCTGTCCCTGTCTCAGGCCAACGATGACACCGTCCCTGTCCCTGTCTCAGACCAACGATGACACCGTCCCTGTCCCTGTCTCAGACCAACGATGACACCGTCCCTGTCCCTGTCTCAGACCAACGATGACACCGTCCCTACCCCAGTCTCAGACCAACGATGACACCGTCCCTGCCCCTGTCTCAGACCAACAAAGGCATCATCCCTGTCCCTGTCTCTCTCCAACAACGACAGGGGATGCAGGTATACATGACATACATGTGAAATGCAACCGAGTCGATACTGAATGTCCAAATACATATCATAAGTGCATAATTGTTACCCATTTACCATGTACTGCACACCTCCATCTACTCTATGAAGAGCTGAACAACCATGTCAGACCTGCAGCACAGGTCTCGGATCTGGGCCTGGAGCTGGAGGAGGAGGAGGACCATTAGTTCCAGCCCACTGCCCCCCCCCCCCTGTCCCTGCAGCGTGTTGGGTTGTGGGTAGCCGCCGATATTTACAGCTGATGGATTAAGGGTGTGCTTCGTCAACATGATCAATTGCCGCTCACCTGTAAGTGCTGCACCCAGACAGCAGGGGAAAGCACAGCCCCAGCCCCATTCACTTAGACACAGCTGCATATAAGGCTTAAAAGCCTGTGAGTGGTCTGCATCTTATAACACTATAAGTGACAATGTAAACTATTTGTGGTGTCACCCACAGAGGCCTATCTGTCATTCTGTCTGTATAAAGCTAACCCTAAGTGAGAATCATCTCCAGTAGGGGTATGGTTATGTGGAAGTGGTGTACAGTGTTTGGAATAGAGTTAATTGTCATCCCAACGATCACCCATAAATCCAGTACTACTACAGCACAACGTGTTTTAGGCTAAAGTAGACTTGGACAACCTTTACTTGTGTTTATCCGATTTTCATAGACTATTAGTGTTATGCCATGTTTACGGAAATAGTCACAGGCAGCTCTTCACATCATCTACGATTCTTGGTGATTGATATATCTATACCTACCTATTATAGCGTATAGCATTACCCCCCCCCCCCCCATTACATGTAAGGGGGTAGCCATTATTATAAAACACACATATTCCTTGACCTGTTCAACGATTTTTTTCTTGGGAAATACGACTGCACGGAGTTTATCACATATCTACACGCTACTCCTTGTACATTGTATGCCTCGGCTCTTTGACTGGGGTATCTATATAGTAAGCCTGCTGTCAACTCAGATTTAGAGCTCATTTCAAGATCTTCTTTTCCCCATATAGCTGTCAGCTTCTTCCCAGGAGGCTGACATATCCCACACGTGTGAAAAGCCCTTCACCTCGTGTTGAGGCAATAAAGGGATAATCCAACGCCCTGAGCCGTCACGGGCCGCCTTTATGTAGAACCTGCGAGTGTTGGGAACCAATCTCAATGACATTTCAATAGTCGTCCTCTGGGCTGCTGCTGTAAGGCTGTGCAGGTGTGTTGGCACCTCTGGGTGGGGGGTGGGGCCTGAGGTAGCAGCCTTCACACCTCAGGTGTGCAGCACCTGGACACAGGTGGGCATCTTCTACCCAGGTCTCAGGGTAACCTTTGTTTTCTTTGAGATCCAAACTCTTTGAATATAAAGGTAGCTACAGTTATTACTGCAGTTTGAGTTGGTGGCTGGGATGGTGTATGCATCTGGCCAAAGTGGGTGCAAGGACAACCCCAGAACCCTGCCAAATTACAGGTAGTCAAAGTGTATATGAAACCCCAGGGGGGGGAGGGATGATCACTAGCCCGCATGCATATACCAGTATATACAAATCTCGCCTCTTTATGAAAAGAGGCGTCCTGACTGAATTTGGCCACCATTACACACATGCCCACTCTACCAGACACCACCAAAGGGAAGCCCCGACTCCCGGGAGGAGTTCAAAGACGCAGGTAGAGAATGGATTCAGGTGTGATTCGCCCAATTATTGAATACTGAGACTTTGATTGCCTGGGGCTGTAAAGGGCTGGACAAGCTCGCTGTCTCAGTGGGACTCTAACACAAGGACTCCGGGCACAGGACCAAGACAGAGCACCTTTTTATACCCCCCCCCCCCCATTATACAGCCAAACGCCGCTATATTCCACAATCAGGGGCACGAGCAGCCACTTGGCCAAATTGAATCTCGCACTTCAGCCAGGTGTAAATGTGGAGGTAATCAGTGCCCGCCATATATCACAGGGTTGGAGTAGGGGTCTGTCTGGGGTCGGGTACCACAGCCTCCAGCCACAGCATATACCACAGGGCATGGGACGGATCCAGGATTTTGAAAAGGAGCTGGGAGGGGGAGGGGCAGCAGGGCGTGCTCTTGTTTAAACATACCCAAAAATGTTACATTGAATAAGAATTTAAAAGATCGACACCAAAAAAGGGGAGGGGGCATATGCCGGCTCCGCCCCTAAATCCCAGCATGTAGGGTTTAGACTAACTGTGGGGAAATGTTTATGGTATGTCTTAGTAGCTCTACAGTACCACGGGCCAAAACCGACATAAATATGTTTCGCATAACGCAGTCTGCTTCGATTGAAGATACACCGCACTGGAAATCATTGTAGAAAAAGGATGAATAAAAGTTGGGATGTAATTATATTTCTATAATTTATTGTTTTAACTATAGCCATGTTATCCCTATGGTAACATATGTCTGAGCTGGATGGCATATGGTCATGGAACTATTGATATCATCAATACACTGTATGCTGAATATCAGACCACAAAACACGAATTACCTCATTCCCATTAATCCGAATCGACACACGACATATAAACTTATACTCTAATTATAGAAAGAACACTGGATTTCACACACAATTGCACAGGGGAAGCATTGAAGATGACAGATTTACCTCCTACAATATGTGAAGGGGCATTCACCACTGTAACAACGTATGGCGGCAGAGACGACCCCAAGTAATTTGATGTTTTAAAATAGGTAACCATTGCATGCACTCCTGAGTTAAATATGTAATGGGACGTTGACAAGGGCCGACGACATAACTAATTATAGTCCATGTGCCTAGTCACCATGAAACCTCTATGTTAATTGAAAGTAAACAACAATTAGAAGTTTGACATCCCATGCAGTAAATATATAACGGTTTCTGTAAAATTTAGCATAGGCACGTTACCATCACTGCCAGAACTAATTACGTCATCAAAACTAACGGTCCCCTCCCACCCCCAACTTACGGCACGTCACAGGCCGGGCCACAATGGCATCAAGACGCTCTATTAAGAATTGCACTAGAAACAACAATCAAAATCCCATAACCCCAGGCCCTACGTAAATCTCATTTATTAGGAATACAGGTATTAGTGGGTAAGTGGGTAGTCGGGTAATTGTTTCTGCAGTTGTATGCCGTCCTTGTTTGCACACCTGGACACAGAGGGGCAGCCATTACGTCGGTACCATAACATTTACACTGGTTCCCGTCAGGTAGAGATGCTAATAATGCACCCTGACTGCAACAACCCCAACCGTTAAAACCAAGATGGCTGCCCCAAATTGGGCGATAATACAGTGCCCTCCCATAATATGTGTAACAAAGGCTATTTGACCCCAGGCCCTGCCCAGACTGACCCCTGCACATTGAGGTATGTTTACTGCAGGCTGCACCGTCCATAAACACATACCATATAGGAGGTCAGCATTATCTATATGACCTGCGACATACCATTGCTGGGAGTGGACGGGGTATATGGCTGGGCAGGACGGGGCAGTGCGTGAGAAGGGGCAGTAAGCTGGGCATGGCCGCCATTTGCTGCTGGTCACGCCATGCCAGAGACCAGCAGCGCGGGGCGGCTTGTTAGGGTTAATCACTGACCACTCGTCATTTAGGTTATTTCTGCCATCTGCAACATTGACACCAGCGCCTCTACCTGCTGAGACGCCCTGCACTGTAGGCTCACACACCACCATGATGGGGCATCTTCCTCAATCTCTGCTACAACTGATCCAATCAGTGCTGCTTGTGGACGTGCTGGTGCGTGGTGGGAAAATGAGACAGTATCAGTTATTGGTATAAACTATGGCACTCCACGATCGTCCATAATTTCACCGAAAGGTTCACTAATATGTGTACCCCTGGTGTGTATAACGCCTATAACATCAGTTCCCAGCAAACTGGGGTGACTCGTGGCCATCCTGAGTGAGGTCCTCACTCATGTGCTAGATGAAATAAAACTGAGTGATGTGTCGCCATCAATCACCAGGGATGGCCACGCTGGTGATCACTCAGCATCACCAGGGATGGCCACGCTGGTGATCACTCAGCATCACCAGGGATGGCCACGCTGGTGATCACTCAGCATCACCAGGGATGGCCATGCTGGTGATCACTCAGCATCACCAGGGATGGCCACGCTGGTGATCACTCAGCATCACCAATGATGGCCACGCTGGTGAACATTCAGCAATGGCACATTGCACCGAGGCAAGGGAGGGGGAATATTTTATTCATAACATTGACAACATCATTTAAGCTGTTCATCCAGACTCTCTTCTTCTCTTGGCAATGATGGATACTTGAAGTCCTTGTGGGTGTTTCTGTTTAAATATAAGCAGACATAATGGATTATTATGGAGGAACACAGTACATGGCAAATTTATAAAACTGTTTAAATGTTACTTTGAAAGTGAAATTCCCCTTTTATCATGAAACAATTATGTTAAACATATATAAGAATATAAAAATACAAGATAGGTAAAGAAAGTGCCAAAACTACCGTAGAACTTACCAATAAATGTGCCATTCCAGTCAGTGAATATAGTTCCTACCTATAATTATGAAAATAGCAAAGTAGAAGATATTAGAGAAAAATAGAGACATAAAATAGGCAAGAACAGTTACTGTAGAATTCACAATCAGCTGATGGCTGAGATTTCACCATGACTTATATAGGACAACCCACCTCACATCTGTTCTCCTTGCCAGTCTCTGCCTGTCTGTTGTGAATGCTAGAAATTTCCACTGAGAACAAAGAAAGGGCGGGAAATTTGAAATGGACCAATCAGAACTCAGGAACCCAGGATGTGTGTGACCGTGAGTGATCATGCGCCATCCTGAGTGAGATTCACCACGAGTGGTGCCGAGTCACTCAGTGAGTGAGAACCATGTTGGCGACTGTGAGTGATGATGTGCCATGCTGAGTGAGAGCTGCCATGTTGGTCAGACAAAGAAAGTTCCCCTTTTATCACTCAATGCAAGAATGTTTTACCATACTGTTAAGAATCCTTACTTGTTACTCATGATTATATGGTACCATGATGGTCATTGGATATCATACTTTCCTATTCTTGTTAGAGCAAGGCTGATCAATGTCTATATACTATGTAAAATGTAGATAATTCCATTTCAGTGTTAAGTCCCATAGACAACTGAAAATTCTATTTTCTGTCTTAAATCTTAATCTAAAATCATATTGTTGGCTATCATGATGTGCACATTTTCATAATGATTATAATCATGTTAAACTCTGGTCCATTTGTGCAATAATATTAATAGAATCAACATCAACTTCTATTCCCCCCTGCAAAATACAAGCAGTATACCTCCAATGCTAATATCCTGGTGATGCTGAGTGAGCTCACCACAATTGGGAAATGAGTGATGAGTCACCAAGCTGAGTGAGACCCACCAGGAGTGGCGCATTGTCACTCAGCGTGTGATCACCACAGTGGCGAGATGAGTGATGAGTCGCCATGCTGAGTGAGACTCACCAGCAGTGGCGCATTGTCACTCAGTGTGTGATCACTCAAATAGTAGTCACCATACATCACCAGGCATGGCGAGGGATCACCCCAGTTTGCTGGGTTCGGATGGAATTCAAGGAATGCATTTGAATCTAGATTCGTATTCCATTTCCTATACATATATATGTCATATATGATTCGTGTTGGGATTATTGAAACGACATATGTGACAGGGCCTACAGCTATACATGTGTATATATAGCATATATATAACCTTGCCTGCAGTGATATACATTTGTTGAATTATGTCTGGTTTGTTTGTTGTTTGATATTTCATTTATTTTTACCCTGGGGTGGCACATATCCTTATAGGATGTATTTTTGTAAACCACAGCATTTCTTTTAATAGCAATTTAATGGGACAGTACACCAAGAGTAATCCAATATAAATGTAACTGAGATCTGCAGCAGTTTATAAGTGCTTTTTTATGTCTACAGGAAATGAACGTTGGAAGAAGGAGGCACCAGAGTAAAGGAGGAGCATGTCGGTGTCCGTGACAGAGCCCCATGAGTCGGTGTCACACAGGTCAGGTACCATCAGATAGCGACTGCTAATGATAATTGTCGACTCAATTTAAGTAAACACACCCAAGATTTCAGATAAGAGACTCCTCTTCACTTCAAAGTCATAGCAGGCCTTTTAGGCAAATAATTATTATAACTAAGATATCATTAGCATTGTCCGTTTATTATTTGAAGAAGGTCTTGCTGTATTTGATTCCTACTTCCCACGGACATGGCATCCAGCATTTAAACTGGATTCTAAGGGTCTCGGGCACAGAGGGCACCAACATACACGCATGGGGACATTATGGGGGAGATTTAGCGATTATTCCAGTAATTGACACCAGAATACTTAGAGGTGGACGTTGACCGACTTATACCGTACTATATTCTTAGACGGACGACGCTATGTAAAACAACAATTGTTCAATCAATAAAAGAAAACTTAGCACGTGTGTATTGGCGTCAGTTTTCTATATGAATTGATATATCTATAAGGCAGGTAGATGGCTTGAAAGTGTTACAGCATATGCATCCATATTGAACGTGAAAGCATCATATATACTTTTTGGGAATGACTGCTTTAGCATTAGACAAAACGACATAAAGAAGCTACCTGTATTGCTCTGTACGCTATTGCTCTTTATTCTTTTATAGACAATAGACTCAGTATGTATTTGCATGGTAAATACCTCCTTACTATATATTACAGTGTATTATCGTGAACTTTACCATTGGTGGCCGTAATATGGTCGTTTACTGTACTATTCCTGTCCAAACCTTTTGTCCATTCACACATATAAACACATCAAAGTATTACCGTGTCTTTTACACTACAGCCATAACCATTATTCATGTAACATAGATTCAATACACTACTGTACTTGCATATCCCTGTTTATAGGCACGGTGCACAGGGTCACATGCCCTTCGTCACCATTTCTAGTTCTTCTCACTAATAAACCAACAAAGTTGCATTATCATGGGCCGCCCTAATTGCTCCTCTTTTGAGGCACATATTGGGGGTCTCTGTGTTGGATTCCAAGAACCACTAGACCCTTTAAATGTTAATGGCTTCCATGATAATCGCCTTTGGATGACGGGGCACCGCTTTGCATGTACCATTGTAAGAGTCCCGGCAGTTCTTTGACGGCCACGCCCGTGTGATGTTCTGTACTACCCCTAGAGAGAAAGAAAGTCCCTGAAATACCCACGGGTCATGTCTTTGGTCTCTGGCTTTTGGTACAGTATGACAATCGTATGAGACATTTCGTTAACATAGAAAACTTTAAAGTGGCTGTCTATGATGGGTTAAAAGTATTTGAATTGACCTCAAAACTTTTTCCCAATTTACCTTACATCATTTTGAACCAAAAAGTGAAAGTAATTGTAGTAGAAGTGTTGTCTCCTAAAACATTATTTAGATCATTTCTGAATTAATTAAGGGAATTTCAACCTATGGTCCTATGCACAATTCAGTAGTTTTATGTGATTGAAAATGAAAAATAATAATTATATTTAAATTGAGACATAGTTTAGAGGTGGTTCCCAAACAGGTCGTAGTATCAGTGGCTCTGCAGCGCATGTGCCGTTCCTTGCAGGACTTATACATGTATATATAGACACTGGGATTGTGAGATCGCTGCTTGTTCATGCCACCTCTCACAATTTTAACCACTGCTCTATACAAGACATTATAGGTCAGCTACATAGAAATCGTCGTCGTGTACGTGTTGACCAGCCTAGACACACCAGACATTAGAGTACATTAGAAATGGTGCAGGACTGAGGAGAACATTCTGCATACTGGAACGATTTCAAGATATATCATTATATATAGAGGTCACTGTCAGATATAGAATGTGCGATTGGGTATGAGTCCTCTTTGCATGGTGGAAATCCATGAAACATCATGAAAACTCACTGACTGCGAGGTCTTACTCAACATATAAGGGGTCATGTGGCACTATTATTATGTGAACAGCATAAAGGAATATATTTATCTATGTCCCTTTAATTTCAGCATGAATGGATAGAAAAAAGTTTGACAGAAAAAGTCGAAGGCCTAGTGAGGCTCATCTGTGACATGCGGTGTGGCACGCGTATTCCTGAAACAACTTGACAGCATACATATAAATATAGCTTACAGTAAAAAACAAAATAAAAAACTTCTTGTGTGCAGATAAAATAGTGTAAGGTATGACACTCCCACGTCCTCAAACCGTTTTTTCTCCGTCTCTCAATAACCATCTCAACTGTTGTTACATCATACATCCATCTACTCCCTCCTCTTTCAACAGATTTTTTCCCATCGTGACATCCCCCTACCCACTTGCCCCTTGTACAACTCAGGTAATATTGTGTTCATGTATCTCACACTATTCATCTCAACTTTTTACCTTCATCCATATCTCACCTCCACCTATTTTTTTGTCCATGACAGGAGTGGCCGTCCACGTGACATGACGTCACAGCCTCACTCTGGGAGTGTGTCACATTGCCCCCTGGTGGGGGGTTGGTACAGACCGGTAATCCCGCTGTGAAGTCTCGCCGAGTCTCGTGTAGCGCGTGCGTTATGGCGGCCATTGTGTGTTAGCTCGTCACTGTGTCACTAGGGGGCGCGGCGGGGGCTGACCTCTGACCGAACCCTGTGTTTTATTTTGGTGCTGCTGAGACTGCTTGATGACCTCCTGATGGGAGCGCCCCCTACACCTCATCCCACTCATCATAATCTTCCCACCTGGGTAAGGCTTCACCCCCCCCCCCCCCCTCCCCGATCAGAACACAAAGCACACCAGTGGCACACCGTGCTCTGGGACTGTGGCCTTTGTTGACAACCAGCTCCTCCCAGACCTAAATCCCACACACCTGAATGGGCGCCGTCTTTTCCACGACTTCGTAGAAAAAGAATTAGAAAGACACTGATTGACCTCTGAATGATTCAGCAAGGCACACTAACCACACAGAAAAGTCCTTTATGGTATGTGTATCAACTTTAACTGGAGGGCGATGCCCCCTTCCCTAACCAGTAAAAATGGAATCAGGGGGTAACTTTTTATTAAAGAGAGAAAAAATAGGAAAATAAGAGAAAGCACGACTTTTTTTTATGGAGCAGGGTCCTATAACAGGACTGTTCATCTCTCATACCACGAACTGCAGTGTCAAAGGCCTTGTCATATTTGGGGTGGTGTTTATGAAAAGGCCTGTCACCCATCCTTTCTTACCTCACTTCATCATCCATGCCCATGCAGTCTGCTCTCCGCACACGTCCCCTGCCCATTCAACCCACTCCCATATGGAGCCTGGTCCCCAGCCCCGCCATTACTCCTCCCATCGTCATAACTAACTAGGGGGTGTGAGGCAGCACACATGGCATGTCGCCCAGCTCCTGGCCACCCCGCCCCCTCATTGGATCACCCCTGGGTCGGGCAGGGGGGCGTGGTCAGCAGGTTAATAGTCCCTAGTCTGACCAGGGACATGCACGCATACAGCGCTTTAACCACACCGACACTGTATCAGTATTTACAACTGAGCAGCAGCTCAGTTAGAACAATGAGTTTGCACGTTACAAAATGCACAATGTTTAATAAGCGAACGTTACTTAGCAACCATCAGTTGCTGTTGGTAATAGCCGGAGTAGAGTAGTGGTGGCAATTGCTTTTGTTGCACTTTGTGACAATCGCCATTGGTGTAGTCATTGTGCAACAAGTACTGATTGTTGTAGGCAGTGGTCGGCAAACAAGAACTACTGTAAGTGATGATCAAAAAACAGGAATCAGTGTAGATGGTGCTCAGTAGATAGTGATTGCTGTGGTGAGTAAGCGCCAAACACTGTAAACAATGTTCCGCGAACAGCAGGAACTCGCCTGTAAGCCGCAATTGGCTGAAAACAATTGCTGAAGGCGATGGCCGGCAAGCAGCTATTGTTTGCAATGGCTCGCCAATGACAATTGGTGTTGAGGATGGTCTGCAAGCAACTATACCTCTACAGGCAATGGCCTGAAAACAGCAATTGGTATTTGCAAGTAGCATTTGGTGCAGACTATGGCTTGGAAACAGCAACTGCATGTAGGTGGTAGCCGGCTAGCAGCAATTGCTGTTGGCAATGACCTGCAAATGGGAATTGCGCCAGGCAAGCGGCTGAATTGGTAATGGTCTATGAACAGCCATTGCTGTAGGCGATTGCCTGCTGATGGCAATCGCTATAGACATTGGTCAGGAAGCACCAATGACTATGGGCAATGGTCAAACAGCAATTGTCTGAAGACTTTTGCTGAAAGCGATGGCCATGTTACCAGCAATCGTTGTAGGCAATGGTGTAGACAAGGGGCTGCAAGAGGTAATTTCTGCAGTTGTCTGCATGCAGTGCTGCAGCAGTAGTTGGTATAGGTAATGGGCTGCAAGTGGCAATCGCTGTGTACCCAATGGTGGCAATTGCTGAAGACTCTTGCCCTCTCCTTGAGGCATCATTATCTACTAGATTTAGGGCCCTTTTTTAAATTTTATGTATCTAAAGGAGAAAATTATCAGAGTCATAGTAACTCCATCGTCAGGGTTAAACTGGGTTTGACTCTTTTACAAGGTCATTTGACTCTCCTAATGTAAGGTGTCAATCCCTATTTGACTCGTTTATCACTATTGACTCCCTTGCACTGCAGAGTTAAGTTGGGTTTAACTCTGTCAGTAGCAGAGTCAAACTCACATTAACTCTTCACAAGAGTCAAAGTGAGTTTGACTCTTATGTGTTTATTTTGTGATTACCACCAGGTGGTGACACCTGGAAAATAGCTGGGTGTTTACACTAGATGGCAGCAGTATATATTAAAGAGAGAATTCCCTCCAATGTAGGATACACTTTTCTTAACTGCAATTAAGGAAAAATGTGTCAATTAGTTGATGAATGTATAAGAAGGAAGATATTTCAAAGTAGTTTCATAATATATAGAAGTTTCCCTTTGAATGTGTAAATTAAGATAGAAAATGAAATATATAACTGGAGACACCTTACTTGCAGTTTTAGATTTACTATAAGCATGAAACAACACTTCCTGAAGGTATTGATCAACTAAACACTGGATGGCAAAGATGACAGACTTAAAATGGCCACTTGGACCAGTCTCATCTTGGCTAACTTGATGAATATTGCTTTCTACCTTTCATTATTCATAACTTGAGAGGTTCTCTGGGTATCCCAACATAATCCTTACTTCTACTCTTCCAGAGGGGAGAGTCAATGATGGTTCAACTCTCCACTTTTAAGGAGTCAACCCTACTTTGACTCTGATTTAAAGGGTGTCAAACATGTTTTGACTCCTTGCACAACAGAGTCGAATATCCTTTAACTCCATTCAAGAAGAGAGTCAAATACAGTTTGACTCTCCTGCCTATCAAAGAGAGTCAAAAAGAGAGTCATTCTGGTGATAGAGTTTTGGCTCTGCTAAAAGAGTTAAGTTGACTCTGATAATTTTCTCTGTGATGGGTGCAATTCCTTTCAGAAATTAGCATGTTCTTTTGGGATTTTTGGACACTATTCCTCAAATAATCCCACCTCATTATCGCAGACTTTCTGTCTATGTTACCTAACCCACATCTTCTTGGGGATGCGTTAGGGACAAACATACCCCCATATCTCACACTGCCTCTGATGTCTGGCAAAGTATTGCATTATTCCGTTTTTGTTGCACTTCTATAAGTCTTCATTGTGGGTTTAGTGGTGGGTTCTGTGGCACTGACGAATGTGGGGTGCATGGGCCAGGATGGCTCCTCCCCCTGTCTTCTATGGTCTATTGTGTATAGGTTTTATGGGTTCTGTGTGCCATTAGTAAACGCATACTGGAGACCATCCTGTATTACCACCACCCATTTGCATACATGGCAGAGTTAACATCCCACTGTATTAGCACACTTACAATACATGCATGGCTATAAGATTCCCTTGTGTACATTCAACCATGCACAGGGCACGCGTGTAATTCAATGCAACAGTAACCCAGCATCATTTAGGCTCACACCTTCCTGATAAATGGTGCATTACATTTATGAATAGAAAATATGCATAATCATCACCGACACCCATGATAATCATAGTGTGGCGCATCCGATCCATTCTACATTGTCAGTTCGCATAGCCCTTTTTCATTTATGTAGTTCAATACATAGGACAAACCATGGTATGGATTAAAATGTAGACGTAGAAGTCTGCTGACTGTTCCGAATAATGAGACAGCATTTGTTATGGAGCACAATGGGATCCACTTCTGTACATACAGTTAGAACATATAACGTGCGAATCAAAGACTGTGTTGGCCTATCCCCTGTGCACTGTACGGGGCATTATAGGAAATATAAGAAGCAGGGCGGATTATATGAGTAAAGCGGAGAGAGAGAGAATACTCCCCCTGGTGGATCTTTGAGAACTATTCAGTAAGGACTGGTTGATCACCACACGCCCATTTGCTCCCTCTGTGGGGGAAGGACTGAACTGCTGTGTTCACTCACCAGGGGCACACTGGATATAGAGCAGAGGCCGGGGGAGCTCGCCCTCACAACCGCCACACCGCCGCTGCACACGCCTGCTCGCAGAGACACTGAGTTATGATTTCAGTTTGACTTTGGTTGACTTTGAACTTCACCATGGCTACGTCTGGTAAGGACATTAACTGCAAGGGTTGTCAATTCAGACACCCTAGGCCTGGTGGTTCGCTATGTACCTATGTCAGAGCAGCTGTGGAGGCGGCGGTGAAGGACGGTAAAGGGCGTGACGACGCCGGTGAGTACCTTTCAGCCATTATGGCTCCTTTAAAACTTAGCCCTGTCGACGCAAATATTCCCGACGTGGAGGAGCAGGGGGCATCTGTTTCTGATTTGTTGGATGTTGTTGAGTCGCAGAGGAGGCAGATAGAACAGTTAGTTGAGAAGTTTTCAAAATTGTCGCCCACCCCGGCTACCGTGCCTCCAACTCCACCTGTTCCACCTACTGACCCTGCTAATCCCACACCAGGTCCCGACCCCCTCCCAGGCCCTTCAGACTTAGGCAATCCGTTCTACAACTACCCTCCAGTGGCACCAGTCCCTGGGGGAGTGGGTCCTATTCACAATGGGCAAGTGGGAGGGGGACCACAGGTGATTTATGTTCAGCAGGCGGGGGCTACTGAGATGAGAAGACGTAAGTTGCGCTACTTTGACATTGAGTCCTTTTATTGTTACCACAAGTCAGAACAGGAGAGGACTGTAGATGATCTCATAGCAGCTCTTATGGGGCTGGTCTCCTACTTGTCAGAACAGAACCTTCCAGTGGGGGGTCTCATGAAGCATGTTCGTTTTGTAACAGAGAAGGCAAAAATTTTCAAACCTCGAGCCATTTTTCATTATGATTTGGGTGTCCGTGAAAAAGCGGAATTCACTGGGGCCTATGTCTTGGGCTATGGGGATTGGGAGTTGTCCACCAGGTACTTGGGGGTTGATCAGCTACTCCCCACTCCGGAACCCCATAGAGCTAGTGCTAGTGGGGGTAATAGGAGTAAGAGTAAGAAGCAGAGCAGCAATATGCCTCCAGGCTTCTGTTGGAGGTGGAATGTGGGGAAGGCTTGTAGACGTACACCTTGCCCCCATAAACATGTGTGTACTACGTGCTCCGGTGACCATACAAGCTTAGCTTGTACTGCAGGAGCTGCAAACGCACCTTCTGGTACATAGGATAATTTGGTGGGTGAGCTACCCGTAGGTATAGTTAAGGGCTCCCTTTGTACTAACAGTCTAAGCTGCGGTAATGGTTCCCTCCTAGAAGGGGGTCATTATTTTAGCGGTTCTGAGGAAGCTCAGGGGCCGTCAGCGGTGAATGGGTTAAAACCGGTCTCCACTCCAAGTGAGGAGGGTTTTTTGTTTCTTTCCCAGTTGACTTCCGTACCTGGTAATAGCCCTATCAGTGTATTGGATGATAGCTATTTGGGTCGCTCACCCATAGACATTCCTGTGTTTCCCACTGGTGATGCCGTGGAGGGTATCATAAATACACCCAGTGGTCTATGTTACAACCATGTAGGGGTGGAAATTGGTTCTACTGCCCACTGTGGTCTTGATGGTCGTGAACCCTTGTGTGCTGGTGAGTCTGTTTGGGATTCTAGTGATTCTGACATGTTAATTGACAATAACTGGGACGCACTCTATTCTAGTAATTTTACTGAGGAGGTTAATGGGGCTCAATTCAATGATCCTATTATAGACCCAATATCTCATGTATGTTACAGTTCGAGGAAAATTAGTCGTCCTATTGATTATGACTTGTGTTGGCGTAGGCCGCCCACCCCTGTGTGTTGTTATGATGTCAATAACCCAAATGTGATTTCAGAATTATTTGAGGACGGTTACTACAGATGTCCGCCAGAAGGGTCCCCGCCATTATGTGGCTCCATGTGTTCGCACTCGGTGGGTGGTACCTCAATGCAGCTGAAACCTTGTAATTTTTATAAGGAAGCGTTCCTCCATCCAGTTGGCCAAGATATTGATGCTGCCTACATTTATGATGGGGTCCTAGAAGGTTTTAAGATTATGGATGATGTGGTTGATACTAGTTATGTCATGACTAATTATCGTAGTATTAATCGTCCTGTATTTAAGGCTCAAATGGACACGATTGTATCTAGTGAATTAGTGGAAGGTAAGCTTACGGAGGTGGATTTCCCCCCTACATGTGTTCATAGCCTAGGCGCCGTTCCTAAGAAAAATGGGAAGTTGCGCCCCATTGTTGATATGAAACGCCCCTTACACAGTAGCGTTAACTCCTTCATGGAGTCGGTGGTGGAACCTTTCCACTATATTACAGTCCGGGATGTTTGTCATAACTTGAAACCTAATGCCTTTTTGTCTGTAGTGGATGTCTCTTCAGCCTATAGGTCAGTGAATGTGTTCCCTGGACACACTGACTATCAGGGTATCATGTGGCCCACACAGGATGGTGAGACTCAATATTACAAGGATAATTGCTTGGCATTTGGGGCCAGATCCAGCCCTTACATTTTTCAGATGCTGTCTGACTTTGTAGTAAGGGGTATGAGAAGAAGAGGGTTCATGAATTGCTATGGGTACTTAGACGATTTTATCGTTATAGGGGACACCTTGGCAGAATGTAACTTAGCCCTGGGAGTGTTAATGAGATTGCTCAGGTTTTTGGGTTTTTACATTTCATATCCTAAAATTGTCATGCCTTCTCAATGTGTGGTCTATTTAGGCATACAGATAGATACTACTACTATGGAGCTGTCTCTCCCCCCTACTAAATTGGTGGCGCTGCAAAAGATGGTGGACGTGTTCACTACCAAGTCAACAGCTACAAAGAAGGAGGTGCAGGTCCTGGCCGGCCACCTTGCACATGCAGCAACTGTGGTAGTGGGTGGTAGGACCTTTTCAAGGAGGGTAATAAATCTCATAAAGAGTCTACCCGATTCCAATAAGCAGGTGAGACTACCAGACTGGTTTGCCGATGATGTCAAATGGTGGTCTGCCTTTGTAAAGATTTTTAATGGTAAGGCGGCCATTGTTAGCCAGGTTCCTGCAGTCACTATAGCTACAGACTCCTCAATGTCCGGTTTTGGGGCAGTGAACGGGGATGCTGACTACTTGCTGGGTTCATGGGGACCCCGGTTTATGAATTACGCAAGTTGCCTGGTTTCTACTGATTGTATTATGAATTCACCTGAAGAGTTGTTGTATGTAAATAACCCTGATATTAATTTGTTGGAACTGTGGCCGGTGGTGGCATCAGCACACCGTTGGTCCGCTGATTGGAAGGGTAAGACTGTTCTGATTGAATCAGATAATACACAGGTTGTCAGGATGCTGTACACTGGCAGGAGTAAATCTGTTCAGTGCATGGCATGGTTGAGAGAATTATTTTGGATGTCATTTGTGTACAACTTCAGTATTGTGTGTAATCATATCTCTACCCATGTTAACAGGGGCCCTGATTTTTTGTCTAGGGTCACCGATCCTAGGTTAAAGGGGAAGAGTGCTCCCCCTGAGTTGTGCCGTTTACTGTCCTTTTAGGGATCCACCTGGAGGAAAGGGCGGCGCAGTACCAGTCATTCTGGATGGCGGAGAATACTATCAGGACAAGGAAGGTTCAATGGAACCACTACTTTGATTTCTGCCGCTACTTGGGGGAGTTACCCCTACCTGCTTCTGAAAGGCTGGTCACCATGTATCTGGCCTTTATGGCGGAGAGGTTCACATATACCTCCATAATCAATTATTTGTCTGCCTTGTGGGTCCTTCATAAGACATATGGGTTTTCATACCCAGACCCACAGGGTTTTAGGATTAAGACCACCCTGAGTGGTATCAAAAGGTATTTGGGGGATGCCAAAGTTCAGGCTCACCCACTGACTGTTCAACATTTGTCATTAATCTTTGCTTCATTGAATTTTTCCTCCACTGAAGACATGTGTTTCTGGGTGGCGCTCCTAATTGGTTTCAGGGCGCTGCTCAGGAAATCTAATTTGTTTGACCCTGGTATGGCGCTGACCTGGGGCAATGTTGTCTTTAAGCCCTGGGGTGTTCATTTCTTGGTCAGGAAGTCCAAGACCATACAGTATAGGCAAAGGGTCCAGAAGGTCTATCTAACACAAATGACTGTATCAAAGTATTGTGTGAAGCACTACTTACTGCTGTTGTCTGCCTTGGTAGGGCATGTTTCAGCAAATGACCATGTGTTATCTTTTGAGTCTAAAGGCAGGGTGGTCCAGGCTACATACCGTTGGTTCCAGTCCAGGCTTTCTAAGGTGTCAAAGGAATTGGGTCTCCCACACTTCACCTCCCACTCAATGAGGAGGGGAGGGGCATCGGCCCTGGCTGAAGCTGGAATATCCCTGCGGGATCTCCAGGTGATTGGTGATTGGCAGAGTCTTCAAGTGCTGACGTATCTGGAGAGGTCGGAGGAATCTCGTGTCACCCTGGACCTGGCTATGACGTCGGCTGTCTTCAAACTCTAAGAACTCTGACTACACCACTTGGTTGGGAGCAATAGCTACATCATTACCCACTTGGTTGGGAGCAATAGCTGCATCTTACCCACATGGTTGGGAATTATCCTCGGAACAAGAACTGTGTCTCATTGAAGTTTTTGTCTTTGCTTTTTTGGCGGGTTGGCGAGTGATTGTGTGAATATATTTGATATACATCTATGAACATTGAGATGTCACACAGTAATAAAATATATCACTTGCCAATGCACTCCGCGTCAGACTTCATTACTTCTAAGATAGCAGGCTTTAGGAAATATAAGAAGCAGGGCGGATTATATGAGTAAAGCGGAGAGAGAGAGAATACTCCCCCTGGTGGATCTTTGAGAACTATTCAGTAAGGACTGGTTGATCACCACACGCCCATTTGCTCCCTCTGTGGGGGAAGGACTGAACTGCTGTGTTCACTCACCAGGGGCACACTGGATATAGAGCAGAGGCCGGGGGAGCTCGCCCTCACGCCACACCGCCGCTGCACACGCCTGCTCGCAGAGACACTGAGTTACATAATAAATTTTTTTCTTTTGTTACCGAGTGATTGTGTGAATATATTTGATATACATCTATGAACATTGAGATGTCACACAGTAATAAAATATATCACTTGCCAATGCACTCCGCGTCAGACTTCATTACTTCTAAGATAGCAGGCTTTACGGGAGATATCCCTTTGTCTGTGAGTGCTGAATACCCCAGGTGAATCCCTCTAATTGTGCCGTGCCCAGAATACCACAACAAGGATAACCAACAGACGCCGTATCAGTGCAGACGGCAGCATCCACCGACACAACAGTTGAAAGGATTCAGCCCGATCCGAGGCGACATCTGCCGGCCACTGGCGTAATGGGCGGATCACTTACCAGATCAGCACAGATCATGGGGGATTAGGCCCAGCCTCGGCCAGCGTCTATCCTATACCAGATGGATAGCCTGGGAGCAAGTGGCCAAACTGCTGAATACACATTTTTGCTGTTAAATACAAAGTAGCCCCCACTAATTTTATTACCCCTTTGATCAGGATAATAATCTGTCTGTACTTGGATGTGTATTGACCAATACACACCCATTTGCGCCACCAATCTGGCGCAAATGGTAGCAAGTGGGATGAATGTCTGCTCCCATACCATACACAGCAGAGGGAGCCGGAGCAGTGTTGGTATGGGAGTCCGAGACTGGATTAGGCCCGACTTAGGCCTAACCTGGGCCTAATACGACATATGGACATCCATTAGGGGAGCGTCTGTGTGGTCAGCTCTACATCAACAGAACAAAGGCTGTTTGGTATCTCTCAACCCAATCCCGTCAATGTAAACTAGAAGCGCGTTAACTGTTGTGGATATAGCGCAGGGGAATAGTCATTATCAATAAATACATGGACAGAAGCAGCTTTGTATTTCACTGATTCAGGACTGTGTTTTCTGTTTACCCTTTTCAAATCTGGTAAGTTTTTTCCATTTCTATTTTTAGCTCAACAAGGGCGGATCCAGGGCTCCGAAAATGGGTGGGAGAGAGTGGTGGGGTATTTGCTTCCCTCTTAGTACTTCCCAGATATATTAGGTCATCATACCATGAAAGAGTGTTATTAAATTAAATCAACATCTGCACATGAAATGATGTACTATAGTATGCTACTATCGTCCTATTGTCCCATTGAGAGATACCACGGACTGTTATTTGATTGTGTTTACATAGGCCAAAAAAGTTGTGTTTCAGGTAACCCGACCCTATCCAATTTTGAAAAAAAAAAATTAAAGTGATTTTTTGGCTATTTCAGAGTTTCAGATAGTCCCCGGGGATAGTCAACACTGTTGTCAGCGAGTGGGTACTGAAGTTTGTGTGTGAACTTTTGGCTTCTTTTCAGGCCAAAGTAAAAAATAATTTAAAAATCAAAAAAATATCCAACCTACCCTACCTAGATTTCCAGACTAGTATATAACATGAAACACTCTTTTTGGCAATACCAATACCTACAATGCAGCATTCTACCAGCACATTCACCATCTTAACCAGGTGGGACATCAGCCCGACACCTGAGTCTGCCCACCTGGTCCTCATTCCGTAACCTGCCGCAGCACGGCGCCACCGTCGGCGCCCACGTGATCAAAGACTCGCCACCCCATGCCGCCGTTCACGGACGAGCTGACCAGCCGTTCACGAGGGGTAACCAGCCGTGCTGCCTGCAGCCCGCATCTCGGTATGATCTATCGTGAGGTAGCATCCGGAAAATTAGGGTTGGACCTTTTGGGGTTTATTCTTTTGATTGAGTTAGTGCTAATTTGTCTGCTGACAATGCTGCAGCAACCCGGCCACCAGTTGGTGAGCGGCGTCTCCTCCTTCTGCTGTAATTGGTACCCGTATGTACACAGTCACGTGGGTCTTTGAGCATACGAAGTAGACACTCAAAATAAAAAAAAGTGTACTAGCATTTGTAATTAATGGAGTTTAATTCAATCCTTTACAACAGATACGATATTCCATTGAAAGCATTTCAAATCCATACAAAATGTTGGTAAGGAAACGCTGTTACTAATGTTAGAAATGAATGCTCTAGATGTGCACAGTAAACACGAGATATTCTTGGGTTTCTGTACTTTCTACTGTTGAACTGTAAACCTAGATACATGTATTGTTATTATGCATTTACTATTTACATAGTAGTCTATGACCGTGTTTTAGTATTGCCGTATTGCTTTGCCAAAATATAATAATTCCATAGGTGCTTCCTATAAAATGAGAATTGGCCTGCAACTTATTTCCTATCACAAATGTATTTGAGGCCGGTACGTCCACAGGTATAATAATGTACAATAAGTGGTGGGAACACTTGACGCATAGCGTCCAGCCTCATGTGGTATAGAGGTTAATGTCACCTAGGAAGGAATGTATACACATTGTATGGGAAGTAAACGTGCATGGCATCCACAACTAATTGGCATAGCCTACTGGTCTTTTTCTCATTTTCTGGTATGTTGGCAGTATTATTTGGCAATCATATACACACACCAACTTTCCACATTATCCTTACAAGTAATGATTTACATATATTATCAAAGCGTCCAATTTCAATGCCAATTCGCCCACAGAGTATACCTGACGTCATATATATGCGTTAGACACGGCAGAACTTAGGATGCCTGTTAACCTTAGAGAGAAGCATCATTTTACAATTTACAACCCTATTAAACTTGTAATGTCGTGTGAACCAGAATACCACAGGCCCGGATTTGCTTATTATCATTACAAGAGACCATTATGTCGAGTTCTGAATGCTCCGAGACTCATTCTGTGATTTCCCATGCAGAGATTAGGCAGTTAACAGTGGCGCCGTGAAACGAGGGACGTGGGAACTAACAACTTATGAAGAGTAGAACTCCGCACCCACTGGTTATTCACGTGGGTTATATGCATTTTACAATTATGAACGATTTGGCTACCAAAGATTTTAACATCATATGAAGATAAATTCACAGCATTTTTCCCCTCGTTTTCTCGTCACCAACCATATGATGGTGGCTGGATCCTTGAGATGAACAACTCAGTCGTCTTGGATATAACTTATACACTATTAATAGTAAGTGTAGCCACACTAGTCCAGGCCCTGGCGCAGCCAGGGCTGGACATCATGGTACAGAAATATTAGCAATATACATTATTGTTTTCCTCACCCTGCCTCAAATGATTATAATACATGTAGTATTGTTTGTGCTACATACCAAATGCATTTTGGATGTAAATATCCTCCATACTGCTTCACAATTAAACATTCCTTCTCTGAGCTGGTGGTAAATATGTTGCTTTGTCAACAACATGGCTGAATTGTGAACTTTATGACAACTTCCTGTAGCTGGTTACCTGAGGTCATCTCGGGAGTAAACCTTATTTCAAATCAATTGGAAAGTGGGGCTATTCCCTCTCAACAGAGGGCAGTTTACTGACTGGCAATTTCACTGGATTCCCTGGTGTCTATATAGAGAACAACATTCAGTAATGCATGATTGGACACCAACACTCTATGCTTCCTGAGGGCACTTAACCCTAATTACCTACAATGCACTGGGTCAGGGTAACTTCCACTTCCAGGTAGTTCAGCTATGTTGTAAACACTCTAAGAATTGCCTGCATTCAGGTGGAAAATACACTGTTTGTGGCTAACTGGGAGCATGGCACCATGTAAATGTTTGAGCCCAAGGAGGAGGAATACTCATTTGACACATTCATGAAGACAGTTAGTGAGTACATGCTTTTATTCAGAAGTGCAAGCCTTTTTTAAAATCATCACCAGCAATAATACACTGGTTATAGTAAGTGTAGCTGAGCAGTATAATCTACTGTAATTTTACTGTATGTACTACAGTATTAGTGTACATGGAGAGCAGGATCTTGTAATCCCAAAAGTTTAAGTGGGTATACAGTGTTACCTGTCTGGGCTTCTGGGTATATAGTACAGCCATATTAGGTTTTGAAATGGAATAGAATACCTGATAGCTGATTTTCGCAGGATTGGGCCGTCTATATATCAGATTCAACCTGCCAAAAACCCTGAAGTGTCCTGGGCTTGGCCTTTGTAGAGCCATATTCGTATGGGATGGAAAAATACCATTGAATTGCTATATTTCAGATTTGTACAGATTTGATGAGGACATTTTTGGAGGTAGAAATTTACCAACACAACTGAATGTGATGTAAAAAGGGTGCTGATTACGAATTTGATGTTTCCAAAATCCAAGATGGTCACCAGGTCAAAATCCAAGATGGCCACCATAAAATCCAGAATCTCCCTCCCATATTGCCTCTAGACATAATAGAAAATTAGTGATACCCCGTAAATTGAGCCCTAGTAATCTATATATCTTATTGATTTTGTTGCTAGGGCCAAATTTTAAAAAAAGGACCCAGGAATTTGAAAAAGGGGGGGGGGGGTCCACCAAACACCATTAAAAAAAAATCTAGATTTCTTTTTCCAAAAGGGGGGGGGGGTCCGGACCCCCAGGACCACCCCCCTGGATCCGCGCCTGCCGACCGGGTCTAGCAAAACAGTGTCGGGTCCCCCTATTTTTTTCATTTTCTCATTTTTTCCCCTACTTTCTGTATTTTACGGTTTGTAAATCGGACAATTATTAAGGATTTTAGGGCAAAACCCTTAAATCCAGGCCTAAAAATGCGATTTTTAAAAAAAAGTATCAAAGAAAGAGAAAAATCCGACCGGCCGGGCATGCTTTGTCAGACCATGTTACCGGAATCAACCTTTTTTTTATTTGGTCCAGGTTGAATGGTATTCTATGTTTGGGCCATATTTGGTCTAAAATAACTGTAGGCCTACTAACAGTCCAGAGTTGTAGCCCGCTCCGACGTGCCCTCATATCACCCACCCACCAAGCACCTTGTACTGATACCTCGGCTGTATCAACACGAATGCAATCATCTATTATGCATGATCCATATGTTCAAATAGCTCTCCCATTACAAATACCTTTCTTGTACTTTCTTTGTTATGATTTATCTTCAACTCTTCACATGCGCCTCACACTGTTATAAGAAGAACTTCAAGAAGGCATCTTTAACTCAGAATAAATTCCACTTATAACATCTAAGAATGAGGGTAATTGACCACGGACAGAACAATACATACACAGGCGCTGGGAGGCAGGGGCGAAAGGCCACTTTGGGCTAATTGTATTATCATGATTGTCCTATACAGGAACGTGCCAAGGGCAGAAAACGATTCACCTTCCGCTGCCACCTTCCACCTTTCACCCTACCTCCAGGCCCGGTCACAGACCCCCCGCGAGGAGACAATCACATGCTTGTCCGCCAGAGCACGTGGGGCCCTGGAGACGCCATACGCCTGCGCTAGAACAGCGCCACCCAGTGGCTAGTCCATCAGTGAGGGGCCACATGCCCCGTGCCCCCTGCAGCGCCGTAGGTGGGGTGGTGGTGGGAGGGGCGGACGTACAGGGGGCGTACAACCAGAGTGGGCATTGTCTACTGGGTGCAGGACAACATTAGATGGATGTCTGAGGTCGGTATTCGGCCATGAAGAGCTCGTAAACATGTAGAAATGTTCTGAATTTGACAGGTTTAGTATTCTCATATTCACTTGCATTGACATTGACTTTCCTTTACGGCAATCGCCTAACTAGTGCCCTGAGTGGGTGTGGGTAATAATGAAGTCGTGGGTTATAGAAACGGTCACGCACACTCGGGTCAGCTCTATCATTATGACGTTGTGAACTATGTGTCCTTAACGTCACAGTACACACATAAATCTAGCCACACACTGTGGTGCTGACCACCGCTTACAGAAAACGGCAAGACGACAGGTCCGTCTTTCAATTATACAGGGAGGAATTACAGCGTTTAAAGTAAAATATGGCATTCCTCTCCCATGAATTGCCTGTCAAAATGTATGTTCTCGTTAATGCGTAATCTATAGGCACTGACAATGACTCATGAGATACAGGTGCAATGGGATACAGTGTCTTTTGCCTTTTGCTAATCACTCATCCTTTCTTGGCTTGGAATTTTAAGGTCAATATTTCTTTTTGTTCATAAAAAGGTGAAGCCCTCCCTGTACTGCCATCTTGTTAGTGCATCAGAAATATCTCTCTGGGTGACAACAGCTAGGTCTGTATGGTGATCCTGCAGGAGGAGGGATCCATGCTGTCTCAGAATTCGTTTGTTAATTGACCTCAAGAAAATGAGTATACAGATTGTAGGGTTGGCCCTGATTTGCTATATATACTAGTAGGTAAGGTTAACTGTGAGTGTGAGACACAGCTTCCTGAGGGCGGGGTGACAGTGAGGTGGGCAGGCCTGGTATGTGAGGTTACCATAGTCCCACCATGCGGCTACAGCCGGGCTGATTAACCCGCTATGGCAGCCCGAGATGCCCCCACGATGAAATCTCCATTAGCCGCTTCATTAGCCACCAGAGGGCGCCACTAATCACCCCCCCCCCCCCCCCCCGCCCCGGGCCCCGCCCCTACAGCGGCTGCAGCCAACCGTGCCGAGCTGACAGGGGCACACACAGGGCCTGCTTGTCAGCTGTAGATCCACAAGGGGCCTGCAGGGTCGGGTGTCTCCCATCCTACACCTCCAGGAATTTAAAAGGGGAGGGGGATGCACTTACCAAAGAACCAAAAAGCGTCGCAGCGTGGCAAAATATCATCAGAATAATATCTTTAGATATTAAATATGTTAAATCTCCCCCCCCCCCCACCGTGAACTTGGATAATTAAAAGTTGACAGTGCGACACCATACCCCCAGCCCATTCCAACACACTTATCTTCATTATTCACCCCATCATGCATGTGTGTTATCCGTCTCATTACTAGATGGATTTTACTGCATATATAACATGTATACATCCCGATGTACATCTTTGTCGTTGAGACTAAAGTAGAGCCCATTAACTACAGGAATATGAGAGCCGTGGCTGCATGACACCAAAGGACAGATGAGGCAGCAGGAGACAGGCGGCCAGACAGGAGGCTGGTCTGTAAAGCAGGCCTTACACTGCCACCTTACGTCCCGATCCGCCCAATCTCAACTCAACTGACCCAGTTGTCTCCAATCGGGATGGCTCCAGTCGGTTCATGTGGACCAGCATACACAGCACTAATTTGGTACAGTCTGAGCTAGTCGGGCATATGTAAATCACATATTTTCTAGATCACATGACTATAAGGTATTCCCTTATTGGCTGTACTTGTCCCGACTCTCCCCAACTGGGTCGGGAGTGAGTATACACAGCCATTTCAGCCCCGATCAGCCCCATCTGCACCCCCCACTGAGCACCAGTCGGGGCTGTATTTCAAACACTGCTTGAAATCTCCCGACTGTCCCCATCCCGACCCAACTGGGTCGGGAACAGGCATACACGGGCCGACTCGACCCGCCTAGCCAGTCGAGATGGGTCGAGATGGGGCGGATCGGGACGTTAGGTGGCAGTGTAAGGGCTACTTAAGAGGCTGGTGATCCCCTTATAGCTGTAGCTAATGTAACACCTGGGGGCTGATTACACCCATTACTGGTGTCTAACGGGGTCTGTATGGGGCTCCCTGCTCTCTCAACACACACCACACAATGGGCCTCAGTTAGAAAAGGCTGTCAGGCCACTGGACATAGCTATGTGTTTCAACTTAAAGATCCAGATCGGATCCAGATACCCTAATGTCGTCTTGGAAAAGAACCATATCCATCTTAGTGACGACAATATATATGGTGTTAGGGCTGCATATATATATATATATATATATATATATATATATATATATATATATATATATATATATATATACATATATTGATATATACATATATATATATATATACATATATATATATATATATATATATATATATATATATATATATATATATAGTTGTATACCGACTTTTATACTTGTGCAAGTTATACCCCGCCCAAAGGGCCCCTAAACTCCCTAAATGGCCATTTAGAAAACTGTTACTAATGTATAACAATATGATTTTAATATTTGACTAAATAGACGGTCGAAAAACCACTTACAATGAACCAAAAGAATGTTCAGCATGTATACCTTTAAAATGATGATTAATCATCATCTCGATTCTTTTTACCAGTAGTTCCAGTAAAGAATTGGCCTTGTCTGACTATATGTCATCTGAAGCGCAGCCCTATGTATGGAGGGAAGGGTGGTGGCGGTGGTTGTGTGTCTGGATCCCTATATAGACGTGAATGCCCGGTCTCCATGTAACACCCGTGTGTCTGATTACACGTATTAATGGCGGCTAACGGGCCCGCGTCCACTCAGCGTCCACTCCACACGTGACACATCACTCGGCGTCTCAATGTACGTCACACACAGCGTCTCAATGTACGTCACACACAACGTCCTCAAGGTAAACCAATTACACACCTGCCGTCTGCCGCCACAAAAGGTGCACACAGGTCGACACGGCGTCAAGAGGAGGGCGCGGAGCAGTATGGTGTAAAATCAAGAAGCCCTGCTTTTAAACCCCATCTCAAGGTGTGTATCTGCTCGGGGTATCTGACCAGCGCCAAGACGTAGACGGGGCTAGGCCATAAAACACGTCTGGGTGGAGTTGGTGATTCAGTTAGTGACTCTGTGAATGGATCCCTCACTATTTTCTTATAGCGAAGAATCGGTTTTCTCCGTATGGGCAGCCATGTTAGTTCTGAGCTCGCAACCTATCGTGAGACTTAGGCAGTGACCAGACACTCACACACCATAGCTTCCGGGGAACAGGCTACAATACGAGAGCAGAGCCAAGGTCTCACGAGATTGCTGGTGTCAGTGTAAACATTGTACATGCGGGAACAAGTCCGCACCAGTTAGAGAGCTATAGGCCCTACGCTCTCACTGCGCAGAGAGTAATGTCAATGCTGCCTTTTACCCCAGACCCCCTCCCCCAACCCCTTCCCCACCTTCCTCTTTTTTTCTTCTTTTTCGCTTGGATGAATGGATGTGAACATCCTGACTAGACAGATTTACAAGGTGCCAGATAGTTTAGTTTGGTACGTGTCATGGCCGCTAGGGGCGGGGCAGGCGATAAGTCAGTGTATACACGTCACGCCTTACGTCACGGTTTATAAGGCTGTTACCTGTAATAGGGGACATTATCTGCTGTGACACCGCACCACGATACGGATAGCACACAGGAAAACAAACTGTCTGAATATCGTAGCGCCGCCTGTGGACGTTTGGAAACACCAAGCTGTGGCTTACGTCACGTGCCATGCGCGGTGACATACTTCCGCCTTGGGCCATCAACGGAACTAATTAGGTCAGATGAACGCTAGACCTGGAATTATTTGCTGAGAGGTCTTTTCAGAACAATGTGGGTTAACACAATTTTACCCCATGCAATCACAGATTTCCCCACCCCCACCCACTCCCCCTGGCATCCTCCCAGCTCACAGTGGCGGATCCAGGAATTTTGGAAAGGGGGGGGGGGGGGGGGGGGTGCTGTGATACCTACAGCATTGGGGGTGTTTCACCCAATATAAAAATGGGATCTTGTATATTAGATACATGTACATGTGCCCACTATGAATATCTGGGCATTGATCTGGACGACACTCTAAAATATGTATGTTGTGGGAACATGCATTTAAAGAGTAACACACTTTGAGTAGCGTAACAGAGTAACACACTCTTGAGATCAACACACTTTGAGTAGCGTGTGGTGTGTTACAATACAAAAGTGTGTTAAAAGTGGCTTCCAAAAAGCATGTTAACATAACACACCTTTCTTAGAGTGTACATGAAGAAGCCGGCATGGATTATTTGTCGGTCAGATATGACATTCAACTGCTGCTCCTGATTTACAAATATATGAATAGTGATAAACATGACAATGAGGATCTGGGTCTGAGCCTCCAGCGGCCGGCTGCCTGTGGCCGAGTGATGCGGTCCACAGGCACCGGACTGCTCTCATGGCCGACGTCAAACATGCTAGGTTATCGCAAAAGCCCGCTCTACAGGGGTATTACCCTATGGAATGTGCTAGACCCTAAGTGCCGCCTAGCCAAAACAAGAGATTCATTCAAAAAGCTGGCAAAACCCACAGTGCTGAAGTTGGCTGCGAACCGACTGAAGGCTCGCAGTATTATGAGGTAATCTTTTCTAAACCATAAATCAGACTATGGTACATACACACCGTATCTGTATATGATAACCCGATTGACTGTATTACTCTATATAACATGATATGCAATAAGATGTACAACGATATATAGACAAGAAGTCTATTTTTAAATGTATTGTATTTTTGAAAATCATCCAATGAATTAAATACATTATAGACTCAAAAATTAAAATGTACAGAAAAATAGGGGGCGCGTGCCCCTTGCGACCCCCCCCCCCCCCCCTGGATCCGCCCCTGGCTCACCCCAACCACCACACACGCAACCTGGAACTATCTACAATATATATAATGTGCATATATTTGATATGGGGGTCTATAGAGATGGATGCTATTAACATGGCGGACCCCCGGGGGTGGACCAGCAATGTATAAGTTATACGAGGTAGCAGGGGTAATCTGGGACATTCATAACACGTTCATGCCCATATGCTCCATGAACTCACATTGCTCTATTTTATGACACTATCTCCTGCCACATTCCCCAGTGCAACGCTCCAGGGCAACTCTCCCAAGTGGAGGCGACGTCTTCCATGCAGGGATAGCTCGTCGAGATTTAATGGCGCGTTTGACATACCTGCCGAGGCAGCGCGCCCAGGACGGCTACATTCAGTGTGTGTGTGGGGGGGGGGGGCAGCCTTATTGATTAAGGTGCTTAAGTCAACGTTCCACATGGCTACATCAATAACGACGTGATTAGTGCCGAGCTGCAGCTGGCACAGCGCCCCGCACTCTCCATGCTGCTCACTGCTCCCACTACGTCTCTGCATCAACCTGCACCAGAGTGTGAGGGGTGAAAAGCCACACCAGACACTACACTTTGCCCACAGGTTGCTCCTCATGTTATCCTCAGATCCTATATTGAATTTGTGTAAACGTCGTGGATACTGAATACTAATACCAAAGGATATTATTGTGTCTTTCTCGCAATTGAAATACTAGTATATACAATATAGTAGTTGGAGGATGTATCCGACGATACTAGTAGATTATGGAACGTCTTACAAGTAAGGGGTCTTTTGGTCGGGCATACAAACATGTTTTAAACAGTGATAACGGGGTGGGTGGGTCTGAAAATGTCCAAAATAATTAATGACATAGTTGTTGAACTTTCCCTTATTGATATATTATTTGAAACAGAAAATAGAATATACAGTCATGGATATGGCCATTGTCTGGTTTGGGCAGAGATACGAGTGTTCGACCAACACAACGCAGGACAATGTTGAGTGGAGGCAGAAGTGTGGCAAGGCTGTCTTATCTACCATCGTGACATACAGCAGAGTCGTATTGCAAGTCTATATTAAGGTACATCCTCAATGAAGAAGGCAAGCGGAGACATCACCTTATCCGACTCCAATCTCTGACAACCCTATTATCACCTATAAAATACGATTCTAAAAAGACGAGATAGTTTATTCTTGTGTTCATTTTAGGGGTGGATAGTTCTGGGGACAGGGAGATGAATAAAAGGGACATTTAACACCTTTATAAACGCAGCTCATTTAAACAGTCCGTGGCGCATTCAGGACTTTTAAAGGTGGGTTTGGGCAGTCCTTGTGTACATGTACAACAATGTAGATACATCGGCTATATATGTAGCTTGTAACCAGTATGATGGTAGCTTTACTCTGGTTCCTGGGGGGGGGGGGGGGGGTAGTCACTCTTTGATGCTAGGTACCAACTGCGAAACTACAGTCCCCCCCCCCCCCTATTTGGTCATTTGACAGCCCCTTGAAAATGTGCATTATTTTTACAGCCCCCTATTTTCTAAAAGGTCAGCTGACAGTCCACTGTTAAGAGGCCTCTTCCATTTAAAATGAGGTTATTTTGGAATTATACATATCACTTAAGTCATGTATGAGATTTAAGGGTTCATTATTTCTATTTCAATTGTGGCAGCCCCTGATTTAGTACTTTCCAATCATTGACAGCCCCTAATCTTTTAATTTTATGTGATTAACAGCCCCCCTTTTTTCTTGCTTTGGTGCGCGCACAGCGACAGCTCTTCGGGGTCGTTACCACAGTTGGTACCCATTCCTATACTGAGTACCCCCCCCCCCCCCGGGCTCTGGTTCCTGTTTAGTGGCCAGCCTACTAGCAGGGATTTCCAAACCCAGCAAAATGCAAGTTCAATTTCATGTAGTGACTGTCACCAGCTACTACTATAGCTGTGCTATATACCCGGTATCACTAAATGAACCTTCTATGGTACAGCCAAAAAGGGGCTAAAAGTCAGGAGGTGATTTCCTTCTTTTCTGAGCCAAATTAAACCAATTACAGGAGGCTGAGGTGGGATTTGGACCTGTCTCATACATTATTAGCTAAAGCTAAATTCCTTAACTATTTCCCTTTGTAATGCTATACTGTTTTCTCTAGAGGTTGGTACTATTTCCAAAAAAAGTTCTTGTAAGAAGGTACATTTGTGTGGGTCCTACATTCCCACACATGTGCAGTAGTAGGCCTAGATTATCATCACCCTTTACAATTAAAGCTAGTTGTAGTGTTGTGGGCCACACCTTGACGTACACATCTTATGAAAGTCAGAAACGCCACCCACAGCCTACCAACGAGCCAGTCCAACTTGCAAAACTGTATGCCTCCCCGACGGGGAATTGAACCCCGGTCTCCCGCGTGACAGGCGGGGATACTAACCACTATACTATCGAGGAATACATGTGTATACCAAACACTCTTGTGAATTCTTTTTTCTAGCTTTACCTTACTATGATCGCCATTGCACATGAAAGGGACACTAGGGACCTTTAGCAACCACGTAAACGCTCATTAAACGCAGACGTATCCTATCCTTTCAGCACCTCTACGTCTGCGTTTTATAAGCTTTTACGTGGTTTGCTGAAGGTGCCTAATTAGCAAACCCAACGTTACTCATTAAACGCAGGCCTAGCAGGGCCGTGACTATTGACAGTTCAAACAGACGCATCCTATACCTTCAGCACTGCTACGTCTGCGTTTTACGTGTTTGCTAAAGGTCCCTATTGACAGTTCTTCACCAAACTGTCAATAGTGGGAATTCCCTCCTATTGACAGTTTATGATAGTTCCTTATCATTACTGTCATAACCCTCAGAGCAAGTTGATTTTGGTGGAAAAGTTGATTTTGGTGGAAAAGTGGATTTTGGTGGAAAAGTCGGTTTTGGTGGAAAAGTCGACCTTTTTAGTGCAAAACCAATTTTTGGGGCAAAACCAATTTTTGGAGCAGAACCGATTTTTGGGGCAAAACCGATATTTGGGCAAAACCGATTTTGGCTCCAAACCGATTTTGACCAATTTTGCGGGCAAAACTGATTTTGGAGATAAATATCGATTTTGGGTCCAAAAGCCGATTTTGAGGCAAAAAAACATTTTGGGTCCAAAACCGATGTTGGGTCCAAAACCGATTTTGGGTCCAAAACAGATTTTGGGTCCAGAAGCGATTTTGGGGGCAAAACCGATTTTGGTGAAAAAAACACTTTTGCCAAATAAAAACGCCTTTTGACTCCAATGTCAGTGGGAACTGTCCATAAGACAGAAATATTCCACTATTGACAGACAGTTCACATGAGGAACTGTCAATAACAGGAATAATTTACACTGATGACATAACAGAAATATTTCCCACTATTGACAGTTCGAACTGTCAATAGTGTTTTTGAATTGGGCCGGTAATCGCCTTCACGTGTACACCTGTGTTGTCTCTCATCTCATCTAAGTGTTTTGGCCGATGTGGCTAAAACATGGACGATGTGGCCGACCTTATGGACAATGTGGCCAAAGACGTTGCAGTGTCAACGGACCATGTGGCTTATGGACGATGAGGACAATATTAATTGACGATATGGCCTTTTTTGTCTAAATCTGGCTAATCCATACTGTAGCAGTTATGGACGATCTGGCCAAAAGATGATGTGGCCAAAAGACAATGTGGCCATGAAAGACGAATGGCCAAAATACAATGTGGTACACTGTGGCCTATGGACGATGTGGCCAAGAGATATCACTGTAAAAAATATCCCGTAAAAATTACAGAGAATCAATGCTAAATTTGACGGTGTATCACCGTAATTGTGATTTACGGTGAGACACTGTAAAACTTATTACTTTTACATTGAACATCCGTAAACCAGTACAGTGAAACAATGTTTTTTTTCATTTATGGTGAATCTCACGTTAAAAGTTTGCTCACCAGGTGGCTGCTTGGTTTGATAGAGAGACTTTAGTGGAAGCTATCAACTAAAAACGTACATAATTGTGTTAGATTTATAAAGATATCCAACACTCTCATTAATTACACAATCAAAATTGAAGCCTTTGGCATATTAAAGGTAAAAAAATATATAATTTCCTTCTTTGAGACCCTTGACACTAGTAGGAATAGTATAAACACCCATGTTGTGGTAATTAGAATTATACATATTGAGACTGTTGTCAGAGGTTCTCTTTGTAACAATCCTAGAGTACCTTTTGCTCATGGATTGTAATTGTATATTGTACTATATTGCTATGAGGCATTCAATTATGCTTCTCAGGCCTAAAATATATATATATATATATATATATATATATATATATATATATATATATATATACATATATATAGGCCTATATATATACAGGCCTGGAATTAAGATTGAAATATACAACAATGAATCCAGAAACAGTTAATAAAATCATCATTGAGTAGCAGAGAATCATCGTACAATAATGATGAATCACTGTAAAAATGCAACGGGAAAGGCCTGTAAAATTTACGAGGGAAAGCAAAATACTGTGACCGTAAAAAAAACGGGATACGGTCGTCATTCAATGATGCCAGTGATTCACTGTAATTTTTACGGGATATTTTTTACAGTAGTAGACGATCATGTGGCCAAAAGACAATGGCCACATCGTCCACAATTCTGGCCACATCGTCTTGGCCACATTGTCTTTTTGGCCACATTGTCCATCGCAATTTCGATATTTGAATATCGCATGCAGTGTGAAATGCCCTCATACATTAAATAATATATGTATGACTTGTTTGAACGGCCATATTGATTATTTGTATGTCTGGCATAGCATCGGGAATTCCACCTTGAACTGGGTATGTGTATGTGTACTCAGCAGCCTTTGGTGTGTGGCAGTAAATGAGTATGAAAAGTTGTGAATTTTTCATTGCAACTGGGGACTTTTGCGGAGCCGTTTGTTAGGTATCACAAGGCTTTTTCCTACCCGAAAAAGGTCTCATTTAAGGAACCCATGCAGTTAGGTTTCAAGTCTCCAGTTCCAAGGTCATTTTCCTAATTCGAGTCCCCAGTTATGGGCAAACACACACACACATTTAGGAAATGCTGCACCCATAAGCTCCCATATGCATCAGGCATGCAGGCTCAATGAGACGATCCTCTTGATATAGCCCTGGGGTGTAACTGGGAGGAGTCCCGATGTGTCTACATTAACAATAGGGCCACCACTAGGGTGAGATGCTGCCCCACCCGTGGTGCCTCCTACCTGTACATACCTGGCCGTCCAATCAGGCGGCAACCACTGTTCACCAGCTCCACGGGACGGAAAATTGATTTAGTGTCGAGGGGCCTGGAGCCGCAGGGAATGGATGTATAGGTGTGGTGATTCCGTGGGGTGGGTGGAGGAACCCAGTGGGCACAGATCAGGTTGAAGCTGCATTGGGAACTGGTGGGTCAACCAGTTGGTATAACACTAATTTCCGCCCACTGGGAAGGCCCCTGCATGAGGTGCGTGTGAAGATCGTGTATATTTCTTTACATTTAAGAAAGATTTTTGCATCAAGTCATCTGTTTGTACATAATAAGTCTATTAGTATACACGTCCCATTGTGCTGATACATTGCCTCCCTGACCCTAAAAGTACTACATAGTACATGTGTGCTGGGGGTATGGTGTACAAGTATATAATGTGTACATTTATATAGAAGAACTCCTAGACACATCGCGGTACACACAGGTTCGGTCCGTATGGGCCCTGTGGACCTGCTGACCAGCCTTCGGCTGTGTTGGTTTCAAAACTATATCATCATATATATATCCGCGGTACACAGGATTCAGCACTTTTAACCCCGTTGCCGCATTTTGCACAACGTCATTGAATCGCTGATCTGCAGGTGTCAGGGCTGGCCCCATGCCCATTACCACCCCCCCCCCCCCCCGCACACACACACCTTTGTCCCTGTACACAGATACACAGGGATGCATCCACTGCTACATGGCCTGGGACTGATCTGCACCGTAACTCTGGTTACTCACCCATAGTTAATGGTGTAACTGTACCCCGGCATTAGGCCATGTAGTGATCCGTCCCCTTAATGTGCTGCTTTATGGCCGCTCCCTGTATGAGGCGGTGCTGGCCGCGCACCAAGCCGCATCAAAGACGGGGGTGTACACATCATACCTGGTGTCAGGGGTCGTGTACCGGGCTGGGATGCGCTTTGTGTGCAGCAACCTGGCACTATAAAACCCTAAACATGATGATCTTATAAACTCTGCCTCGTCACACCACAGCGAACTGAGACAAAGTTCGCCATATGGAGGAGTTTCTTTGTCCACATGTACCGTTACCTCATGTATAAACTCATGTTGGCGGCCAGACCCCGGTATATGGTCTCGTCAACTTGTTGCATTTTACTGATTGTACATATATGTTCCACTTGTTATTGTGTATATACATGTATTTTATATTAGTTTATAATGCTATAATAATCAATACAGTGCAACTGATATAATATTATTCTAATCAAACATACCGGTACTTGTCACAAAATATACACGCATACCTTATCCGTGTCAAAGGTAGCAGGTGATGATGTTTGAGCGCTAACTA
Organism: Harmothoe impar; assembly: GCA_947462335.1. NCBI lineage: Eukaryota > Metazoa > Annelida > Polychaeta > Phyllodocida > Polynoidae > Harmothoe > Harmothoe impar. The sequence continues at coordinate 20,884,330 of OX381708.1, read as the reverse complement.
TGCCATTACACAATAATTAAAAGAAATAAAAGAAATATTGGTACTACGTGTTGGTTCCAAGCCAGCATTGCTTATAATAATGACTCTCATTAAGCAATGACGCTGTATGGATTTGTAAGAGATTTAGCCCCATGTTTCTGTATATGTGTACTAGTATATCAAAATTATATGCTTCGGTCGTGGATGGGTTTGCCCTAGATCAGTGCCAGTTGTCAGATGGGTCCCCATATAGCCATAAACTGGGGTATGAGTGCAGTAAAGCTGTTTGATGGGTGGTTGTGTTGATTGGGTGAAAATGTCAGTCTGCTGACAGGATCTGCAGCCTATGGGGCAGAATCACTTACCCCATAAACGGTGGTTAATCTGGAGATGGTGGCTCAGATTGTGGAGGGAGGGGAGGGGCGGACAAAAGGCTACAGTAGCTGCAGCTCCCATGACGCCACCTAACGGGACCTGAACCCGTGCCCTGCTGACACCCGGCTGACCCTGCCCCCCCCCCCCCCCCCCCCCATCACCTTCACATGGCGGCCTGCGGGGATGTACCATACAGCAATATATGACCGGAGATCACCACCAATAGACTCCCTTCATAAAGAAACCACCACCATTCAGGACCACAAACTTGTTTAATTAAGTCACTGATAACGTTGAATTCAATTATGAAAAATAATATCAATCCTGCAGCTAACCCCCTCACCCCCCCCCCCCCCAACCAACCCCATATGTTATCAGTCCATGGATCTTTACCTGTCATGAGCCTCTGCCATGAACCTATACGCACCGACCCTGCAGGTCCTTGGTCTGCATAGCAGCCTGAACAATTACTAGATCGACCAGCTAAAATGTCTAAATTTTGCTGTCGTGTAAATCACAAGAAACAGTTCTTTGACTTACAAGTCACAAATGTAACGGTGCCCCACTCACCCAACCTACCATGTGACACTCTACAGCACCTACCCCTGGGCAGCAGCTCCACCCAGCTCAGCCTCCCCATCCACAGGTAGAGCCGTGTAAGCTGCTGTGTCAACAGGCCGGGTGTACACCGTCATGTACCTGGGGGCTTCACACACCACAGAGAGGCATGCACCCAGGGCTACACGCTACCATGATTGTCGCCCAGGTGTTGACGTGCGACCCTCTATTGTCGCACTAGCCACCAGTTGTGGAGGGCGATATTTGTCTGGGGGCGGGTCCTTGAAGGCTGCCCCACCCCGTCTGACGGTGAGGCACAGGGCCCCGGGCCGCCTACAATAAACCCATTAACTGTGCGGGGAATGATCTACAGTGGCCAACACGTCTCAGGGTGGGATCAGTCCCTGGGAATATTCTTAAATCTTTGCCTCGTCGGAGTCGGTGTCTTCCCATGGATAGTGTGCCATACATTTGACAAATACCCACATCGTAACCTGTACATAAAGCACGCCGTGCAGTAAAAAGCCGAGATCGGGCCTGGTCGTTATCTAAGATTACTCATAGTTAATTTGAGGTGGCTTTTCATCAAATGGACAATGCTTCAGAAATCAAAAAGCCCATCGCCAGTTGTCACTTCGTGATCTTGGACTTGTATCTATCCTTAGACGTATATGTAACAGGGGCGGATCCAGAGGGGGGGGGGAGTCCTGGGGGTCCGGACCCCCCCCCCCCCTTTTGGAAAAGAATTTAGATTTTTTTAATGATAATTTGATCTGCCACAGGGACCAAACTAGTCCGTCTTTGAATTGTTAGCTTATTATGTTAGTCCAGGAAAGTTGCTGTAGGTCTATAGTTATATATTCTTTTAAATATGCATGTTTGATAGAATATGCACAATGTACTGTGCGAGGCTCTGTTGATATGAAGAGTTTGCCAAAGAGGTTGTCTTCATATTGACTTTCATTTCATGGTGGCGAAATGTGACGGAGGTGTTTGGGGGGGGGGGGGCGGAGGTGGTCTGGGAAAAAAACATATCAATGCATATATGACATTCATTGAAAGAGACATCTTGAAGGCATTTGGCCTCCACTCCCCCCCCCCCCCCCCGGGGGGGCACTGAGGTATGTTTTGGATAACCACTGCCGCACCTCTCCCAGGAGCGGTAGCGGTGGGCTGAGAGAGGGGATGAAAAGGGGGGGCGGTCAGCCCCTCTTAAAATGGAAAAGGGGGTTGGTGACCCCCCTCCCATGCTTTCTGGATAAAGGTTTCTTGTGTTTATGCAGCAATATTGCAGCACAAACATGTTCCTGTTTATAAAGTACTAATTGGTAGGTTTGCCATTGTTATGTCTGGCACCTGATGCTCAGATGGGATGAAAGCAGGGGGCTTAGATTTTATTTAGCCTGTTTAGGGGGGCGATCACTCCTACAATTTGCTTTAGTAAGAAAAAGGAGGGGCGGTCAGTGACCCCCTCAGCTCCCCCCAGTAGGAGGATGTGGGGCGGTACCGCGGCAGTTGCCACTGACCCACATATAGTCAGTGCCCCCCCCCCCCGGGCCCCCCCCCCCCTCCCCTTTTTATAAAAGAACTGTTGCTGGCACCCCTGGGTCCCCCTTCCCTGCAGCTATACTGCGTGCTTACTGTGGACGTAGAGCAATGTGTGGTGAGAGGCCATTAGCCACCAACAGTTTCAGTGTCCTCCACTGACCAGAAACCTCCAGGGTCAAGTGGGGAGGGGTGGCATGGAGGGGGGGGGGGGGTGATGAGACTACCTGCGAACCTGCGTGCCACTGTCACCTTCCTCCTCCACACCCTGTAGGAGTCCAGCACAGCACCACAGAGCTTGACATGGCCTCTGCCCCCGCCACAAGAAAAAGATAAAGGTGTGTTTCAGACTACATGGTTCTTAAATTTAAGTTGGTCGTTTCATTGAATACCAGCATAACCACTTGTCTAAGGTATAACATATCTCCGTTGCCTCGGAATTGACTCTTGGATCCCTAGGTCGAATTGTCTATACATTTAGATATGACTGTAAACGTACCGACATTTCCTGTAGACAGTTGTGTCACGTCAGGTAGCCTGCAGCACCCACCTGTAGGTGGCCTTCTCCACCATGGCCGGCCACCACACCAGGCCGACACTCATGAACCCCTAAATGACCATACACATTGTATCATCCCACACAGCGGCCACTGGCCCGTTACCTGGGGCCCTCCCGCCCTTGTGGGTTTGGCATTGTGGTCGGGGGTCAGGCAGGGCACCAATTTGCACTCCGCTAACCTATGCCATCCTTATGAGAGGGGTTAAAAGGTTCAAACCACTGGGGAATGTGCCCCTTCAGCGCCCACCAAGCACTCTCCATGCCCACTTGTCCGATTTGCGCTGAGTCATATGTTAAGCCGATTATGGGTGCATATAACGGGACATGTCGGGCCCATACTGTTACTGTCCCACCCCGTTACACAGCCTGCAGCACCAGCCTGGTCACCGGGCCGGACACTACTACTGCCAGCAGTGCACCGAGACCCTTAGTGACATTAATGATGGGGTAAATGGATGCACATCCCATGGATGGGCATACGTTCTGTATATCCATAAAGTACCTATGTACATATAGTACAGAACCAGTATGTAGCCAGTACATATGCACGCTTGAGCTGTCAGAGTATAAGGTAAATCAATCATCATGCAACAGCACACCATGGTCCCTCCACTCCTACAATGATGAGTTTCTGCAGTGAAAAAAAAAGAGATAAACAGGTGTCTGTTGTCAAGGACTACATGTGTTTCGTATAGGTCACGTGTTATCTACCCTTTACATTATTTATTGTAGCTTAGTACTGTGTGTATATCTGAAGAATTATTTGGTGGAGAACCCAAAGATGTCAACGTGGTCATTGATACACACAGATATGCATCCTGCATGATGGTTGATCCATCTACAATTGTTGTGTTTTTCGCTTGGCCGAATCTCGGCACCCATAGGATGGGTATATACCGTTATAGCACCGGCTGAATGCGTCTGTCTGCATTCTGTGACATCCCCTGTGCCCGGTGTGAAGGAAGAACATGGTTGGGTGGCTGGGAACTGGAGGTGAGGGGTGAGGGGAGGGTCAGGGGGGAGGGTCAGGGGGTGGCACCCCTTGGACAGGTCATGCTGTGAACGCCTGACGGGGACGGGTCAGCACCCCCCCCCCCCCCCCCAGCCCCTGACTGACCATTGCTGACCACCCCACCCCCCTTGTTCCACCCCCTCCCACCCGTCCCAGACAGCTCCATGTCACAGGCTGTCACCCGCCGTATTAGACACGGTAATATGACGGCAGCCCAGGGTACCATAGATGTCTGGACACCCCGGCTGGACACCCACTAGAATTCAATAATCATTATTTTAGAAAACAATAATGAAATATCATAACATAACAAATCAGTATTCAGCAGCCGGGTGCTTACAATAAAAAATAATTATAGTGAGTAGATATGAGTACATGTATATACTTATTAGTGTTTGTCAACAATATCACTGATTGAAAAGAGGTGCATGTTTGCAAATATTTTGTGCACAGATACATTCATGTTTTACTGATAGATGCATGTGGTTTGATCAATACTTTTCATGGTATCACATGTTTGACCCTGTGCAACTAAGGGTCCTCAACTAAATTCCCGCGTACTACCCGCGGGCTGTACGCGAATCAACCTCAGCTTTCATTTGATACCAAACATGCCTATATAGGGTGCGGGTTATACGAGGGTTTTTATTACTATACAACAGTACTAAAATAGACGTTTTCAAATCAGAAACGAGTTATGGGATTCTCCTAAATTGGGGGTGCGGGTTATACGCGAGATGCGGGTTATACGCGGGAATTTACGGTAGTCCCCATTGCAGTTCATGTTGTTTGGCATGTGGTACATGTATTTGTTGTGACGTGTATACCGGTACCTGTATTTAGAACTATATTGAATTTATCAGATACTGGTTGACACTAAACAAGAAAATGTTATTTGTTAAATGTTGGAGCCACTCACTGAAGAAGACATCATGAAAGGCAGACGGCAGAACGATATTGGCACATGTATACACGTATAGATACAGAAGGCTGCCTCGATTCATATACATGTATGAGATAATTAAAACATTTCAAGGAACATCGTGACCTGTACCAAACATGCATGTATCTAGGGGTGGCCAAAGAGACTACTAAGTATATCAATAGACCCCTGTGTATAAAGAACATGTAGTCTACTGTATATAACAAACTAGATATGATGCTAAGTGATAATAACATGTATTAATATATCTTGAGTGCCACGTGAAAATAGGAGGTAAAAATACCAGATAAGTGGTAGGCATATATACTCCAACTTGACCTTCAATATAGACACTGCCCCCAACAGCTTATTTAGAGGCCTATATATATAGAAGTATAAAAAAGGACCTGCAGAGTGAATACAGCGTCCACAGCGCGTCCCTCCCAGAAGGCATTGTGACTGTGGATCCATTGAGAGGCTCTAGTCGCCCCCCGGGGGTCTCCGATTGTCCACCATGGGCACCGAGCCTGCTTTTTCATGTTTTTCTTTGAGTGCTGCATTTTCCTGCGATCCCGTTTTGTGAATGGAGATTTAGGGGAAAACCAATCCCGCGGGTCAGGTTTCAAAGGATCCTGTCCACTCGGTGTTCTTTACTGTCGTGTAGAGGCCAAGCCGGTCCTGGGGCAGGGTCCGCCATTGTAGCCTGCCTCCCAGAGCGCCATACACACACTCACACACACAGCACGCAAATTAAGCTGGCCCCAATACTTGGCAGAATCCTCATTTTCCCACGCGAAACCTGAGAAGTGTTTTTTGTGGCGTCTTGGAGTACTTAATGTATATCTGATACTTCCCACACCATTCTGAGTGAAATATGAAGGTACCTTAATTGATCCGATGCCAAGAGTGGACGACTTCTGCATACATATATATACAGTACAACATATAAACATTATACATGAGCATACACGTCCTATCTTAAACTGAATTGGTCTCTAGACCATTGCTATTCAGCAATTCACTAGTCACATACAACCTGCAATATTACATGCATTTTCAGCTGCCTTGAGTGGCAGATGACCATCGTTTAGCGCAGCTTCCATGGCTAAGGCATGAATTGATTAAGGCAAAAGTCATGTCCCGGCCTCATGTCCATGGTACATAGAGACGAATGCCCCGTGAGCCCCTTGTTGACGGCGTGTGTGATATATGGGTGTGTGGATGTCATGTAGAGGTGAGCTCCCACCACCCATGTACCCCTATACCGCACCCTTTTACCACCTATAGACGTGAGGTGGGGATCTTCACTTTGCACAACCCTGATAATCAGTGAGCAATTTTTATGTTAAGGGTGGGGGGATTTTCCACTATCGTATGTGTTTTTTTCTGGGAGAGGTACTATCGTCCATGCTATGTGAACCTTATGTGTTATTTTGCACCCGACGCCACTGCAGGCTGATTAAAAAATTGATTTCAGAACAACATCAACAGCCGTCTTTAGGAACATAATAACACCAGAAAGAACATCATTCAAAATCAACTGCACTTCCAGACAACTCGTCCACTCCCCAAGTCGCCCACTACCAAGTCGCCCACTAATTCTTCTGGTCAAGTCGCCCACTCTCCAAGTCGCCCACTCCCCAAGTCGCCCACCTCCCAACTCGCCCACCTCCCAACTCGCCCACCTCCCAACTCGCCCACCCCCCAACTCTCCCACTCTCCAACTCGCCCACTCTGGGCCCATGATCCCTATACTGTATAAACATTATATGTGACATGCACTAGGCCCGTTTCACAGATTGTGTCACATATTCAGGTTTCTGCTGCATAATCATTGAATGTCCCTTGATGCATGGTTAGATATATGGATATGGACAGTATCGTTAGGCTTGTTATTTATTGTAGTTATAATGGATCTTGTATGATACAATATTGGTTCTATGTATACAATGAAAATAAATTAGATACAAGGTATATGTATTATTTTTAAAGCATTTCCTCGTTATGGTAGAGTGTTAATTAAAATGTAACTAAGGGAAAGAAAGAAATGTGATATTTTCCTCGTTATCCATTGAAGGTCGTTATTGCCAAGTTTTACTGTAATTCCTTGCCTGATAGAACTATAACGAGGTACATATTAACCCCCCCCCCTTCCACAAGATTATAGAATGGTGGGCGACTTGGTAGGTGGACGACTTGGTAGGTGGGCGACTTGGTAGGTGGGCGACTTGGTAAGTGGGCGACATGGTAAGTGGGCGACTTGGTAAGTGGGCGACATGATAGTGGGTGAGTTGGTAAGTGGGCGACATGGTAGTGGGTGAGTTGGTAAGTGGGCGAGTTGACTGGAATATACTGCATGGCACAAAAACCTACAGACTCGCACACAGAAAAAAAAACACGTCTAGAATTGAAATCCCAACCAGGATCTGTCACTGGTGTTTCTGATCAGACCGGTATAAGTAGCCCGGGTATGATGATTATTAATGGTGGGTGCCGCGCCCACCCTTATCTCTGATACACATACAGGGGTTAATACATGCACACATACAGATAGCCTTATTGATGACCAGGTGGGTTTGACCCCCACCTTGTGGCGTGTATTGAGTGGCTTATTGACGTGACCGAGCTGCGTGAGGACGGGGTATAGAGGCTCCTGTCGGCAGTCCACCTTACCGCCATCTCCCCCCGAGCACCCCCATCTCCACCCTCATCCGTCTTGTGTTGTGTGGCTGCTGTCAGCGTCTTGGGACCAGAACCATAGGGCCCCAGACGGGTAACTTCGACAAGTCCCTGTTTTAGCCCTTATGGATAAGGGACAAGGGAATGCTGGGGGTTGGTGACAAGGGACAAATCAAGCCCTTTAAATCGATAAGGGACAAGACACACTTCTTAGGACTGACAAGGGACATTGGCATTTCTTAGGATCGACAAGTGACACAGCTCCACTCCGTCTAGGGCCCTAACCATGGTGTGGTAAGAGACCCGGGTTGTGCAGGTTCCCACAGACATGCATGAGGGATCAGGCCCTGAGCCCTAATCACAAGTCCAGTTAGTGCAGCCAGACCGTGTACAGGTGGTGGTCCTGCCTCAGGGTTACTTTCTATTGTTTCTTATGGTGATTGATTATCAATCAAATACAACAATGTATCACCATAGACATGGACATGGTGTTGAGGACGTGGGACGGGGACGATAGAGCGCCATGGAGGGCAGGTGATCGTAGTCTTTTAGATCACATAAATAAGTCATTCTACTTACGCGGATAAAAACCAGAATGTTTATATGAACATTTAAATGTAAGTTATATTCATACACTTACATTAAACATGAGGTTAAGTGGTTTGGGCTTATGGACACTGTGGCCAATGCATGGGCAACGTAGATAGTGGACGATTTGACCCAAATTACGAATCATGTGGCCCACTGGACAATGTGGCCAATGTACGATGTAGCAGTCATCTAGCATGTGCGCTGTGTCGATATCCCCCCTAACTGTATTCCCAATGTCACCCTTTACGACGAAAATAGGCGGTGCGTTACTTTTGGTCAAGGTGGCGGGGGGGGGGGGTATAGACTGTACATGTATCTCTATATAAAAGAGTGTCCATGTTAAAGGGTTGTGTGGATTTATAGGTGTAGGTGGGTGAGTTAGTCAGGGCTGACCACCTCACATCAAAGACGTGGTCAGTATGGGACCAGACACCTACAACACACATGGTTTGTGCTGACCACGCACTAATTGATCCCCCCTCCCCCCGGCCCCGCCCCGCCCGGCCCGGATTAATAACCTCCATGTCGGCGCTAATTGAGTGGGACATTGTGGGCCATGATTAATGGGTGGATGAAGGCAGTAAGATGTGCAGATGGCATGATGGTGGGGCAGGGGCATGGCATTAGGTGGGGCATTGTGAGGCTGTGTTTACAAGGGAGGACCATGGTTGACAAGCCCCCCCCCCCTCCGACTATACCACTGAAACTGTTTCCAGCATATACCGTAGATAATAATCGTAGACGGTTAATCCTAGACGGTCTACAACATCAGTAATATTCATTATTCTAGGGACGTATACTATTACTGCTAACACGGGAATAGAGGAAAACTCTTCTGCATCTAGGCTACATACTTCTACGTACACATTATTACTCTACGACATTCCCATGTTCATATTGGCTATATCACAAGATTATCAAAATGCAAAACAGGTGCACACATGCACTTAGAAAACTGTAATTTATTTTCTTGCAAAATAGACATGACACTTTCATCTAAATAATTCCTAGCATATAAGTCTGATACTCTTCAGGGAGTGTGTACTATATGTACTATTCACCATCAGGAGTTTGACTTGAGTGGACTGTGATATATTAGCAGACATTATGGACACACCATTTATGTCAGGATGTTACAGAACGTAACCTGCACCATTCAGATACTCGGTTGTATACGCTGAAATAGGCTCACTGTCAGTTGTTTGATATGCATATAATAAAGATAACAATCCATGTTACAATGCATTGCATAATGGATTAATAGTAGCAGCAAAAAATGTAATGTACATACCTAACTATTTTTAAGATATTATGTTATTGGTTGTCATTGAGACCAAGTATTACATGCACTGTAAAAAAATGTCGTCAAAATGACGTTGAATCACCGGCAACTTTTGGGACATAACTTTCACTGTTTTTTTAACAGTGATGGTCACCGTTAATTTTACGCAGAATCACTGTTCATTTTATACAGAATCACAGTTCATTTTACGTTGAATCACCGTTAATTTTACGTTAAATCAGCATTAATAGATTCACAGTATTCAAATATACAGAGAATATTTGATAAGCCCTACAGGGAGTCTGATTATGGTGACTTTAGTTACTGTAGCATACATCTAAAAACTTACGGATAAGCCATACTTTGACTTTGTCCTTATCCTATACACACCACTGACGATCTGACTTGCATACTAGCCCTGGCCTATACAAGAGGTTTTACTCTATAGGACTGATACAAGGCATAGTTTCCAGAGGTGAGGATATATGCATAGTATATTACCACAAAATAGGTGTATAGATCAAGACAGCTACTTTCTTCTGGATATTATCAAGTGATCATGGTATTTTGTCAAACCTATCACATGATTGAATTGTTAAATTGTCAAACATACAGATTAATTGAAAATTACCATTATTTCAACATGTATACTCCACTTCAAGGGCTCACACTCTCCAGAAAAATCTTCTCACAAACCAGGCCACCTATCTATGGCAAGATCCACTATATGTGGCTCCCTCTGGGATTTGACATAAGAAGATGAATTTACGTTGAATCCTTGTAATCCAAACCAGGTTAGCATTTAACAAGGATCCACTGTGAAATGGCTGATATTTACGGTGCTTCATTGTATTCCAAATAACGGTGAATCAGCGTTAAATTTTACAGAGTGAATCTGTAAAAAGTACATCTGTTTTTTACAGTGTGTATCAGACAGAAAACGTAAGTGACCTCGGTTATTTATCTATAAGACCAAGTATTGCCTGGCTTCTGTGTACAAGGTCTGGATCAAGGTCCAAGGAAATAACTTGATAATCATAAATTGATGTTAATTTAACTATCATAAACTGATGTTGCTACAAAGTATCGAGATCAATGTATCATAATGACGAGGTAAGTACAACATTCTAATCCTGAAGTGCATATTTTGCTGATCCAGTACCTTTGGTGGATACGTGCAATCAGCTAAATGTACACGGGCAATAAACACAGCTGAGTATGTTACAACCTGCCCATTGTCTTCAAGTAGGAGACAGTTCCGGCAGACGTCACCCCCCTGTGACCCTGGAGACATGAGCATGACCTAGCTGGACCTCAGCCAGACCAGGTAACTGTTAACCCTTCACCACCTCCTGCAGCCAGCCTCGCCTCCTGCCTGTCTCACAGGCACAAAGAATAAACCAATTTCACAAAACATTCATAGGGTCATTGCTAGTCCAGGTGCCATTATGCGGGGCTGCTCTGAATGTGCATTATGTATGCGGCTATTTGGTGTGTAATAAAACAGAATACTTGATGTGGGTGTGGGTGGTGGGAGCCCAGTCCAACCCACCTATACCCTATGGTGCCGAGTGTGTCTAGTTGACACTGGGCGTTCAGGGTGGGCAGGTCAGAGCCTTGTATCGTCATGGGAACGGCCAGTTAACAGGCATGTGACCCCCCCCCCCCCCCCCCCCCAGAACACATACTGCCAAGGTGCCCCCTCCCCCACCATTTATCTCGTGGCAATAAGCTGGGACTGCGTATAGCTATAGAAGGCAACTGGAAATATGTTTCTAACAGTAACACCATAAATGGATGGCTCCATAATCTACTAACTAAAAACTTTTGAAATAATTCATCCATTGGCCATATCAACCATTAGCCGCATCGTCGATGACTGTTACACACTGAAAACCTCAGGGTCGTCATTCTGACAATGCCAAAACTGACAACTTTGGGTAGTCAAAGTGACCACCTTAGGTCGTCATTGTGACTACCCATCTGAGCCATTCAGACCAAAGTTGTCATAATGACGACCTTAGGTAGTCACAATAATTAGGTAGTCAGAATGACTACCTTAAGGTTGTTAATTTAGGTATTGTCCATTTGAAGACCTAAAGTCATCAGTATTGACAACTTTCAAGTCCTAGGTTGTCCCAATGACTACCCTATGGTACATAATTCTATTCCTCACTTGCTACTTATGGCACACTACTGCCACCTGGTTTTAATATTTGCATTTACTATATCTGTCATGATATATACACTGGTGACATGGAGCAGAGTGGTCTCTATACCGTTGGGGCCATCATTCTCACCCATTGGCAACTTATTTATAACAAGTAATGCTACTTAGTTCAATCAAGACTACACCAAATATGTGAAAAGGATGTCTGTCATTAAGAAGTGAACTAATTAGAGACTATATTCACACACCATTCTCCACTCCATCTGCCATTATTCATTTTGACTACCTAGGTCGTGATAATGACTAGGCTCCTTCCTCTGGGTTTTCAGTGCAGAGGGCATTGGCCACATCGTCCATTTGCCCACACTGTTCATACTTTTTGCCACATCGTCCATGTTTTGGCCACACTGACCATTGTCATTGGCCATATCGTCCACAAGGCGTTCCCAATAACATGACCGTACAGTGTTGTTTGGATAGAACTGTATCGAGAGTGTTTGGTTTTGAGAATACATTCTTCTGACCCCACTGACTTTCACTTTAATTGTATGTCATTTTTCTATTGGAATTATTTCAATAAATTCTTGGCGAATGATCAGAAACAAACGTCATGTGTTGTGTATGTGTGCGGTGGGGTGGGGTGGGGCTGTTTAAGGTTAATAATTATTCTTGAGAACCATTGTCTGGGCCCACGTACTTCTCAATTTCCAATGAGATAGACGCCAAGAAAACCTCCCACCCCCCCCCCCCCCTCCTCCTCCTCTCAAGCAGTGTCAAATAAACACCTACATTCATAGGATGTGGTCCGTGAGAACCAACGTTATAGGTGGCCTGCCATATGCCAGGAAATGTAATTGGTAAAAATAAATGCATGGTGCAATTGATATACTACATGACTGATGGGCCAATGGGTAAAGGTTGTGTAACAAACGAGTACAAACCAGTATACACACTGCAACAAGCTGCAGGGGGTATGGCAGGGGCACAGGGTAATAGCAGATGATACCAGGGGTCAATCCATAAACATCAGCCTAAGATAAATACAGTTGTACACTGAAAAAGTAAACTCGTCTCCAGACTCGTCGAAGTGACTGTCATAAAATAAACGAGTCAAAAGTTGTCTAATGTATCAGGTTACCATCCCACAAATAGAATCTGGAGCTGGCAAATGTCGGGTTTTGGGCTGGCATATACCAAGTGGGTCTTCTATCTCCAGCTAGAAGACCCGCTTCCTTGTCACTTAGACAAGTTTTTGACTCGTTTATTTTATGACCGTCACTTTGAACAGTCTGGAGACAAGTTTATTTTTTGAGTGTAGGCAGCTTGTATGTCAGTCTAAAAACGTACGAGAATGAACAAAACTGTGCAAAACAGGCATTTTGTAACGTGTCAGCTTTTGTTTACATTTTCCCATATTTATTGTGATGAATCGGGAAATGTTTTGTTTTTTTCCTCCGTGATCTCATTTTCGTGTGAACGTGTTAAATTTCTCAGGTGTTGGGGGTGTTGGGATAGTTCATGACAGAGTCAAAGACGGAGTCAAACCAGGGCTTTGCGGTCAACCATAAAAAGGTAGGCCGTGAACGCCCCTCACTCAGCCGCCGTGCACCTTTTGTGTACAAATACACGGCCAGGGCTCCCTGAGATCCCCACAACCCACGTGCTTATTTACCTCCCCTACAAGTATGCCTTATTAACTTCAATACAATATGTGACTCCAATAACTCTTTGTGTCTTGGACAAACATCAGTTGACAGTTCACTGCACTGTACTTAAATCTATACACAGTATATACAAAGAGAGGTATATACAATGTGTTGTATGTAATAAATAACCGTGGTAGAATATTCCCACTAATGCAGAGCTACAAAAAGGTCAAGATGTGATCTATACATCATGGTGTATGCGTGCATTCAGACCTGAATACACGTCAATGAGCATTATAATCTCAGCTCCCCCAGGAACTGAAGCCAGGGGAGGCTTCCCTCCTTGTATACATGTCCCACTCTGACACCACAAAGGGGGAAAGGTCCAGTAAGTACCCGCCTCAGCCGAGTGGTGCTGATGGGGTTGTAGTTTGTATATAGGTAAGGAGACCGCTCATTTCTATACTGGGACTTTTACCCCCACATTCAATATAATTATTACACCACAAAAAAAGTTTAAAAGATGAATTTGAAAGAAAACATGTAGCAAAAATGCCTTACGACCTATGTGGACACTCAGTGTCATTTACCTTACATGTTATTGCATTATCAGTTTTTCTGCATTGTTTTATCCATTCCTTTTATTGTGCTTTCCCTCCCTTTCTTCTTTGTGTAATTGCCTTCATGTGTTCACCTGGGTTGTCCCTCATCTCATCTAGGCTTATAAGTTTTGATATGATGTACATATATGTCTAAGGATTCAGAAAAACCATGGTACGAAACTATTGCAATTTGTTTTGGGTTTACCCCCATATGGCAGTTATTTGACTGGACTAATTACCCATGGACCCTGTTGTCCCAGGTTCGGTCCGTAGGCCCTGTGGGCCTGTTACCTGCAGTCCCCGGCTGCATGGGTTGGTTTTAAAACGATATCATCATCATCTTGAGAATATATTGATTTCAGAAAGATAACCCATCATAACAGAACGACTTTTGATTTAAACTTGGATTTAAACTTGGATTGCAGGATTTTACAGCATCATTGTGGGGCAGACAGAGGAAAATAAAGGGGACCCCCCACCCCCCCCCCCCAAAAAAAAAGAAAAAAAGAAAAAAAGAGAACATAACAGAAGAAACCTCAGCGTTTGATATCAGAATAAAACGGCCTCATGGGGAATCTCCCATAAAATGGCGCCTGTATGATGCAGTCCCTTACACAGTAGTAGAGCCGCCTGATGTGCATGCCCCTCCCTGCGGGCCGGTGTTGGCAGGGAGGAGGGGTGGGAGGCGGGGGTGAGGGGGTTACCGGAGGTTATGGCGTCTTGGGGAAGTGACTACCGTTATCCTGACAATCACAGAGCGCGGCTTACCTGTCGGACCGTGAGAACGTCAACACACCTGTACGACGCACCTGTATGGTCTAGTACAGTCTGGGACGCTACCCCCGGGCACCGCCCACACTCTGCCAGACCCCCGGGGGGGCCACTCCCTATACCATCTATAGTAACTATGTGCGTACACAAAATCCCGGGAAAGGGGTCCTTTTTGGGTCCCACTGGCGGGTCCGGCCGGACCCGCCATTAGGGGCCCTTTTTGGGCCATTTTGGGGCAAAAGGGGTATGTTTTTGGGCCCAAAATATCCAAGCAATATGTCCAAAAGTTCCTGTAAAAAGGGGTATATTTTGAAGGAATTTTGCCCATATTTAGGGTGGTATCCCGCTAAAAAGGGGTCCAGTTTTGGCCAATTTAGGGGGATATCTCTCTTTAGGGTGGTGTCCGACTAAAAGGGGTATGTTTTTTTCCCATTTTATGGGGCAATCCCGCCAATAGGGGGGTGTTTTGGTGGAATTTTCCCCCGCCATAAGGGGGTCAAATTTAGACTGATGTACGCACATGGTATCCATAATTTAGAGAGTGGCCCCCCCGGGGCCAGACCGCAAGCCTAGGTGGTGTGTGTGTATGAGGGGGGGGGGGATACAAAATATACTTCAAATCAGAAGTGATGAAACACACTACAACCATTCCCAGGGTCAGTGATTTTTCAGCGTCAGGTGACATAAGGAATTAGCTCCATGTAGAAACTACCTGGGAGTGGGGGACTCTCAATCAAAAAGCAATCCTTCCCAGACGGGGAATCGAACCCCGGCCGCGGCGGTGAGAGCGCCGAATCCTAACCACTAGACCACCTGGGAGAGCTGGGAAAAGAAATATATCTATTGCAAAGATTCAGATTAAATCAATTTATGTACATTCAGAAAAACTATTTTAAATCGATGAATTATGTACCGTAAATGTACAGCATATTGTGCTGTTTAGATACAGTATATTTTTGCACTGTATAACCGTATAACCAGTTTATTATTCATGGACAATCAGAATGATGCTACTTTGAGAACACCTAGCTTTATTAGGTAATTTATTCAATAAATTATTGTGAGATGTTCCCCTATACCTATAACCCATATCTTTAATATGCCCCAAAAAAAGGTTTGCTTCAGGTAACATGGGAGGAAACTGAAGGGTCGGTAGGTCGTTTTTTTTTCTTAATATTTTTTTAACATGAATGTACTGGTCAGCCTCTCTGCATAGGCTACCTTAAAATTGACCAAAAAAGGGTAAAACTACAAACTCACAAGTAAGTGGGGCTGCACAATGAATTATGCAGAACATTTTCAGTATAAATGGACGTGTTTTCGGTGTCAAAACCAAAAATATGTCCCTATAAATCACTGTGCAGCTACTGTAAATAGGCATTTGGAAATAAAAACATAAAACTATGAAACCACATGTATTTACAAATATGTCATGTTGATTTTTTCTAGCAGTCTGGAATCATTGGTATATAGATATTATCCCCATGATATTTATCTGTGTGAATATATATACCTGTGGTGTAAGTAGGGACACAAGCAGACACCAGGCACACAGAGGCCCCCTGCATGGTTCACATGGTTATAAATCTCAGCCGCACACCACTACAGTAATGGTCTCATTAGGACATGTGGTAGGGTGTCCAAGAGGCTGGTGTTAAACACAGGTTACACGGCTGGTCATCTCACACCCCGCCCATTGTCTGCAGCCCTGGTACACTCAGCACATCAAAGGTGCAGGAGGCTGCCGGCCAGGTAGGGCTCAGGGCCCCCCGCCAGGTGGGGTACAGGAGGCCGCCACTCACCCCCTAATTACACACCTGTACACTACCTGTGCCGCACCCAGCCTCATCACATCTCTGCGGGAAGCACCATGATTACACATAGCTTTAATACGTGAATAAAATCTATCAGATTTATGATTATGGTAGGCATTACAAAATTATACCCTCAACAGGTCAGGCAAGAGCCTGGGGCAACATCTAGCGAACATGAAGCTTATACACTATTGTACACTCTTTATTGTCTCAAATAATCAGTGAACTATCTCTCCCACTTAAGTAATTCACTGAAATGAAACGTAACCAATATAAGTGGGTGAGAAATGAGGCATAATATGTATTTAATGGAAGGGCGCGCGCCTCTCTCAAGTGTTTGAGTTAGTTTTAGTAATAGGAGCATTAAGCGGGATTTACCACCATTTGGTGCAGTCTGTGTGTGTGAGGCTCATGTAAAGCCCCTGCACTCAGGCCTACAGACGGCTAATTGGTGACTATATCCTTCCTTTCTGCGTCCTGTGAAACAGATTACAGGACAGAACACCCCTATACAACCTCAGACGGCTGCCTCTGCCGGAGGAGGTTTAGTGGTCTCACAGAATGTGGCGCACATAATCCGCAACGCAACGGGATAAAGTTGCTGCAGATCTATTGTCAGCACTTCAGAATGTACTGAGAAAGGGGTTGAGTGTAACTAAGGCATTATTATGGAGATCTTGGGAACCCCCTCTCCCACCCAAACACACACAAACGATCTAAGAGAGTATGACTGTTAACTTTTTGGGTAAATCAGTTTAAACCTCAGATTCAATGTGGGGTTTTTATATGTTTTGTCACCAATGGACTTCATCCTAAGGCTGTGTCTCACGACCTTGGGCCAATGTTTTTGTCTCTGACTGGGTGCCAGCTCTGACCGGGTGCCAGCTCTGACCGGGTGCCAGCTCTGACCGGCCTGAATAAAAACGGGTTATTTAGGTCAGATGATGATAAAAATGGACAACTAATGACTAGTTTAGAGCGTTATGACATCCATCAACCTTTTCAGACAAATTCTATCTACATCTGCCCTAAATGACCCAATTTTATTCAGGCCGGTCAGAGCTGGCACCCGGTCAGAGCTGGCACCCGGTCAGAGCTGGCACCCGGTCAGAGACAAAAACATTGGCCCAAGGTCGTGAGACACAGCCCTAAGTGTGTGGCGATAAAGTAAAGTTCTCAGGAAGCTTCCTATACTTGACATGTATTTTATCTTTCTTGCGACGTTATTCATCCTTTCTTCCAATATGATGCCACCAATTCTTTGATTAAAAGTCAATGATTATCCAAATGCATTGCCACATCAAGGAAGCGAATCATTAACATGGCGTGGGATGGGGAGGGGGTATTTACACATGTAATAATGTGTGATTAAAGTGTCAATAAGAATAACATGAAAGGTCAGAGACGCAGTCAACCTGATCCTGTAAATTTAGTGCCAAGTGTTTGATAGATGCCCAGCTCGTATAGTATAATCATAAATCATAATCGCCCCCCCCCCCCTCCCCCACCCCTGCTGCATACTGGAATAGGTCGGGCCTGCAGCCATAAACGTGGGAACGTAACCGTCGTGTTCCTTCTGTTGAATTCAAACAGAATCACAAGAAGCCATGTGAATGTATTACCCCAAAGACACGTGCCCCAATATTTACAATAACTGATTACTTCTTGGGTTTGAAGTATAGATTATCTAACGGTCAGTCCTGTCTAATCCAACACCAGTAACAACAACTGGTAACATTCTCACCTGCCCCGTTGAACACAGACAATGAGTATATTTTCCACACCGTTGAATGCAGAAACAACTTAACCACATTTATATTTATAACCTCATTCAGAAGCTGACTGGATATGGGCACAGCTACCAACTGCCAACCGTCCATATAGTACTTATACCTGCCTCTTATCCCGTTTTATACAATAGGTGCTAGTCCCACAAATTGCAACCATACCATATATACATGGTCAAACATAGCTCCTGAAACAGGGGTTGTATGAGGTGTTGAACCACTTGAAGGGTGGCTTAACCTGGTCTCCATGGTGACCGGGTGCAGGTGAGGTGTGAAGGAGGGCGTCCCCCGCAGCACGTGGTCATTGTTTCCCACGCCCCCCCCCCCCCCCCTCTGTAAGGGCTGCTTGTCACGGCCCTATCTTACAGGTAAGTAGCTGCGGCCACAAGAACAGGTTAATTGGCAGGTGCCAATCAGAGCTGTACAGGAGAGTAGTGTAAATACAGCCAGCCCTCAGCCTCCAGTGTCCACCCCTGGAGCCCTTAAGTCAAACAAGATGACAACAAAGGGCATTGTTTTACTCTGCTGTGAAAGGCACTCATTCTACTGTACTCTACTGCCATCACTTGCTGTATACACCCTACAACGGCTGTCAATGTCAGCTCTGTCGTGGGAACATCACATCCCAGGTTTTATTTGATTTATAACAGTAACACATAGAATCATACGCATTGATATCACCATGGAGGTGGATTCAGGGGAGGGGAACAGAAAAGTAGTGTATTATTACGTCTTTATTGGACCTATACATAACAATGCGTCAGTGGTGGTTTCTTTTGTGGGTAAAATACAATGTATTTTATGTTTTAATGTTTTTATTGCCAAGAAACAACATACACAGTAGGAGTTTGACAATTGTGGTCCTTAAGGTTCCTTGATTTCCATGGTTTGATGAGATAAAAATGGATATGTGCAATGAGATAAAGATGGATATACACGGAATATTTACATGCAAAATTTAAAAAATTCGAGTATACGATATACTGTAGATGGACAGTATATACTACGGTAATTGTGGTCATGGGCTAGGTAGAATATACAGTTAGATTACAGTATAAAATGACGTATTTTTGGTTTCACTATTTACAGTGTGTTATCAGGCGTTCTCCCATATATGCATCATAGTGCGTGTGTGAGTGTGGCAGGGGATCGAAACCATGACGCCTTCTGACACCTGAGACTTATATCACCATAGCTCCCTCCTACAGCTGATGACTTATGACAACGTCTTGCCAATCTCCTGTCAGCACCCAGCACCCTCAACATGTGCGTCCACTTTGCCCCAAACCCACAAGCCGACACCTGTCATGTAAGACGAACCCCACAGAACCCTCATGATTTACTGATAATCCTTCTCCCGTCAGCCAGCCTCACATCTACAGGAAACCAATATAAAAACAAACCATAAAAAGCCCAGTTTCCTCTCAAGCCTACAGAGAAGTCACACTTCAATGGTCTGCCCGCAGTCCACACCAAGCCAAGTCAAACCCAACTTGTATTGTCTCCTCTCCCCTCCAAGCTCCCGTCCTGACGTGCAGCCCTGGTGATGCCAAGCCCCGGGGGGTAGGGGTGTTAATGACAAAGGGGCTGACTGTGATCCCGGCCTGCACGCCGAGTCATCAGGTAGTCAGGGTGCACGGTGTGTTCATGTGGCCCCGGGACAAAGGGTGCGGCACCACACCCCTACAGCACATAGGGGTATGAGGCACTGGTTGCACGCAGCCTGTTTACATATACTACTCACACCGCACACTCTGTCAACCTGCTGACCAGCCGATCTATCTACTACAGTCAACTCCCTCTTAGCGGCCACCCCTCCAGTGCAGCCAACCCCTCTAATGCAGACACTTTGCATAGTCCCAGACATACTACAATGTACAGAAAATGACCCCCCCTAATGCAGCCACCCCACCAAAGCGGCCACTTTTTCATAGTCCCAAGGGTGGCCACATTAGAGGGAGTTGACTGTAGTATCTATCTATCTATCTATCTATCTATCTATCTATCTATCTATCTATCTATCAATTTGCAGGGACGTGGGCCGCATGCCCCCCCCCCCCCACTTTTGACCAAACCCCAAAAAGGTCAAACCAAAAAGGTCACTTAAAAAGGGGTCAAACAGGGTCGAAATGCCCCTCAGTCCCCCCTACTTTGAAACTGCTTGCAACGCCCCTGGACTATCTATCTACACACAGAAAAGAAGCAGAATCACTGTGACTCCCGACTTGATCACTGAGGTAACTCTCCCCAGGACTCTAACGTGACTCCTAAACATTAGCAGGACTCTAAAATAACTCTATTATGACTCTATAATGACTCTGTTCTAAGACTCCCTAATGATTGGGAGTCACTCTAGAGTTGTGGGGAGAGTTACCTCAGTGATCGGGGCTGGACTCCCATTTGAGAGTTACAGTGATCCTACTTCTTCTCTCTGTGTATCTACATCTTGTATCTTCACTCGTTGTGCGTCCTTCCGTCTCCATGGTATAAGAGAATGCACCAATATCATGGATAGTCATAAGTGCAATCAACGACTAAATTTTTTTTTGTAGAAGTCTCTGGTGCAATCTTGATTGCAGCAAGTAAATCTATATTAAGGTACATGGATCATAGATGTCCTTATTTAGGTTATACTACCTTCTGGTTCTGTCATTCTCTAATAGTAATAGAAATCACTTTGGGCGGTGATCTGGGGATCTGGGTAAAGTGGGTGCTTTATCCTTTCCCTACACATTACCATGTAATTCAAATCAATATCATACATACCGGTACATGTACTATTAAACGGTAATAAAGACGCCATTTGTTTCATTTCCCACACGGATTCCTTACCCAGGGTCGCACGAGGACAACCCCGGGACAAGCTTTTTCTCAAAGGGAAACATATGGACTAATTCCTCATAAAAACTAAAAAGAGCTAACCCTAAATTGTGAATTGACATATGAAGTTCTTAAGTGAGAAAAAATACTTCAAACCCATACTTGTAAAGCTGTTGGAGATGGTAGCTGACAGACTTAAGGTAAAAAACTGAAAAAGGCAGGCACTTCAAACCCTTAGCTGTCACTGTAGGTTCCCCCAGGGTGGTGTGGTCCGGGGACACAATAACGGGAATGTGCACTTTGGTTGTTTCCTGTATACATGAAGCACTTTGAAGTAGGGTGCATTGTGGGGGGAGACAGAGGCCCGCAGCCCGTGATGTGGTGTGTAAAAAACACACCACAATACACGGGCATCAGGCGGGGTGCAGGCGTTACAACCCTAAACACACAATAGCCGCCATATGTGGGAGCTGGGCCCTGCGTCCTACCGTCATGTTACATGCAGTTAATGAGCTATATCACGTATTTAGGTACATGCATGCATGGACACATGTGTAGTTTGAGGTTCTAACATTTTTACAAACTATTATTTGAAATATTAATTTGAATATATACTTTAATAGAAAGCAATTTCCTGGTAGTTTACACGACCATGTAAATGCATAATTTCATTATTCTTCTAACATTATATTTGTTTATTTATTCTCTATTCTGTTCTTTACTTTTTGAAACAATAATGCAGTAAGTGTTCTGAACAGAAGGGTATTACAATGTACATGTATATATTACTCTGTCCATATGTAAATGGCAGGTCTACCGCAATACTGATGGTCCCCTTCCTTCTTTATTCACCCCATTGTATAACCTCTCTATATGACACGGGATATGATGTTAATATGTACATCATCATATGATTTCATTCTGATAAACTTACATCTATAATGGCAGAATATATCCCATAATATCGTCTTGCATTTTGAAATTGTCTGTATAGGGCATACTTATATCGAACCATTATATCCATGTGTTGTCGAACCCATTGTCACGCATATCAAAAACTATACCCTGTATCCTCAGCTCATATGAAAATAGATTCCACTACATTTGTAGCCCATGTTCCTGGGGGTTGTAGCTATATAGAGCTTGTGGACAGCGAACAGTACACAGAGAGAAGAAACCTAGTCAAAAGGGAGTCCAGGCTTGCCTCCAGAATGACTCCCTTTTCTGACTCTCTTTCTGACTCTCTTGATGAATCTGACTCCCTTAAAAGGGAGTTATGTGACTCCCTTAAGAGAGCCCAGGTTTTGCCTCCAAAATGACTCCCTTTTATGACTCCCTGCTACAGACAGAGTCCAGGTATATGCTGCAACTCCCTTTAGAAAGGGAGTCTAGGCACAGGATGGCTCCTTTGGAATAGAGAGTCATAATTTATAGGTAATTCCTACCCCCTAACCCTCTATATAACCATTTCAATAGCTGTCTCCCTAGCTGATGTTTCTACATTATGTTGGTGCAATGCCTCACAAGGAGGAGGGATCTCAGAAAGGTCCCTCACAGCACATTAGTTAATATACAAAGGAAAATATGAGCTTTTGGGATTTAACTTTCTCATGTTGCTACAAATTGGGTGTCTATACCTTATACATCATGCTTATGCTACAGTTTTAAATTAACTGTAATTATTTCATAAAATGTAATTCTGACATTACATGTTGATGCTACAATGATATACACGTATCAGCATAATTATCAATGTCACAAATAACATGGATCTAGAGATCTGAGCATGCAGAATATTACCATTTTAGGTATAGTGCTACCACCTAGCAGGCTTAACTGTAACCAATTGTTTGACTCCCTTGGGGGGAAAGGGAGTAGGGACCCTTGACTCTGATTAGAAACAGAGTCAGATGGCTTCTTAACATATATGCTAGATGACATTACAATTGTTGTACAGTAGTGTCACCTAGTGGGTTTCCTATTTCCGTTTTGTATGCTCACCTCTGTGACTCCCTTAGGGAGTCCAGGTAGCCATTGACTCACCTCAGCTGACATGGACTCTGTTTGATCTAATTGAAAAGGAGTCAAGGCTGTTACAAGGGGGAGTCAGACAGTGTGAAAAGTGAGCCAAAGGGACCCTGGCTCTCTTTTTATAGCCTGGACTCCCCTTGTGACTCGGTTTCTTCTGTCTGTGTACATGATATATGATATGTCTGCCTGTGCAGACCTGGGCATGTCATCTTATCACACAAAGAACAAAGACTCTACACACCAGTCACACGCACACAACTACAAATCAAATAAATAGTTCACAATCAGATGTCGCAGTGACAACCAGCAATCGGCATTATGCATGTGGCCACCCGTCCCGTGCCATCCGTCACCGAGCGTCAACAGGGCGTCACTCTACGTCACGGGGGAGCCAGGTGCCAGGGTAACGGTCAACGCGACACCCAATGCCCCACGATTTGGCGGCACCCTTGCTGGGAGGTACAGTAAAATGATTACTAGTATTCTAATCTTATGTCACAGTTCTGAAAAACCCGTTAAGTGGTATTTTTACCACTCAATAGCTACAATGAGTCGCTTAAGTCAGAGTGTCCACCCGTTATGCACATACATATAGGTACATATATATATAGGGGTGTCCTTATCTAACCTATCTACTACAACCATTAGAGTGATCAATAAAGTGGTATATAACTGTGTCCATTCTGCTTATCAGCATGGCTTCTTTAATTTCTCATGCTTTTTATAGATGGTTTAGATGAATGAGTAGACCTAGATTTGACTGTAGTCACTGTCCCCGTTTACCACTAGATGAGCGACAAATGCAGCTTCCGCTGATATTAGAGCATGGACACGGCACCCTGTCGTGGTGACGTGGTGCGCATGCGTCAACACAGACGTCACGTCACGAACCGAGACGTCATGATTTCTATAGGCCCCAGTTGCACGGTCCGGATGACACTCGGCTACAGTTACATAGAGGTACCCTGACACCCGATATGACAAATGGAAATCACGCTAAAAGTTACTGTTCACACAATGAGTGTAGGCTGTAGGTGGGGTCTGATTATGGAGGGACTGCGGGGTGGTTTAGATGTAGATAGGCAGATGTAAGCCACTAAATGCGCTTAACGTATAATTACGACTAACTCATGGCTGACGTGCTCGTGTGCTGCAGTCCACCACCTATGTCATTTATGTACACGTATATGACGTATACATGTTGATTACACGTAAACGCCGTTTATGCGTAGACCCTGGGCTCACTCAAAAAGTAAAAAGTCTCCAGACTCTTCCAAGTGACGATCATAAAATAAACGATCAAAAAATCGTCTAAGTGACAAGTAAGCGGGTCTTCTAGCTGGAAAGAGAAGACCCACTTGGCATGTGCCAGCCCAAAACCCGACATTTGCCAGCTCCAGATTATATTTGTGGGATGGTAACCTGATAGGTTAGGGAGTGGTCATTTTTTAACAACAGGGGGGGGGGGGGGGGTCGGTGGATTTTCGCGCGAGCGGGTCGAAATTTTTTTGGTCCCCCCTGCGGAAGGGGTCACAAATTTTTCGGTCCCCCCCCCCCATGGCAGGTTGAAAATGAGCGCGGCCGACCCCTTTTAGCTATAGTAACGCGCGGGCTTTTTCGCTAAAAAGGGGTGTAATTTTTTTGGTCCCCCCCTCAAGAGGGGTCCAAATTTGTTTGGTCCCCCCCTTCAAGGGGTCCAAATTTTTTTGGCCCCCCCCCCCCCAAATCCACCAAGCCCCCCCTGTTGTTAAAAAATGACCACTCCCTTAGACAACTTTTGACTTGTTTATTTTATGATAGTCACTTCGACGAGTCTGGAGACAAGTTTAGCTTTTCAGCGCTATACCTTCAATACGTTTTAAAGCTACTACATTAGTACATTTACTATGGGTCTTTGAGGTCTTGATAAATCTAAACCCTCCTCTATGTCATCCAATCATACACTTATAAAGTCTGCAGGTTGATATGTGTTATGTTAACGACCCATTCACGGCTCCTCAACCCAATAATTACCTATCAAATAGTTGACCTGGATAAAGCAGTCAGTCATTGAGCATAAACGTTTGGTCAGATGATCAAAGGTTGTGACTGAGAGAGCTGCATTCTGCGTGCTGTATGGGGTGGGGCTCAATGGGGGTGTGCTGGGTGTGTGTGTGTGGGGGGGGGGGGGGGTTATACATCAATATAAGGCACAGGGCAGGTTAAACGGTCCCCAGTGGAGGCGGTGCCGTGTGAAGGCGGTCTGTGACTAGGGACCTTTGGATCTCTGTGACTTGGAGTGTATTGACTGGGATCAGGGCCGGCCACCTTCCCACCCCCTGTGTGTGGTGTGTCCACCTTTATTATACCCCACCTCACGGTGCAGCCCGTCTGGGGCACATCAAAGCCGGATCCAGCACAATACATGCACCAGTTCTGTACGGGGAGGGGGGGGGGGGCTCAGGGGGTTAAGTATTACCGACTTTGTAAATGGCACAAGAAAGCCCGGGCTGGGACCAAACAGGGCTTAGCGGTTCTCACAGAGAATCTATAGCCCTGCCTTGACCCTCCCCTGTTCTGCCTGGTCCTGTTTTAATTTGAACCTTCTGTACAGCCCCTGGGATGAGGAGGGTGCATGTGTGTATGGGTGGAGGTGGGGGACGGTGGGAACACTGCTAAAGGAGATGAGGTGGGTGGGTGGGAGATCTTTTTGAATGACCACGTCCCAAAAAAGAAGCTTGGCGAGCCTTTCTTATCCTGGCAGGACAGTGAAAAGGAATTTGGCTGTGGACTGGGGATTGGTGATGAAAGGGGGAGGTACCTGGACAACTGCCCCCCGCCTCACCATATCCCTCCTTGTGCCAGCTAAGCCCCAGCTTCTTTAGATTGGCTTAAGTTTTTTAACCGAGCCACAGGGGTCAGGGGGTGAAAGCACTAGAGGGCACGCGGCCTCCCCCCCCCCCCCCACCCTGGTCCCGTACCGTCCAGCAGCCGCCAACTCTGGCAGCAGACGCCCGCCATACAGATGCTGAAGGTCAACCAGCCAGCGACCTCTACCCAGCCCGGCTCATCCCTACCGATTAACTAAAATATATTATAAAATGTTTAGTCAGACTGTAGCAATAGAATTCCACTTGTGCATCACGCTCCATATTTAGCCCCAACTCACAATTATATAGAAGGAAGTGGAGATATACATGTACGTAAATAGCATATTCTATAATGCTATTTAAGGATCAAGTTAATTACATGTATATATATGCATCTGATCAATTCAAGTGGACGTTTGGAGAACACGACAGCAATATAGGTTTCTTTTAAATCACATTTCCATATTTGTAGACATATATACTTATATCAATATTGCATGGAGTTAATGCACTGTAACATCGACAGATATCCATATATATCTATACATATGCCTGTGCTAGATTACCCAGAAACACATGAATATACATGTAATACATGCATCTCCGTTCATCTAAGTGGCGATTCAGAATACTGAGCATATTTTCCATGCAGTGTCTACCTTATACATGATAATAAAGAGACACGAGTTGCTTTGAAGAATTAAAGTTACTTTCTATGTCATTTGTACACGGTTCTATATCGACCTACATACATAGGCGGATGTATACATGCATTGCCATAGACTTATACTATATAGACTGGTTTTTGGTTTGAAAACGGGTTAGCATGAATGGCTATTTGTGGAATTAAACAATATAGGCTGTCTAAAAAGATACGTTCTCTTTTTTGAAAGTTATCCTGACCTGTGGCCACTAAAGGCAAGGCATGATCGTTGTGACCCTTAACCCCCTCCCACCCTGTACAATGAAGACCCCCTCCCCCCTCCCCCCCACCCTGCACCTCCACAAGTCGGACAACGCGTCCTTCCCGATTCCAACCCATATCTCACCATCGGACAGTCACCGCCACAAATACACAGAAATGGACGACAGAAGTGGGCGGATCTATCAGTTTGTAGTCTCATAGGCGGCTCCCACTCCCTATCCACATGGCTCTCACCAAATGTGTATGCCGAATAAACAATAAACCTTTGGTCAATCCCCTTCCCAGTCACAGTTTGCAGGATTCTTTCATTTCTCAAAGAATGATCCTACCATTTATAATTCACCCTCCCACCCAATACTCCCTCCCCGCCTCCCTCCCATCCCCCTATTCATATAATACAGCTCCCCCACCCCACCCCCTTCTCCAGCCCCCCCCCCCCCACCCCATGCGAAGTCTCTCCGGCTGCCACAGACAAGTGGCCACAAATATAGGTTCACATATAATAGCCGTGACATGGGTCAACCGTGGGATCAGCATAAAAGCCGTCTATTTCCGACTCACAGGTGATGGTCAGGGTATGGGGCATTTCTATAGCAGCTGAATTTACATGATAATACATCGCAGCGTTTTTTTTTTAGTTGTGAAGAAAATTTATGATCCCCTCGAGATCTCAACGTTGTATTCCCATGGCAGGAAATAGAGTAGACTTTGAGATATGTCAACCTTTTGTTATAACATTTTATGCTGTATACATCGATTCAATGTCTTTACTTGGTGGTCCCTATAGCGATACCCCTTATTTTCCCACCAACCAGAAATAAACTACATTGTATGATGCTACGTAAAACACTTTGTGTATGGGTTATATGTTATTGGAAATGTGTTATATACATGGCAGTTACACGTGCTTCAACACATGCTACATCACATTATTTCTATATCATTGACATGCACTATAGTGATTGTATTGTTCAAGAAAAAATGTATAGCCAATAACACAAAAAAAATATTATAACCCGAGGATGCGTGAGTGCTGACGACTTGCAGTATACTAGTAGTCGATGTATTTGTTACACTTAAGTCACTTAGCCTATAATATGTGGGCTGACATCCAGGGTCTAGTACTCTGAACGACATTCAAATTAGTCTATAGACCTACACATACAAAGTATTTTCAGGGACGCCCGTGGTATCGCGTTCCGGCAGAAAGCTGCATACAGTGCCCCCTTTATCCTAGTACCAGAAGGCGCCACTGGGGGAGCCAGCAACCCTGATTTCTGATATGCCCTCTATTGAACCTCCGCTGCTACTCTAGATCTAGGGTTACTGCAACTGAAAGACTCCCAAAAAGATGTGGCGGGTCCAAGGTATCCCATATAACTGTCATTTAAGGTTGGTTTTGTACGTTTGTAGACATGCAGAGAAGGGGTTGTGCAGGCGGGGTGGTGGGGAGGATGCTCCCGTCGATCGTCACTCTCAATGCCTGTCATCCATCATATGCTAACTGCACTGTAAAAATATTCCGTTGAATATACGGAGAAGCAATGCAAAACTTTACGGTGGATCATTGTATATGTGATTACGCTGAGGCAATGTTAAGTCAACCAATTTTACTGTGAATATCTGTAATCCAGCACTGTGAA
This sequence comes from Harmothoe impar, assembly GCA_947462335.1. NCBI lineage: Eukaryota > Metazoa > Annelida > Polychaeta > Phyllodocida > Polynoidae > Harmothoe > Harmothoe impar. The sequence goes on along the minus strand of OX381708.1, from coordinate 20,855,770 downwards.
ACACAGTTTATTTTACAGTGAAACACAGTTTATTCATTCAAGGTGAAGTGAATATACAGAAAATCAATGTAAAATTTTACGGTGGATCATCATTATATAGTATTACAGTGGGGCAATGCAAAATCGATCAATTTTACTTTGAATATCCGTAATTCAGCACAGTGAAACAAAGTTTATTTTACAGTGAAACACAGTTTATTTATTTTAGGATGAAGCTTCGTTTCATTGATGTTTAGTTTCATCACACCAGGTGGCAGTTTGGTTCATGAGGAGATTTTCATGGATGCTAAGAACACCATTTTTGTGGTAATAAGAAACTTTTTTTTTTTTTTTTTTTTTGTTATGTATTCATAACGGTTTATTGATATGATTTTCAACACATACATTTTTGGTTCGGGCGTCCATCCAGGGTACACATTACTATAAACATATCTTGTACAGTAATATAAACACAGTGTGAACAACCAGTTTTCGCTGCAAGCAGTCTATAACAACTTTGGGTATTTACAAATTTGAAGGTGATGGAATATACAAGCATGATATAAACGACATAATTTGTACAACATTACAGCTGCCTGGGCAAGACAGTATCACAGATGCATGTATCACAATGGTATAATCAATAATAAGAGTTTTGAATATAACAGGATGAGACTTCCCTGTAATCTATGATTTTTTCTTCTTTTTCTTTCTCGGCCTTTTCACGTCAGTGCCCAAATGCTTTTTCAATTGTGCCTTAAAGGTAGATCTTTTATCACAGATTTGGATATGGGGTGGGAGTTTGTTCCATTCTTGAGCTCCTCGATAGAACGGGCTCCTTTTATAAAATTCAGACTTTGGTCTTCTAAGTGTAAAACAGGGTAAGAAATCATTTCTTGTCCTAGGATTTTTTGTGGGAGGGAGTTTTTTCGACCTATTGAAGAATTGAGAAATCAACATTTCTTTTCTTCTTATGGTAGGTAGGGGGGTTTCACAATCTTGGTGCAGTTTGATAATAGAGTTCCCTCGTACTTTTTTATTTAGACAAATTCTCAGACTTCTGTTTTGAATTCTATCAATTTTTTCTTGCCATGTTTGATTTGCTGAATCCAGAAGGAAGGAACAGTAATCAAACTTAGGTAGGATTGTTTGTTTGAAAATTGTTATGGCCGTACCAGTAGATATGCTAGGTTTAGTTTTTCCCAGCTTAAAATTAAGGTGGTTTGTAGCATCTCTTTTGGCTTTAGCATGATCCTCAAAAGTTAGACATCTATCTATTGTTGCACCTAAATACGTGAAGGATTTTACCTCCGCTATAGGCTTGTTATCTATCTTAGTAGTTATTTTAGGACATTTATAGTATTCACTACCCGCACAATACCATACAAATTTAGTTTTGTTTGGGTTAACAGTAAGTCCTTTCTTAGTACAGGCATCTTGCAATCTGTTGAGATCTAGTTGGAGATTTTTTTGAGCAACTTGTGGGTTTGAATTTGTGGAGTACAATACAATATAATCTGCGTACATCTTAATTTTAAGGTTCAGAGGTGAGTTTATAATGCTGTTCACGAAAAAAATAAAAAGAGATGGGCCAAGGACTGACCCCTGTGGCACTCCAAAAGGTATATCCAGAGCCGGGGACAATTTCCCTTCTATCTTAACTCTCTGTGTTCTTTTTGTCAAATAAGTATCAAACCATGATAACATTTTTTTAGGGAAACCGACTTGTTTCAAGAGGTTGAGCAACTGTATGTGGTTTATCGAATCAAAAGCTTTAGATAGATCGACGTAACAAGAAGCTACATATTCTGATTTATCACGAGCTAAAAACAAATCTTCAGTTAAATCTAATACAGCATCAGCTGTTCCACAACCTTTCCTGAAACCATATTGTAAAGGTGACAATAGTTCATTCTTTTCAATGATATCCATGAAATATGTTTTAACCAATTTTTCTAATAATTTACTAGGTAATGGGAGTATAGAGATCGGCCTCCAGTTTGATGTCTCGTGGAGGTTTCCTGATTTAGGAATGGGTGTTACATCTGCCCTGGCCCAATCTGCCGGGAAACAACCTATGTCAATCGACATATTAAACAGGTGAGTAATATGAGGTAACAGTATCGTAAAAGCATCTTTTAGAACTCTTGTTGAGATATCTAGATAAACAGGTGTAGGGTTTGCTCTGTAGCCATCCTAGAGTGACTTCTTCTCATGGACTGGCATTACAAAGTGTCATGAAGCATTTTATAGACAATAAGACGCTCATAGACTGATTCCTAATGATTAAGCCTGAAGTCTTGACACTAAGATGCTATTGCTGATTGGACATGGTACCAAATTTGGCATGGAATGATATTGAGCATAGAGTTAAGTATAGGTGGATAAATAGAGGGAAAAATACTGGGATAAATGAGTTGAATATTGTTAAAACTATTGCTTAGGCATTGTATTAAAATAACAGTAATGTTCCCTATTTTGTTAGATTAACAGTGATTCACTGGCACCACTGGGTGCTGGAATTTCACCGTTATAATTACGGAGAATTTGAAACAACGGTGACCGTTATTTTTACAGTGAAAGTCCGGCACCCAGTGTTGCCAGTGAATCTCTTTTATTTCAACGGAAATTTTTTTACAGTTTGGGTGCTTCTTGTTGATATTTGTAAGGTTTGTAGGAAAGCCTCTACAGGGGAGAGGGTATATTTTACTGCATTCCCAAATTGTGTAAATACTAGGGAATATGTAGGTCCCCTACATTCTCATGGAAGCTATACTGTAAAAGAGCTGTTAATTAGGCCTGGGGCTTGAAGCAACCCAACAACCACCAACCATCTAAGGGAGTGTTCATATATTATTTACAGGGGGGCTGGTGGGTTTGGGGGGGGGGCGTAAAAATTTCCGACCCCTTCTGAGGGGGGGGGGAGTAAAAAATTCTGACCCCTCTTGAGGGGGGTGCGTAAAATTTAAGCCCATTTTTAGCCAAAAAGCCTGCGCCTTACTATAGTTCAAAGGGGGGGGGGGCCAAAATTTTTCGGCGCCTTCCGCGAGGGGGGCGCAAAGTGTTACACAAATTTTTCGCCCCTCCGCGCGAAATCTCACCACCACCCCCCCCCCCTGTAATTAATAAATGAACACTCCCAACCCACAAACATTGTAATAGCCAACCTTTGCCATAAAACAAGTTGCATCGGCCGGGAATCGAACCCGGGCCGCCCGCGTGGCAGGCGAGCATTCTACCACTGAACCACCGATGCTGATGCTTGACAGTGAAAATATCAAATTCTTAAACTACAATAAGGAATGACATGTTATGGCCTCGGCATCAACTCTAGTCGACTCTGGCATCCACCCCCGGTCCCCGCACTTACTCTCTTTCTAGACACCAGCATCGTTTCCAAAATGCGGAAAAAGGGGTCATATTTCTCCAAAATCCGCGGATCTGTGTTTTACAGAAAAAGGGGTACTTTTTTCAAACAGGGTCTGTAAAAGTTGAAAAAGGGCCCTTTTTTAAAGCAGTCTGTATAAATCGAGAAAAGAGGCAATGTAAATGTATGCACATCATATGACTATGGACCTATGGTATTTAAATTTGAAATTTAGTATGATAATGTCTGTATTAGCTATTTTGGTGAAAGGAGTGAGCAGCGATTTTTGAAAAAGGGGTTGAGTTTGTAAAGAGGACCCAAAAATCCGCGAAAAGGGGATGCTTTTGAAATCCCAGAACTATGATGGTGTCAGGGCAGATGTGGAGTGCGGGGGCCGGGCATCCACCTCACCCCCTACATTTTTTATTTATTGAGATCTAAATATTATAAATATGTTAATATTCATATTTTTCTACATTTTAGCAATTTTTGAAAGGAAGAACAAGCTCTCTGATTTAAGTGGCATATTCTGATAACTTGGATTACAGGCTTTTGGCTCCAATTTTGTGGAAGGGCAGAGGGGAGAAAAGCTGTCCTAAAGGGAGAGCTGGGTCAACAAATTTCCCAAGGGACGGATGGGGGGGGGGAAGCTAGGAAAATCCCTATTTTGGGCTATCAAAATGAAGGTATATTGAGAAATTCCCTCACTCTGAACAGCTGTTGAGTTTTTGCTAGTCAGCATATAGGGCCTACTTCCTTTCTTATTTTTTTGTCAAATCCTCAAAAAAATTCTCAGAGGGTAGAGGTAAAAAAAAAAATTCTTTAAAACTTTTTTACAAGAATATACAACAATTTTGGGATGTTCCTACCGGTATTTGCTGTAGGAATGAGTGAGTTATATATTGTGCTACTCTCTTTAGAATGCCTATACAGCCTACATGTATGAGTGACGGCATGTTACTTATATAATGTACCCCACACTAAACACCCACCGAGATACACAAAGGGCACTTCACAAATACCCTGGGGCATATTTTAAAGAAATTCCCCATGACACAATATTTCTTTCACATTTCCTTAATGTTTCCGATACCCCATACATCACCGCCCACAAGGACCTCCTCCAGGGGGTGTAGCACCCGGCAGCCACTCCACCCGGGGGTGAAGCACCTGGTCTCACCTAATCCTGCTGCACAACACGCTAATGCCGCACGTACTCGGGGCACAAGGGCTGCACCCCGCCCTGTAACCCAGTGAGACACCCACCATTACAACATCACTATAGCTGTATAGTGGTTTAGGTAGTGTAATCCCCAGTTTGCTTTTCTCCATGCATTTCAAACATATCAATTCAAATTGATAATATACTCAGTCATGTCTAATATGACGTAATATGGCATCTACCGGGGTCTTCATATCGTTATATGATATGGCCTATCATAAAAGGCTATATCATATATGGCTGGAAAACATGTTCACATAATGTTGTCGATCAGATACATTGTCATTTCAATCAGAGTGTATTATTTTAATCTACCCCGTAGGTCGTCATTAAAAACAGATGTTCAATGTTCGTCATATCCACAATGTGCTGGCCCCTCTCCATGATTAGGGTGGTCACTCTCCGCGGGCGCTCCCGCTGGCCGTATCTGCCGCAATGCTAAATGACCCATTTGAAAAAATTAATTTCTCCAGTCCAAATGGTCGCAAGGACTAAAGTAAATACTTTCTGGAAAGCTCTTTATCTGCTCTATCCATATCTGCAATCTATCATATTGTATACCAAGCAGAACCCTGTTAATTCACCGGCGGAACAGAGAGTTCCACAGCGTTTTTATCCCATACGGTCAGCCAGTTTTGAAAATACTCCTCAGTGATTGAAGTGAGAGAGCATCTAAATCCCTCTCTATCTTGGAGGCCCTCCTATAGGGGGGTGTTGTAGATGGTTGGAACTACATGCTAGTATGTTTAGATTTTTTCTGTGACATTTTTAAGTTTTTCAAAAATCAAGCTAAACTTTCTATATTTGCCTTAAAATACATAACACACTCAAGGAATGATTTGGCCCTAAATGGACCCCTTTAGATGGATTCAGAAGGTCCTAATTAGTCTAGAAAAGGTCACTTTTATCTATTCTACATGCACGATTTTGAACGATTTTGAGGTGAAGTTTACTTACCTTTTATATTTTCATCAAAATTTCAACTTCTTATTATTCAAATATCCACAAAAAAATCATTAATTACTCTGGTTTTATGTCAATTAGACCGCTATTGGTCTCTAAATAATAGCCATACATGCTAGTTTTAATTTCATATACTGCATGACATTATAGTTCAATTTTCTAAAATGCTAATTGGATTGCGCTCTCCGCCTGTCAAAGCTGACGGAGACCACTAAATGTCAATAAATACTCAGATTTGAAAAGAAATCCAATTTTTGATAAAATGATAACCATTAATGATAGAAATAAGATCCAAGCAGATCTGGGTTCCTTATGTCGGGGGCTTAATATGGGGTATGGCAAGAGCATATAGTTGTACTATATGTGTGAAAGAATTGTTCGATAACCAAGGATGGTTATGCGCGGGAAGTTCTTATCGATTATCACTTATCATCCCTCACAAATATCTATTTTAAAAAACAATAAAAATTATATCAATATGATAAATAACCTTGCAGATATGCATTCGTGGGAGTGTAAGCTTTCATTTGATATATAGATGGGTATTATAATCATATTTTCTGAATATCTGTATGTGTTAAGGCCACCAGCCTACGATAGCCAATGCGTAAGCGAGCGAGACCACCAAGTTCTGACAGGTACTTCAGTGAATTTCGAAATATTCAATTTGCAATAAAATCTGAACCGCTAATGATAGAATAAAAATAAAAACAGATCTGGATTCCTCTTGCCCTCAGGTTTGATTTGCAATAATACACGAATACATGGGCTTAGTTGGTCAAATTCAAGTGTCCACCCTACCATGATACACCACGTCCAGACACGGTGTGAGATTGGTCCTCCAGTAGGCCACCTGCCGGGAGCCACACGCCCCACCTTGTGATCTGCTAATTAGCCGCGCTAAATGACACTCCCCACAAGTACAGCGGCCAGCCGGCCAATTAACACGCGCGGTATTATCACGGCCTGTGTACTGTTAGATGTGGAGAGGGTGGAGGAGGCAGATCGGCCCCCACCCACCTCATGTCCACTATACATCAAAGGGAACATCAAAGGCTGAGCCCCCCGCGCCCAC